>JAGDYQ010000060.1:2051112-2111720 GCA_021962125.1 Bulinus truncatus | reverse complement strand
TTGTGTCAAAATGTAAAAAAATTAAATTACAGAAATCATTACACTATAACATCATGACATCTTTTGTTTGTACATGTAGTTAATATTCTGAAACATCAAGCTAACTATATTCAATAACAATTTGAACACATGACTAAATATGTTTACGTTACCTATATATTCAAGATAACACCAGGCGCCGCCCAGATATTTGCGTGATAAGTCATAGAAAGCAAAACGAAAAAAATGAAATATTGACATCATGTAAGTCGGTCAATTAAAAAAAAAGAAAAACAAATTCTCGCTGATGACAATAAATGAAAAAAAAAAGAGCATGCAACATAACAATACATGTGAATTAAGTTTCAATAAAATGTATACAAGATTTGCACATAATGGTTGCTCTAAATAGACAATAGAATACAGAAACACAGAGACGATTGAAAATAGGTAAATGTAAGAAAACAACAGAACATACACTAGAAAATGAAAGAACTCATACAAATCATTTACATTTAAAATTCATAACGAAAAAAATTCCTCCTCTCTATTGTGAATCAACTGTTCTTTGTTAGTCTAAAAACTATCACATCAGGAGTTATTATCGGGAGTTAAGTTCGACGAAGATGCCTGCGGCTCACGTTTTCAACACCTTTAAGGTTTTTTTTTGTTTTGTTTTGTATCTAGACGTACTGAGACTCTTGATTGAAGCCACACAAAATGTTTCAGCTGATTAAAAAAATAGATTATTGATATTTTTATTCTTCACTGTCAATTGGTGATTCATGTTGATAATGGAACGATAGTAATTGTTAGTTCTCATACATGACGTGTCGTATATGTCAAGTTGATGTTCTACTACACACCAAACTCATGTCACAAATAGCTTGCATTCACTTTGTGTGCACTTTGAAATACGAATGCCTTTGCAATGCCGGGATATGTTTTAAAAATAAAACTGCCAGAATTTGAGCCTGGGATTTTATAATTAGGTATGTTTGTAGCTTTTACTTTTACAAAGTTACAGAGATCGTTTTCTAAAACAACGAAATATTTTTGTTTGATGCGAAAGTCAGGACACATTTGTCAGATTGGCCTGATTTTGTAAATGTTCTTCTTTGGCAAATATACGTGCAATGTTGATGATTTACGAACATGTTTTCAATTTTGTTTGTTTGCTTCTTGAAAACAAAATCAAGTAGTGCCTATGGTTTTTTTTTTTAAACCTGTCAGCATTCCTGCCATGGATACACACAGTTTTTGTTAATCTCCATCCTAATGCACCTGTGTATGGTGTAAAATCGCGTGATTGGTAAAAGCGTAATAAAACGTCACAACACAGAGTTCCTCACGCGATTATTTATCTTGTAGTGATCACATGGCTGCTGGTTAGACAATGTATTCAAAACATGGATTCTTAATTTGTGGGACTTGGCCCTCCGGTGGACCGAAAGGCTGACATTCGTTGGTTTCCAAAAAAAAAGATTTGAATAAATACTTCATCTAGAATATAATTCATGTATACAATTAATTTAAACTTTTCTTTCTTGTAGCATTTTTCTTTCTTCACATGTGTTACGTTATTACTTTCAAATATGTAACGTTAACTTTTCTAACTAATAAATATATCAACGCCAAGGCTTGGTATATGAACACAACAGATCTAACTTTAATTGCTTCTAAACATAGGTGAATATATATATATATATATATATATATATATATATATATATATATATATATATATATACATACAATATAAGTCCTTTGTCTAATGATGTCTACTTAAACAAATGTCACTACAAGTTTACAACTAACTCTTAGAATCTTAGAACTATCTACACTACTCTAACGTATAACTGTCAGCACCTTACTATACTGACTCAACTACAACTATCCACGTCTTTTATAAGGTTGGGGCGAATACGTTGGTGCAACGTTTGGGGGGGGGGGGGAACGACGATGTCTGTCACCGAAACGATTGGAGGGGGGGAAAAAACGTCAGTGGAACGATTGGGGGGAAGGCAACGTCAACGAAACGATTCAATATGGCGGCTGGAACCTTGACCCGGTGATGAACTGGGTGAGGGCAAATTGTACACGCCACAACATGTAAGTCGCGATAACCAAACTGGTTTCTTGGTGGGTCGCGAACACAAAAATTTGAGAACCGGTGAACTAGAAAATCGATCATTTCACTTAAATGAGTAGCTTATATATTTTTTTTTTTATTAATGACACCTGTCATGTTCAACTAGTGGAAAAGCCTGCTGCAGCTGGCTGTACGAAATCCGACAGAAGGGATAACAAAGAAATATACGAAATACTGCAATAGAAAAGAACATTTGGCTTTTATTGCCATGAACACAATACATATCATAGATTTCCTTCTACACCACATTTTTTTAGTGTACGGACCATTAGCCTGAGGGAGACACTACACCACATTTTAGTGTACGGACCATTAGTCTAAGGGAGACACGCACGCATACGGTGGGCGATTATTTGTTAGATAGTGGACTAGACTTTGTTTACATTTCGTACTATACTTAAGATCATTCTTCAGGATCCAGTGGACGCAACTCTTGTTTTATATTGGGCTTTGTTTAATTGGATTTGTTTACATTTTGTAACACACACACTTAAGGTTAATCGTCATGCACAAGTGGACGCTACTCCTGTTTTATATCGGGCTATGTGTTTACTAGGCTTTGTTTACATTTTGTATTAAACTTTTGGTCAAATCGTCATGCTCCAGTGGACGCAACTCCTGTTTTATGTTGGGCTATGTTTACTAGGCTTTGTTTACATTTTATACTATACATAGTTTAATGGACACCGCTCCTGTAGTATATATTTTCCTTTATGTCTTTAATACAAACATTTATTTGAGCTGTAATTGAGCCATCAATATATAAAAGATGTTTTTATTCTTTCATTTAGATATACAATTTCCTAGAATGTCCTAGAATTTCTGATAAAATGCTGTACATTTTCATATACGTGAACTCACCATGATTCAAATCAATAGTTTATGTCCATTATGACGTAAGACCATTAGTGGCTTATAAATTTCATATTTTATTGTGCTATTTCTTAGCTTTGAAAAAGTATTCTCATGTATTATCTACAAAAAAGTATGATTTTCACCAGAATTAAAAAAACGAATTTTAACTATTTTAATGGCACAAAAATTGGTACTTTTGTTATTTCTGGAAATTTTAAAAGCTAGTTGACAAAGCTTTGAAGTTTCAATTCTTTTATAACGTAAAAGTGTACACCTTTTTACTGTGAATTATATTTTACCATTTTCAAAATGTCTGGATATATTTACGTCTGTTGTGGCATATATATATATATATATATATATATATATATATATATATATATATATATATATATATTAGTAGTGCACCTTTTATGAAAATTGAAAAATCACATGTTCATTCACAGAATGTGAAAGTTTTAATAAATTACTTACCAAAAAAAAAACTTTTACTTTAAACTTCTCCCAGTGACTCTCAAAGTATTAGTTTTGACCAACTGGTGGGTCGCGAACGACTTTTGATGGATCACGACAAAATTTCTATTTCTTATTAAAAATTTTAATTGGATACATGAAAAATTACAATACCATGTCGTCATAGTGTTCGCAATGCGTAAGAGTTTGAGAACCACCGGTGTAGAATAAAAACATTTTTAATTAGAATACATTGCGCGATTATCAGGCTTATCCTTCTTTCTATGTGCATTGATTTATTTAATGAATAGTTAAAAATAATATTTATTACAGAAAATAAATTGCATGATGTATAAAATGTATAGAAGTAATTTATTTTTAACCGTAAACTACAAAAAAATTCTAATATGAAGCAAAGACAATTGCGTTTTCAGTTAAAAATCACTTAAATTTAATCGGCAAAAAAATGCAAATGAGCATTACACCGCCATGAGATATGCCCATAGAGTCATTCTGTCAGATATTTGGGTTTAGTCGTAGGTGATTGAATCTAACACTGATTGGCGATATATAAACATTCCAGTAGCCAAAATGAAGTCTAACTGGAAGGATAGAAGCATCATTGTTGCTTGCTGTCTATGAACAGTTTCTTATTATAGCATCTTTACATATTTAAGCTTGTGTTGCTTTATATTAGTCATTGGTAAACAGTAGTTTGGCGTTATTCTTACTTTGAATCTTTTTTCTTTTCTTTATTCATTATTAGATTTTTTGAAAAAAAAAAATTGCTGTCATAGATTTATAATGAGCTCGTAGCACTTTTATCAATATTTTTGTGTCTCAAACTCTGAACTCTTAAAGAAAAAAAGAAAAAACCAGAGCAGATTGATAAGGTTTGGTAGAATGACTAAACTTGACTACATTAGATCATTAAAAATGTCGATTCAGTGACATGTATTGGCTGTATTTAATAATTCATCCGTCTTATAATAAATGATATATATTAATACTAGTTGCAAGTACCCGGCTTTGCCCGGGTTTAAAATAAGGTTTTCTGTTTACCTTCTGTTTTCTCCCTACCCCCTCTCTCCCTTCCTCTCTCTCTCTCCCTCCCTCCCCCTCTCTCCCTTTCCCTCCCTCCCTCTCTCACATCTCTCTCCCATCTCCCGCTCTCCCCTCTTCCCCTCCTTCTCTCTCAACGTCCATCCTCCCTCTCTCCTTCCCTCCCCTCTCTCCTTCCCTCCCATCTCTCCCTCTCTAACCCCTCTCTCTCTCCTTTCTCCCTCCCTCCCCTTTCCACCTCTCTCTCCCTCCCCCTCTCTCCCCCTTCCTCCCTCCCTCATTCCCTCTCTCTCCCTCCCTGCCCCCCTCACTCTTTATCTCTCTCCCACCCTCTCTCTCTCCCTCCCTCCCCTCTCCCTCCCTCCCTTCCTTTCTCTCTCCCTCCCTCCCTTCCTTTCTCTCTCCCTCCCTCCCTCCCTTCCTTTCTCTCTCCCTCCCTTCCTTTCTCTCTCCCATCTCCCTCTCCTCTTGCTCCCTCTCCCATCTCCCTCTCTCCCCCTTTTCTCCCTCCCTCCCCTTTCCACCTCTCTCTCCCTCCCCCTCTCCCCCTTCCTCCCTCCCTCATTCCCTCTCTCTCCCTCCCTGCCCCCTCCTCTTTATCTCTCTCCCTCCTTCTCTCCCACCCTCTCTCTCTCCCTCCCTCCCCCTCTCTCTCCCTCCCTCCCCCTCTCTCTCCCTCCCTACCCCCTCTCTCCCTCCCTTCCTTTCTCTTTCCATCTCCCCTACTCCCTCTCCCATCTCCCTCTCCCCCATCTCCCTCTCCCCCATCTCCCTCTCTCCCCCTCCCTCCTACCCTCCTTTCCTCTCTCTCTCCTCCTGCCCCCCCCCCTCTCTCTCTCTCTCTCTCTTTCTCTCTCTCTCTCTCTCTCTCTCTATATATATATATATATATATATATATATATATATATACTTATTATTATGGCTTCACACTTCTTCTAAAATCCTTCTTCATTCCTTTATCTTCGTCAAACTGTACAAATCAGGGAGCATGAAAAAACATCAACAATTCTTTGCATCACAAAGGCACAATACAGCACCAGCGCGCAAGTTCTATTCGAATCGGAAAATGACGTCACAGAGGAATTTTATTTATGGCGCCGTCGAGATTACTTTAATATAGTAAAATACTAAAATAAAAAAAAATTAATTACAATTAAACTACCCATCGAGATGAAACGAAACCTGTCCTATAACCTTCCCCATGTAATTATGTGTATGTTATCTGTTTTTCTGGATCTTGAGTTATAAGGGAACAGACAGACAGACAGACAGACAAAAAATGCGTCTTATAAGTATATATATATATATATATATATATATATATATTAAATTTCTACAATTGATGAAATCGGAATTTTTTCTTACCTTGAACATGTCACATAATTAAAGGAATAACAGAGATCAAACAAACCAATAACCGCGGACATTAAAAATGTAACGAATCTATCACCGGTGACTGAGATTTAATCTGAAAATGTTTCTATTTCGGGCCCTAATTCTGCCTGTTGCTTGAAAGATTCGCTTATGATGATGCTGAGGGTCGCCATCTGCTGTGTGATTACCTTGTCATGTCTGGAGCTTACATCTTGATTAGTTTTTTTCATTGGATCGGCAGCTCTTGTCAGTAAGAAAAAAAAAAGTCCAAATTCCGAATGCATGGGATGTAGTTTGTTTATATATGCCTGCCTTCATATTGGTTTTTGCCCAGTTTTGCATTTTACTCTTGCTTATTAGCTGACAACTACTTTCATCTCTCACGCCTATTAATGTGCGTTTGATAGGGACCTCGTAGAGCGCGTATATTATTCCAGTCGTGTTACTAGGGTTGGTGTCATCTAGTGCGGAAAACTCAGGGTGTCCGCCTCAAAACTTCCACCATGGACATGTTTCAAATTTTCCTGTACTAGACCATAGAGTGTTACTGCCTGTATTTCCGAAGGCTATATATTACTTTCATTAAACTGTGTTTGTAAACAATTTCTCCAATTTTATGAAACCACGTGACTAAATTGTTAGTGTGTTTGCAAATAACTCCAAATTAATCCGAGCAGCTTTAAATTTATTCATATACCTAACCTCCAGACTCTTTGCATAATGGTACCCTGTGCTACAGCTCATGTATTTAACTAAGATCGGTTATAAAACTCTGACTAGACCGAGCTCTTTCTACTATGAAATTTAGAATTATTCGTTTAAGTGTCATCCCTTTGTTGGTGTCACCTGGTGCGGCCGCAGCCACCCCCCCCCCCGCCCCTTGACGCCATATTATTCTAAACCTAGCTTTACGAATATGACATTTATCACCAACGGGTAGTAGTAATTTCACCGAAATGATCAAACGTAGCAAACACGTCTCCGTTTCTCTTCTGTGTGCGTTTAGGCTGGATCCCAGTAATTCAATAAGTGACTGCCCCCCCCCCCCCCGCTAATACCTGTTGTCTGAACCCCCGCTATCCAAAGAAAACTTCAGTTCCGTTTTTTCTTTCTTTCTTCTTCCTAACTCTATACATTGGCTCCAGGCGGTGTAACCAACTTGTGATCCACTACTTCTCGTCACTACACTAATTAGCATTAAAATGAGTTGATCGGAATAAATTATGTAAACATCACCGCTGTCGTTTGCTAAGAACTTTTGTCATAAAATGTGATCTAAGCATTTCCTTTTCTAAAATGGCCCTGGGCGCTGTCTGTCGTTACGATATTCATCCTTCTGGAAATTCAATCTGAACAAATGGCCGTCTTTTATCTTCCTCTCTATTAGTTATTAACCAAAGCTTTCTATGTACAAGTTGGGAGACAATTTCCACTTTAATCATCTCAACTGAAGTTGGATGAATAAGGTAAATGTTAGCGATCACATTACATAGCCCAGAAATATCCCCGAATAATTTCGCCTCATGTCCTTATATTTTATTTATCTTTTATCATTAATTCTTTATTTATCTCTAAAAATCAATCTCTCTCTTCCCCCCCCCCCCAACCATCCCCAGTTAATCTGCTGAGCCTTACAAGATTTGGCCTCTCACGTGGACGCCTGTCTTGGTTTGAGAATAGACAGACGTTATTATTTTTAAACTTGCTAACCTTGTTTCAAATTATGTTGTAAAGTTTAGTTTAAATTTGTCATATGCACCAGAATAACCCCTTGCTTTTAAATTAACAACACTCTCTACACTCACAAATACGCGCTAACAATTTTTTTTTCGCCATAAAACAACAACAACCGTAAATAGTATTAATCTTTATATTTTTACATTCTACTCAAAACATTACAATCCGAAGTTGACATTTTAATTTCTAACGCTCAATCAGAATTTCAAATTCAATTGTTCATGTCTTGAGACGTTTCACGTCCATTAAGTACATATTCTTCTGGACACAACAAGCCGTGAAACATAGAATACAGGGTTGTCCAAATGTGACTCCTCGATAAGTTTTTGGGTGCTCCTTGTATTAGTGAAGGATGGTTTCAGAAAGTACAAAAAGACAACTATACACCTTTTTTATGAAATAATTTTGAACTTCTATGAAAATGTGTTCATTTCTACACCAGTTAATAGCATTTTTCTTATAATACAATGCGCTGATTTTAAAGAAATAGGACACCTCCCTCCCCATTTTACGCTATGTTTACGACGCCATTTTGTTCGGCGGGCAACTTTGACCTCTACAGAATAGCAGAAATTGGTAATATCCGAAAAAAAAAAAATCCAATACAAAATAGAAATATCATTTTTAGCCACACAAATCAAAGTCCCGTGTAAGAAATGGGACAATGTTTATGAAATTTTCTAATAAGTCGTTTGTAAATTTTTTACATTTCGGAATCCACTCTTTGCTAATCTATAGAGCACTTACGTTTTTTTACGGCTCCCAAGCAGCCAGTTTTTTCTAGTACTAAGTGACCTTTGGGCACTAAATTTTGTTACATAAGCGGCTCGTTAAAGTATTTTAACTATATACAAAACCGAATAGAGTCTCTCATCAATATCATGCATGGCCACCCCTGAAATTTTAGGTTAGTAAACTAAATGTGGTCTAAAAATCATCTAAATGAAGCATTGCCTATGTGTGTACATATAACAGTATATAGTGGGAGAGTGAAATCATGGAATATTATATTAGAGCAGCCAGTTTAATACTTCTATTATTGTTTTTAATTTGAATAATTTGTTTTGTATTTTATAGAGGTCACCGTGGAGAAACTCCTTTTCGTTCATTTGATATTTTATACATTTGAAATGATCTTGGTTGTACCGAAAATAACAAGAGAAAAGACAAACATTGGTATATTTTTTATATATATATATATATATATATATATATATATATATATATATATATATATATATATATATTGTTAATTTCTTTGACAAGATAAGTCTCGATAAATAATTGAAGCTATTAAATCATTAACCTCACACATCCATTTGTCACTGTCTCATACCAGAGACGCCAGGAATACATTAATCTTAAACGTATCTTTTGTCCTCTGATTGGCTTCTTGCATACAAACTTGTGCGTGCTTTAGTCTACCGCCACTGATTCAATATACATAAACGATGAGACTTGCGCTTTGGTTGTGAACCCGACATGCATGCTGTAACTTACAGTGTAAATGGCTGGGTAGAGTTCAAATCCCATCGAGTTCATTCACCGACCTATACCTCCAATGCGCACTGGGTATGTAAAGAAGGGGCCCTACGTAAACCGCCATTTAGTTACTTCAAGTACTTCATCCTTACAGAGATTTTCATACAAAATCCTTCTGATGATTATGTGTACTGATGTCCCTTGACTTGCCCATGTTTGGTTTAACCATGTTTTTTTTTTTTACAATTATCTGTTCTGACTTGTTTTAAGACGTTTGGTTAACAATAAACTACCGCTTGAGGCTGTAATTCTTTATATACAGTCGATTCCGCTTAATTGGGACACATCGGGACCGAGGCTTTTTGTCCCGATTAAGCGGCTGTCCCAATTAAACATACACATTTACTATTGGCTTCTTGGTTTGGTTTCTTTGAGATTTGTCCCAAATAAGCGGCTGTCTCAATTAAGCGGTGTCCCAATTAAGCGGAATCCACTGTATATATGTATTAATGAGAGTAATGTTTCTTTTTCTTTTATGTGTAGGAAATTGAAAAGTTTGAAACAAAAGTAGTGTTTTTTTTTTTTGCTCGGTTTGAATAAAAACAATAACTGATTTATTTAAATAGCTGTTTAAATTCAAAAGAGTTCTCTACTGACCACATTAAAACTGTAGTCGTGTTTGACTAAATATTCAGGCGGAAAGGATATTGGAGTGTTTAGTTCTGATCAGGGGCTCTATTGTATTCAAAGAATTTTTATTGTGTGTTAAATCCTGGAAATTAGCGGGACAAAAAAAAAGTTCATTTTAGATTCTGTTGTTTTTGTACTTGGTTCATAACAGAAGCCTTTTATTACTGGTCGTGTCTTAGACCGACTATTAACTCATGGATTGTCTACATTTGTTTGACATTACGACCAATGCTGAATGATGAGAGAGAGAGAGAGTGTGTGAGAGTGAAGTAAGGAGGGAAGGAGAGAGAAATTATTCTTTCCTGGACATCCAATTTGTGGGCCTTTCTCCTTGCTAAGAAAACCGTCTATTTTTAACGCTGCACGTATCTTCGTGACCATCTCTCTCTCTCTCTCTCCCGCCCCCCTCTTCCAACACACAACTCTCAGTAAATGGTTTTTACAGAGTCGCAGCTGTAAAATGGAATGAAAAGAGAACTTTTTTTTTTATGTGACCCAACACCTGAGATACACACACATGTGGAAGGATGAAATCGGGCCGTATTTTTAAATTTATGTGAACTAGTTGACTTTTGTCTTTATATATATATATATATATATACACAAAATAAACATAGCATTCCTTTTTTTTTAAGTGATACAAAATAGGTAAACACGCCCACGCGAGCTTAATAACACACATAAACACATGCAACATATTTCTAGGTTGTTTTTGATTTATTAGGATTTTCCTTACACACACGTAGATTTGAACACACACACACACACACACACCACAAGTGAGATTTAGATGTTTTGGTAATCTGTTTAACGTAATTATCTATATTAACGATGCGTTACTTATTTCTGTTTCTTGTACATTTTTATGAATATTAATTAATACTAGAGAAAGTATATATATATATATCATACTATGCAACACATATTGTTTTAACATACATATTCACTAAGGTTTCGAAAATCCGTTTGTCTGAATTTCTCCGTCTATTGTTTGTCTGGATTTCTCAGTCTATCCATGTGTAAGTCTGCATTCCTTCTACTCCGCGTTATCTATGGCTGAGTAGACCTGAATGATGATAGTAATCGTCATAATGATGTTAGTTCAATGGAGATCACAACTATCCTATCACATACATGAAAGCCAAGCACAAATTTGATGGCATTGACTTTCAAATAGGACAGTTTCTTCCTCTTTTACCGAGTTTTATTTCAAAGCATTGGCTTGTTCTAAATTTTTAATCGTTTTTTTTTTCACTAACCTCCCAGCTATCTAGACTCCTGAGATTTTTCCTCTGAAGGTTTTAGCCATTTGGTTTAAAGGATATCTTGTTTAATAACACCTTACATTTTGGAAAATACACAGGGGCTTCCTAGAATAAAAAGTCATGTAAGCGCTTGCTTTTCACTGAAAACATTCATAAAGTCTAAATTTGAATCTTTGTTGTAAAATATCTTTGACGAATGTTACTGTGTATCTTTTAATTTATGATTTTCTTGGACCACGTACGCCACATCAACACAAGTACAGTTTTACAAATCCAACACTTGAAAAAAAAAAGAATGATGAATGGGACTTAATGAAATAACAATTGCTCGTTGACTTCGCTTCACTAAAAGACATTTGTACACAAAGCGAATCCATCTCTGAAATATATAATCTAGTCTGGACCCGTACAATTTTAATTTGTTTAAATCAAAAATATGTCATATGAACTTAATAATCCTCACATTTATTTTTAGAACCAAAAAAAAAAAGGTTCCCAAATGTGTTTGATTGATTGACATTTTTATAAAGTACAGGTACACATTTACACCCACACAAACACAGAGGACTCTGATAGGACAAAATCAAACACAGAGGACTCTGATAGGACAAAATCAAACAAAAGTTTGTAAAGGAAAGAAAACAAACCATAAATAAAGCGCTGGAAGTAATTCAAATAAAAATCTGATCCCCATAAATATCAAAGAGGGGCCACATGTATAATGATAACTCATATAGGATAATACAATTTTTTTAACCGTTCTCGATAAGTTTCCCAATTTCTCTATGCCCTCTCTTTATTTACGCGAATTCAGAGCTACATGGTTAGTATTTCATAAATTGTGTCAAAAATGGTTTCGAAATGCATTTGTTATAATTATAATCGTCAAAAATAATGCCATGCTCAAAGCTTACAGTATTAACAATCAACATATATTATTAAGGTTAAGTTAGATTTGATTATAATTATTATAATATAATCATTTCAATACTTTGATTTTTTTTTTTTAGATTTTTCAATTTTATTCCAAACGGCATACAATTATGACCACTTCATTATTTTGTATAAACACTTGTTATTGATATAAATATTGTTTTCTTCGTTATCATAATTTATGTGCCATTACATGAATAATTTATGAGAAATATTCGGCAAAACGGGCGCACGATGCAATTAATGTGTCTCTTATTATATCTCATTCATATTATAAAACATAAACAAATGATCCTCTCAATTGTATGATAACATTCAGGACCCCCTCCTCCCTGTAATGATATGGCAGACGTACTACCGTCCACATCGTAGAACAAATGTTGGATTTGGATTTCTATTTTACTATTTTTAGGGGGACGGGTGTGTTAAGGCCCCCTTGAAGGGCCCTCAGAATATTGAGGATCCCGAGAAGGGTACCCTTGGCTTGTGTCTAAGTGTATAGAGGGCTGACTCAAAAGTTGACTCTTGTATTTTATTTGTATTCCTGCCACACACTCAGTCTCCTGGCAATTCACAGGCAAAACAGGTGACTAGGATCAACTCGACAAAGCCGTGGGTACAACAATCAAATCTTTATTATGTACAGAGGCACCAGCCCGTATCAGGGATCTGGTGGCCTTTCAAATAAATCAAGGATAATCCAGAAAGGTACAGCAACGGAAGTAATCCAATATAAAATTATGAATAAATTGAAGGACATGATCACTCTAGATCTGTCTCTCTCTCTGTCTCTCTTCCTCTATATGCGCTCTCTTCCTCTATATGTCCCTCTTTCTCTCACTCAGAGACTATTCACTAGTCGACCCGCTCGGTCGAGATTGTCAACGGTCGAATCCCGTAAAATCTATCTACTATCTCGCTCATCACTTTCTCCCACACGTGACCATTAACCAATCAAATATGATAGCTGCTACATTCAAACTTTCAAATTAGGGGTGGAGCCTAGATGGGTGGGGAAATACGCCGTGTAGACAAAGACCTTAGTAACTGGACATCGAGCGGGTCGCTGTCCCTTTGAAGAAACCGACCGGAGAATAGTCCCGGTCAGTTGGCCAGAGTTTTCCCCGCGGAATGTAACATGTTACTGTTAACAGCTACTTGGTTAGGACGGAGGTTTTGTCGAACACTCCAGACGGTGACCTAATTACGGGGCGAGGTGCGGAGGGTGGGGAAGAACTGAGGAGCGGGAACGTAGGTTGTTATGTATAGTTTACTTTGATATACATATTAACCTTGTTACTATTATTACGCTATGGGTTGGAATAAGGGGATAGTTTCAATAAATTAGTCACAACCTGTGACAGGGTGGTCGTGCGGTGTAGAGCGCTCGACTGTGAGAATCTTGGAATATTTTCAGGTCCTTGTTAAGTCCACCCATCTCTAATGGGTACCAGACTTTAAGTTAGGTGACATAAAGGCGGCTGGGCGTTGTGCTAACCACACAATCCCTTTATATGCCGAGAGTTACTGAAACAGATGAATTCTACACTTCATCTGCCCCTGATGAGCCCCTCAGGGACTTCTAAGGGAATTTTTGTTTTTTTATTGAAAGAAATTGTGTCAAACTAATTCTTACCACTCCTTTCGTATATTACAGATTGTAACAAAAAAACCTGATTTCATCTCCACCGACTAGCATGTGTTAAATAGTTTGTGAACATGTATGAGCGATGTGGTATTTATTCAATGAAAATTGAATCCTGGCTGAACACAACTCTTTCTTGACGGTTTAAATACAGTCTTAAAGTAATCTATGACATCTATCTAGTTTTATGATGCATTGTTTTAGGATTTTTTGTTGTAGTTATAATAAATTCTTTAATATTAACATTACAAGTTTGTTAAATCCATGAAATGCACTTAGTTCAGCACCATTAAGATACATTGAATAGGCTGACGTGTGTGTGTATTTCCACATATCTTTTAGCTGTTCCTATTTGTTTGCGTGATCGTGTATCAACATCTTTCAGTGAATACACAATTACACTTGGGCTATTAGTTCTTCCTAAAGCTGTGCAATGTTGTTTTTGTTTGTCGGCCATAAGCGCACCGTATTTGACACTAGCAATGTGTAAGACACAAGTTGTTTAGACAAACTATTACAGTTCATCGAGCTCTTTTTCACGTGACGTAAATCAGCCTCTATATGTGTACATCGCCTGTACGCTTTGTTTCTCTGAGAGCTTTAGTACATCGAAAAATAAACAACTGAAAGTCACCTGAACAACAGTAGATTAAATGAGGACGTAAGCAGGTTTTGTATGCATTGTTTAAGTCGTCCAGTTTAGTCTGTCCAGATTCAGTGGGGACCAGATCAATGTCTGATGGACTTTGTTGTTCCTTTCGGTCAAATATACAGCAGCATTGGTTTCTGGGGAGGGCTGGGTGTGGACTTGTCTGTTCTGCTATGTCACATCACCACCATACCTGTTCTTCGTGTATATAATTATATGTGATTTATTATGAAAAAAACAACGCTACAACAACAACTGATCTGCTACATCACACGATTCAGAAAGTGAACGTTTTTATGCATGAAATTTAGTTAGGATCTCGAGATAATACTAACAAATTTGTCCTTAATAAAAGCCAACCTCCATCGATCTCTCATTTCAATATTCTTCACCTTTTCTTTTTCTTAATTATGTTTTCGCTTACCTTGTATGTTATCGTATTGAAAGAGTTATATACCCTGAGACTTTTTTTATTTTCTAGACTTCACCATATTTAAACGGTGTCATTTCAATTCATTATTTAATACAATTCGATTTTATTTAATGCACTTCACACTAGATTGGAGCTCTCTTGAGCCACGTGTGTTTGTTTTGGGGGCGGTGCTTTTTTTTTAACGCTCGATACCTTACCACTGGTTAAATACGTGATACAAATATATGTGTAAATGTATTTAAATGTATGTCTTAAAAGGTTCGGTATAAATATATATATATATATATATATATATATATATATATATGGTAAATGTGAGAAATACATATGTCTGAGATGTTAATGTGCTGAAGAGCAGTCATTTAATACGTGTGTCAAATAGAAAGAAGAATATAAGTTTCACAATGTCCGTAGTAATGTCAGCTGATGGCTGCTCTCCTTGTATTAATATTTACATTGGTGAAATGGGGGGCACGCTGGCTTGAAATTAGCTATCATCAAATTTATTATTGATGTGTTTCTATTTTCCTAATCTGTTCACTCGGTCAGTTTTTTTTTTTATTGTTTTATGCTGAAACTAAATCTACTTTAGTGGTACTGTCTTAGTATTGTTTCACGATTTGTCAGTCTGTCTATTCATTATCCCCTCTGTTATTTCTAAAATGGGCGTGTGCCTTTATTTGTAACACTTCAATGTATTTTATTGATCTGTCCGTAACGTCTGTTGAAACAGTGAATGGCATATTGATTAAATCTGACGAAATTGATTTCTGTATCGACTGATAGCAACATTTAAATTAGCTTTAATCTCCTGTGTATAGACTAGCTGAGAAATTAATATTAAATATTAGTATTTCTGAATGAGTAAATTCTCTCATATGTGTAAGACCTTTTTTTTTGTATGCTTTCCCTCCCCAGTTTCATTTATAAAAATGTACGAATAACAAAATATTTGGCTATGCAGAGTAAATACATAACTGACATAAGTCATTTAGTTTTCTTCATTCAAAGATTATCTGGGATGACTGTTACTGCTTTAAGGTACATAATCATGTGAATGAACTCCTGATTTATAGTTGTCTTTCATTTATCGCTGCACTCTAAACATCGTATTGATTCTTTTATAAGAGATATTCAGGAGACATGCATTGGGGTTAAACAGATAACTGAGCTACGATACTCACCAGTGAAAGACAACGATGTTTATAGGGGTTCGCCATTTTCATCTCTGTATATCTTTCCCTCCCTTCCTCCACACTCTCTCCTTTTCTTTCTTCCGCCTCCCCAGTGGCCAAACTATTCTTAGTGGTGTAGTGGGCTGACTGGAAATTTCGCCCAATCCCTCGCCAAGTTTTAAAATACCGCAAGGACGCCCACGCTTAATTACCACAACTGTATCATCTCCATTGTTTGTTTTTTTCAAACTGCGTCTTAAGCTCTTAATTTCTCATCTGTGATTTCTGTACTTGTACCTTTTAAACTCCTAACAAGTTCTAAATAAAAAAAAAAGAGAAAGACATCATACAAAATAAGTTAGCCACATCAGCGATATAAATATATTGGTATGAATAGATTACTCTTGCTGCTCTTTATTAACTAGATTCAAACTGGTGAAAGCGTATTACTGAGGTGATTGTGTGTAGTCGACAGTCAAAGTTTGTTCCTACTCCTGACCTGTGATGTCCAACTGAAATATGCCATATTGAGTTTTATTACCTCTGTAATGTGATACAGATAATACATTTCACTGAATTGGTGTGTGTGTGTGTGTGGGGGTTGAATTTGTGTAAGTTTTGTTTCTTCTTCATAGTTTAAGGCTTATTACTTTGGTTACAGCATTGCTGACATAGTGCACAGTAGTTTTAGGGTGGTGGGGAGAACCAGAAGAAAGAAAAAAGGGGGAAATATTTTTAGATAGCTAAGGTAATGATATAAATGGGTCACTTGTACTAAGCCACATAAAACAGAAGGTCCCTCGAGTCTTACTGAAGTTATAATGGATAATAAGCTATAACGAAGGTGAAAGTGATATTATCATTAAACACATGTAGAACTGGCTTTCTTTACACATTTTTATTTCATCTCTCTTTTTATCATTTAAAGTTCTACTATAAGATGAAATTAAAATATGTGAAGTGTTTCTTTACGCCAAATAAAAAAAAGGAACTAAACCTATCAGATTGAATTAGTCGTCATTTATGGATAAATAAGGTGACCGACGTGGAGATGATGAGTTGATGTTTTAATTCCAGACGTTCAACCTGACGGTGTACTCAGTTTAAAAGTTCTTCGACACTGCTCATCGGCTGATCGATTTGTTTTGATTCTCCTTTATTTCATTTGTGGCCACAAAAGAAAGTGACTTGTTATACATACACACTTTTGAACATTTCCTTTGTACTTTTGAATAAACAACAACAGCCTCATCTTGTATTCCATGTACTTTTTTATTTATGATTCAGTCTAAAATAGTTTTGCTCACTGATGAAGTCGACGTATATTTGGGGTATAGTGGAGAGAAATGAGCTACACCTGATCAAAATCAAATAGAAACACAGTATTTAGATCTTTTGTAAACTTCCTTATCGTTTGTGTATGTCCATTATCCATTAGAGATAACTAACTTCAATATGGGCTGGATCAAAAATATGTTACGCAAAAACAGGTCATTAAAAAAACTGATTAAAGTATTTCAAGTCATTTTTTGTATCCTAATTAATTATTTTAAAGGTTATTTTCTGAAAAGACTAAAGTGAAGAAAAAAAACGGATGAATGAACTATAGATACATTTATTAACACTGGCGTTGTTGATCAAAACTAGATTTATTTTCTGTATTACCGGTTTGTGTGTATATTTAAGTCCAGTTCTTCTTACCTAGCTGTCATTATATCACAACCTGTCAATTGAGTTACTGTAGGACACCAACCAATATCTAGCGAATATTACACATACTAATAGTATAAGATTTGCTGCTGGTGACAGACTTTACACTAAATGGAGTTTTCCCACCTAAAAATTTCTTTTAGCCCTAATGCAAAGACCTATCAGTTTGTTGCAAATGCACTGCCACGCTTACACGGAGGAACAACTAGTAAACTGTACTCTAACTTTGCTCAGTCAACATATAAAATATCTTCCTAACTTTGGACACTACGCGGACATTTCTCTGCCACTCTACTTCGATGCTGTCCACCTTCAGTTCAAGACTCAGCCAGGTATTTATCATTCCCACAAAATGCCGTCGACAAACTGTCTACTATAATCTTGTCAAGCTCCGTGGTCTGTAGTTTCAGTCCGTCGTGTGTGTGTGTGAGTGTCCAACAATAAGATCATTATTGCTGCCGGTTGTTGGCACTGACACGTTCTACTGAAGTATTGTTTTATGTTTTGTCTTTCACTGACCGTGTCCTGCTCATGCTACTTCCCCCGCCGTTTTACCCTTACATATCATGACCCGCTCACAAATCATTCTATTATTTTTTTTCTACCGGTGAGTCCACCACGTGACTAGCCCACGCTATCTGATTGACTCACACCACATCACAGTGTAAAACTATCCTCTGAAGGGGAAAAAAATATATATCAACATTTAAAATAGATTAAAAAATAACTTTGGAGGCTCGAACTGGTTTATTGGAAATTGCTGAATACTGAGTCAACCAGCGGGAGAGAAAGTAGCATCGTATTTATAGGTTAATGAAAAAAATGGCCGAAGAGAAAACAGTTTCGGATGATACAGATATGACCAAAATAATTAGCCAATCAGCGGGAAAAAAACAACACATTGTGTATTGAAGAATAGAAAGAAATGTCAAGCAATACACTTAACTTATGTCCTTGACCTTGTTGGCGATACAGTTTCAGTATTTGTGTTTTATTCTTGTTGGTAACACTTGTTGTTTATAAGTTAGTAAATAGATTCCTTTATAAGTGTGGCTCGCTGGGTTTGTGTGCGCCCTTCAAGTCTTACCCCCAATTCAATTTCGCACCTGTTCAAATTTAGTGTTCTATTAGGGAGGCACTCCAGTAGATTCTAAATGAGACAGTACACGATTTTAATTTGAAGACAACTCCATGAATTAACATCTTGTAGAATTGCGGAGCTAATTACTTATTTTTGTTTTTATTAATGTTTAAAATAGGGGGAAAAAAGGACAGAGGCTAAGGAAATCAAAATAAATACAAAGCAAAGCACAGGAATCCTTTGTTAGTCTTATCTGACTTTATTCAGTTATATTAAATTATGCCAACAACAGAAAGTTTAATTCTTTCAAAACTAAAACATTTAATAAATTTAAAAAAATTTTTTTATTGAAATGCACTGAAGGTAAAAGGAAAACTCATTTTATCATACACATATTTATATACATTATCATTGGTAATTTTTTTTTTATTATAAAAGGTTATTTTTTTTCCTGAGCCCTAAAAAGCCATCGGGGCAGATAGAATGTAGAATTCACCTATTTCTCTAATCTCGGCATAAGAAGGGTTAGCACAACGCCCAACCGCCTTTACTTCCCCAACTAGAAGCATCTAAACCATTGAGACATCCGCCCCACCTTATTTTTAAAAAACTGGTTCTGTATCAAGTGAGTGAGAAATGTTATGAGATAGAATTAAATCTCGTGTGTCACATAAAGCCACATTCACGACGGCCGTTCACTGAAGAAACCATGATCAGATACCGTCACAGACACACATACAAAACTACGGACTCGCACACTCACTCATACAATTACTCAACTACTGATAGGAGATACTCACTGAGACATGCACACATTTATTGAGTTCACCCGCCTTGTGTACACCTAACGAATGAAATCATTTGCGTGTGTGTTTGGGGGGGGGAGGCAACCCTAAGGATCCGTATTTTTTTTAAAGGAATAAATACATCATGTTTTATAATTCTCAATACTAAAGATAACGCCGATGATCAGAACCGTGGAGGTATCTTTAGCAGAAAATAATGCTACAGTTCTAATGTTAAGTGTCGAAGCGATCTTGTACTGTTTGGCGTTATGTTGTGCACTGATGTCATTTCATGACATAATATGTATGTCAATAATGTGTCAATGTCATACAAAACTAGAAGATGTAATGATGATAGTGCTCCACAATGTGCATAGGTGACATCACACATTTCACTCATACGATAGCACACGACGACATACGGATAACACCATGTATACAAATGACGTCACATGACAAAACACCACGTGTGCAAGCTTATGAATGATAATGGGATTATCATAAGTTCTAGGCAAGATACATCTCTGGAGTACTCATTTCTTATGATGGAGCGAACTTGTACTGCTTGGTGTCTCGCTGTGTATAGTTATTGTTTGTCTTAATGTGTATGGATGTCGTACCTACACTAGAGGTGTGATGGTGTTAGGACATCTTAATGTACACAATTGACTCCACACATTTCACTAAAAGCTAATAGATGGTGTGTACCACCGTGTAAACAAACGACGTCAGAAATCGATTTTGGATAGAAAAATTATGTTGAATTCTATTCCATTCCGCGACCGGCAAAAAGTACTGATTCTTTCGATTCACTTATGCATATTTATTTATACTGCAAAGCAGAAGACACTACTAGTATTCACAGTGTTGAATGTTTTTTTCCCCAGACCAAATCATGACTTGAGTATGCTTGTGTTTTAAAATGTGTTCATTTTCAATTACAGTAATGAACTTCTCAGATTTGACTTAGTAACACCAAGAGCTCGAATACCTCAGCAAAAATAACTCAAAATTATCCAATAACAAAAAAAAAAAAAAATCTTTGAAAATTTTGATCTTGATTTTTTTGTAATGAACCTGATTAGCTTGATATAACAAGTCCGGGAATAGATTTTTTTATATCTATGTCGGTCAAATTTATATGGTAGAACGGCACAATTATTTAGATGCTATGGATAAGACTTGTGGAACACGGACTACTCTAGGAGAAATTGTTTATATCCTATGATAGCCGATGTATATTCTATTCGTTATATTCTACCGATTTCCTCAGTCTGTCTTTGTACAGGAAAAAAGTATGTACAGTGAACTATAGTACTTAAAAGTACAAAATCATTTTATTTCGACTAATTACCTATCTTAATAACAATGAACAGTTTCTCTAAGAATGACTAGGAATTGCTACATTACTTCCAGTGACCGAATCACCCCCGTAGGCTTGACTCATTGTTATTTTTTTTTTAAAACTCTCTGCACTATTGTTCCCTGTCTACTGATATTTTCTTAAGAAAATACAACAACAACCCATCAATATGAAATTAATGTCATTTTTTTTTGTTTGTTCTGAAAGTCAAGAATTTAGGTTGGGCGGATTTTATCATGGTTTCTTTCATGTTGATGGTACTCAAGTGTAGATGTGTGTGTCATATGGCACCTTTATATAGTTCTGTTTTATGAACTGTTTTAACTTGCCAGACACACTGGGTTTCACTGTGGACTTTCGTTTGAAACACGTGTAATAAACTTCATCATCAGCTAATCCACTCTTAAATCTAGCCAAGACGGAAGCGATCTTTGATATATAATAATTTGTTCAAAAAGCATCGATTGGCGGTTTAAGTGCTGCCATTTATAACACTATGAAATTTTATACGTACGTGTACCACTTATCAATCATGGCGGAATCCGAGATGTCCGTTTCGTTTTAAAATATTCACACAAATGAAAAGCAAGCTAGCGAAAACTAGTGCCAAACAAACTAATGACAAACTAATGACAAACTAATTTAAAACAAAGTAATGCCATACAAACTAATGCCATGCAAACTAATGACAAATAAACTAATGACAAACAAACTAATGACAGGCAAACTAATGACAAACAAACTAATAACAAACAAATTACTGACGGGCAAACTAGCGACAAACAAACTAATGACAGGTAAACTAATGACGGGTAAACTTATTGACAAACTAATGACAGGTAAACTAATGACGAGTAAAAAACTAATGACAGGTAAACTAATGACAAACTAATGACAAATAAACTAATGACAGGTAAACTAATGACAAACTAATGACAAATAAACTAATGACAAATAAACTAATGACAAATAAACTAATGACAGGTAAACTAATGACAAATAAACTAATGACAGGTAAACTAATGACAAATAAACTAATGACAGGTAAACTAATGACAAACTAATGACAAATAAACTAATGACAGGTAAACTAATGACAAATTAATGACAAATAAACTAATGACAAACAAACTGATGACCAATAAACTATTGACAAAAAAACTTATGACAAACAAACTAATGACGAAGCAAGTACCAGGATCTAAACTAATGACAAAAGTAATGACAAATAAACTAATGACAAAGTAATGACAAATAAACTAATGACAAACTAATGACAAACAAACTAATGACCAATAAACTAATGACAAAAAAACTTATGACAAACAAACTAATGACAAGCAAATGCCCAGTTAAACTAATGACAAAGTAATGACAAATAAACTAATGACAAAGTAATGACAAATAAACTAATGTGACAAAAAAACATGCAATATGACAAACAAACTAATGACAAGCAAATAGAAGAAGTTAAACTAATGACAAACAAACTAATGACAAAGTAATGACAAATAAACTAATGACCAACAAACTTATGACAAATTAATGACTAACAAAACTAATGATAAATTGTAAAAATGGTTGGTTTTTTACTTTCTACAATTAGTATGCTGTTTTATTTTATATATACAAAAATAAATAAATAAAGATGCTTTGACCATAAAGACTAATCTTTAATAGGTTGATTTACATTGAACTCAACTTTGAAAGCGAGTGAAAATTTAGAAATAAATATCCCTCAAATCCGATTTTGCTGTGGAATCAGTAACACTACACAAACACCCCAAATACGGCCAGTTAGTTTCTCCCTCTCTCTCTCTGTCTCACTCCCACTCTCTCTCTCTCTTCCTCTCTCCAACCTTAAGCTGTGTCCTGCCTTGCTACTGGCAAACGCTTATGCTTACTTATCGTCACCAACATAATTTCTCCGATAAAGTTAAAGCATCGCAATTTTTTCCACTGTAAAAAATGAAGGGTGTGCTACTTGTCATCTTAACTTTCCATAGACAGCTGATAGAAATTTAGACTACCTCTGAACTTTTCCGAAAAATCTCTTAAATCACGTTTCTATTATAAAAATAGTAATGACACAGTTCGGTGAAGGTGTGACATTTCTTTTCAATCAATATCATTAGAAAATGAAATAGTTTTTTTTTCTTGTTGACTAGAACCTTTTTTTTCTTTTTTCTTTTTCCCGTTCAGCTATGAAATACACAGGCATTCATAAACTGACTTGACAAGTTTTATTCTGAACTCGGATTTTTAGCTGATTATTATAAGTTTACTGTACTATTACTTAGGAAAAAAAAATTTCACCGTTTTTTTTTTTTTAAACTTAAAAAAATAAAAGCCTCATTTTCTTGCGAATCATTTTCCAGGCAACTGTTTACAAATTTAATAACGGGAAATAGTGTAAATATAGGTCAGTCTGACATAGCCATCCATCCCGTGATTCGATAACTACAGGAAACCGGCTCTAAACAACTTTCATTTTTACTGTAGACCAGCTGTTATCAGTGTGGATTCCCCACCAGCAAGCTGATCTGAAGTTGTTCGCTAAAAATGTTAGCAATTGGTTTATCGAGAATATCTAAGAGGCACCTATACATAGACTATCATAGGGTGTCTATACGTAGACTATCGCTAGGGCACCTTTATATGGTCTATCCATAGGGCTCTTTTACATAGACCATCATAGGAACTTTTTTATACATAGACCATCATAGGGCACCTATACACAGCCTATCTGTAGGGCACCTTTATTTGGACTGTCATAGGACACCTTTATATAGACTTTCATATGGCACCTTTATATAGACTGTCATAGGGCACCTTTACATAGACTATCATAGGGCACCGATACATAGACTATCATAGGGCACCTATACATAGACTATCATATGGCACCTTTAACCATAGACTATCATGAGGGCTGGGGAAACTTTTTTATTTCGTGGACTACAATGGTATCTTGATATTGACAGAATGACCGGACAAACGGTAGATCGGTAACGATGTTTATGCAGGAAGTAGAGAATACATGTATAAATGTCTTGACAGGATTTTGGGGGTGCTGGCGGTATCAAAGACTTGACAGGAGCGTACTTTGCTCGTCCCAGGACTATCCATTTGTCATGGATCAAATAAACTCGATTTTTCAGATAAATCTTTCGCAGTAAATAAAATCTATCTAATACCTTAGCTAATGCCGAGTACATTAAAGTTGTCATTATATTTTGTTTAAAGCTAATAAATATCTGGAGGAAAAACTAAAAAAAAAATAGCGTTAAACAGTAGACTGTAATCAGAACCCGAGATGTTTTCCTGACCTATTGTATACGAGCAGTCATGTAGTGAGTTCTAGGGGGAAAAAAACAACACAAAATTGACGCTCTGAACGGTTCAGCGCCGTAGCAATCCAGATTCTGGCGGTTTTAAAATTTTTTAAATCGTTGTTCGGATTCTACATTGTTTATATTTACTCATTCGGATGTCTCACCGTATGATTTGAACCAGGAGCTATATAGTAAGATAACATTTCATTCATGATAATCCACGGAATCTTACCTAATGTGATTTACAGAGAATAGTTGTTGTTTTTTAAACCCTATGAATTCCACAACGGAACGTGACGGTCGCCGTAGACAACAATTATGTCATGAAATGTTGGGATAGAAAATGTTGTTCATTTATATTCCGACTTAGAAGATGGAGTCTAACCGACTTTGTCATTTACCTTTACTGTCAGGCGGTCGAAATGTCAAGTCCACGTGGTAGTAAATTATGTATAGTAAATCCGAACACTGTGTTTCTATAGCTTCTGATTAACTTCACTTTCTGTGTGTGTGTGTGTGTGTGTGTGGCTGTGTTTGTTTGTCTTTCTATTTTGTACCTCAAATTTGGTCCTGTTTTTGTGAGGAAGCTCAAATTTGGCACACATGTAGACTCTACATGGCGATACATACATTTATTTCATTACGTCCGACTCCACGAATCAACACCTAGTAGAATCACGAAGTTTAGTTAATTAAGTAATGTGTATAATGTGAAAAAAATGAGATCATCATATCACAATAAATACGAAAGCCCAGTCTCTGTACATACGTATGAAAAAAAATAGTAACACTTTTTTAAGTGCGATATAAACTACCCAAATAAGGCTAAAGTGTGCAGCTTGCAATATCAAGTTTAATTCTTTCAACACTAAAACGAATAAACGAATTAAAAAAAAAATTCCTTTCTTTAAAAATAATTTTTATTAAAATTCACTAAAATTAAAAAAAAAATCCCTTATGTACATGATACATATTTGTAGAAATCATGATAAGTGAATGCGACATGTTTGAGATAAATATTATCTTTACGTTAGTTGATAAATAGCCGAGAATAGGCCGATACAAATAATCCAGATCGGCACTCACACCAATATTTAAAAAAAAAACATAATTTATAAAGATATTTGTTTGATAAAAGGAATTAGTTTTTACTCTTTCGTGCAGTTTAATAAAAGCTTATTTTTTAAAAAAAAATATTGGTTTACTTTGTAATCTTTAAACGTGTCTACATTTAGTTTTAAATTAGTCAGTCTTTCGTTTTAGTACTAGTCACCGTCATGTGACTCTCACTGGGTTTTAATGCCTACAATGTCCATTGATTTACCACCAGAGGTAAGATACAGGGGTGGTGTGCTGGCCTGAGACGAGCATTCGACGTGGTGGGCACTGTGAGATGTATCAACAAGTCAAGTTGAATAAAATATATACGTTGAGTCAGTGAGGAAAAAACAACAACGTTCTTGGACCGAAGTTATATGTAAACAGTATTCAAGTTGAACTAATTGATAATAGAATGTTTAACATTAACTAGTTACATCAAATTTAAAAGACACAAAACCCGCCTAAACTGACCGGAAAATAGCGACTCTGGCTACACTTTTGGGGCTTCTCTCACCAGTTATGGGCCTTTTATGATCCAGTACGTCACTGGCACGATGTATTGTGTAAACTGTGTCTGTTGGTGCTCGCTTACTTTGAAGTTGTAAAGAGAAACATTGATTAAATGATTACCATTGTGTGTTGTGAACGAAATGTTCGTTCATCTAGCTTTCATCCTTTCGTATGTACGCTAGTTTTGTTCTTTTTTTCTTTATCTTTAACAAAGATTTACATTGGTGAAGAATGTGATGTTTAGAAAGCGTCTGACATGATTCCAAGGGTTTAGGGAACGCAACACAATAACATATGTTTCCACTTGTGTAGTGTTAGCGAGTGCTGCATTCCATTTGTGTTTTTTATACACTATAGTTACGAGTACAATTACTACTGTATAAAGATTCATACTGTAATACACTGGTTCTCAGACTTTTACGATTCACGACCCTCTAAAAAAAAATTACAGTTTGGAAGTGTGGAACGTTGAAGGAAAAAAAAAATGTGTGTGTCAACATAATGTATAGAGGTTTACTGAATGACACTGTGAAGGGTTTGTATGATAACTCACTTTAGAATCTTTCTTTGACTGACTTGTATAAACACTAACAATGCTGACCCATTATTACTATAAAATGAATTTCCACACATGGTCAAAATGTGTTCTTCAGTTTTATGCAGTCCAGTTCATCAACTTAAATTAATCCCGGGTCATACTTATTGCGGAGTTCTGTTTTTTTTTTAAAGCACTTTTTATTGAATATCCGTAAACTTGTCTCCGGAGAGTGTTTTTTGTTGATGTTAGATGTTTTCACAATACATGTTTTTACTTTCATCATTAAGTAAAAACACGTTTGTATCTGTGATCAATCCATTCACAGTTATTGGTTTTCGTAAACTGTGTAATGTCAGATTTAAAAGTATTAATCTTAAGGGGGGGGGGCTGTAGAAGTTTTGCGTAATAAATTGAATAGTTGTTGAAGAGAAACAAAAAATGTATATTTATTCTTAACATTGTTTTGTGTATGATATATGTCCTTTGCTGAGTTAAAGTTGGTTCATTATTGAACAGGCAGGCACTTACATTCGAATGGAGTCTTGCGTGGAAAATATATTTTGTATGGATTTTTATGTATGTTGGGATTGTTTCATTCAGTACCATTATTCTGCTCGTAATTTTTATAAAGCGTCTAGCGTGTGCTTTTAATGAGCTGCTTATCAAGCATGGAGGATGCATGTTTTGCCCATGAAACATAGCGCATCACATTCAAATATTTAATGTAAACCATACATTAGCACAGAATATAGTATCATATATCTCGAGGTTAACCTGTGGGATTGCTAACATCTTTGGTACACACACTTGTTAGTATGATTAGTGTTTAAAAAGACAACATATATATATATATATATATATATATATATGTATACATATAAAGTAAGGTAATCTACAATGTGTAACAGTTCGAACAAATTCAGTTCAATTCTGGAAATGCTTTTTAATTTTTTCATTTTTGTCAAGAGAAATCATGTACAGCAACCATAAATGCATTTTTGATTTTGTTCCCCCAATAGAACATAGGGCATTGTTTGCCACTCATTCTTTACAATTTTTTTTTTACTAAAGATTGAAATCAAATGATTAAATACAATAACATCATGAACATAATAAATATATCTTTCTAATACACATATGATTATGGAATATTTGAACAAAGCCCATCTTTATTTAATTCACTTCTCTTTAACGGGGGTTTACTTTTATTTTATGGTCAAAAATATAAAAAGATCATGATGGAAAGTAGCATATATAATATATTACAACCTATACGATTACACTTTATCGTTATTTGATTAATGATTAGCTTTACGTCATTGTTATCAAATGTATTTATATATTTACCAATTACATTAAATGGAAACAATCATAACAAGAAAAAAGAAACAGGTTCACGAACTTCTAATAAACAGCAGTGATTTAATAACATCTTGAATAGCTAATTAAGACATTTACATTTATATCTGAAAGCTTTCATTTGTGCACTTTTTAAAAAAAAAACTCTTTTACCACGGGTACACCTTTGTATAAACCAACTTTTATGCCGAAATTAAATACATAGATGTATATACATATAAACATGCATTAAAAACAAAACAATTGTGAATCGCGTAAGTATCTGGTTGGCATGATTGAAACTCACTAGTATTTTGATAGATTTTATGTATTGTAAAAGTGCCCAAGATAAAATGTTACAATATAGTAAAAAAAAATTATCTTACCGCCAGTCTCATACTAACACAAAACGCTAGTATCCTATTGAAGGTCATAGAATTTTAAAACGTATTCCTCTATAGTGAAACGCATGTAACGTAGCAAAGTGAAACACATTTCAGTTTGTTTAGTCTGTATATGTCAGAGCAACATTAAATGGAAGAATTCAGTTTTTGGATACAATAGATACATAATGAAGTCAATCACACAGCGGGAGTCTCTCAGACCGACGTGACGGTCTCTTCGTTGTTGTTGCACAGTTCGTAATCTACTTGTCTGTGCGGCGAGCTGCTGTCCTCGGAATTAAACGTAGGCCTCATCTCAAACACTTTAAACGTCCTCTTGGATGTGAAACAACAGAACACAACGCGGAAGAGTGCCAGGAACTCCTGCCTGAACTCCCTGGAGCACACGAGCAGTTCGATACCTAGCAACACATGGTTAAGGCTGGATAGGAGCTCCGTGATCTTCTTGACCAGCTCCATCCTGGCCACAAACTCCACGCTGATCCAGCTCGAAGGCACGTGAATATCCAAGACGTTAGTTACTGTGGCGGGCATGTTGAATAGAAAGGCAGACAGGGAGACCACCATCACGGTCACCACGAACGTGTCCTGGCACCCGTCCACGGGCTGGCTGATGGGCACGTCCCTCACGTGCCTGACGCATATGGCTATGGCCTGCGCCACGTTTAGGCAGATCAGCAGTGACAGAGGCAGGTAGGAGTAGACGGTGGCCGACAGCCACGGCCAGATGACTTTGTGCAGGTCGTAGGGCTCGAACGCTACAAAACAGCCCTGGTTCTGAAGTTCGTAGGTCCACATGGCGTGGATGCTCACCACGATAAGACCCACCATAATAGCAGTTACTGACGCTTTAGCGGAGAACACGGTGCAGTGACTCTGCGCATTGGACCGTGACGTTAAGAATATGAGCCGATCGATATTCATGGCCACGACAAACCACAGGCCGCAGTAAGTAAACACATTGTTGACAAAGGTCCATAACCGACATGTCCAGTCAGCTATATATGTGACATAATGCAGTTTGAACATATCGCACATCCATATCACTCCAAGCATAAGATTTAAAACACACAAATTAGCCAAAGCGTAAGCGCACATATAGAAACAAACTGATGTTCGCCTGAGTTTTTTCCTCCTCAGCACAAAGAGGGCTATAATGTTGGTTATGTTTCCTAAAAGTATCACCACAGGGCTGACATATCGAAATAAATCCTCGCGCATTTTAAACTCACTCCTGTTTAAAAATTGCTCATAAAATGATTCAGTTGGTGAGAAGGTATTATTAGCAGAGATTAGCGTTGTAACATGTCCGTCATGTAAGGTAGACAGATAGTCATTGTGCTGGTGAGCGAGGTCGGAACTGTTGGCCAGGAGTTTTGTGGCGGCCTCGTAATCAGAAGAAGCGAAGTTGGCGTGAGCACCGGTATCAAAGTCGCCGTTTCCAGCTGGACCCAACGAGACTGTGGCCGCCAGCAGTCGAATGCTCCGTACCGCCAGATTGTGGTAGAAGATGTCCCGGTCTTTATCAGATGACATTTTTATAACTGCGGATGATATTAAAATTGAAAAGTAAACATGAAATTGCATATTAATTTACATCGGTTAATTGTTTCAAACTTTTTGTGTATATCCAGACACCGGAGAAGTGTTGACGTTAATATGGAGTTATCAAACTTAAAGAAAAAAAAAACTTGTATATTAAATATCGTTGTAGGAATCTTTTATTATAATAACTTTTCAAACGCTCTTTTGTAATAAGTCTGTTAAACAAAAAAGTTATAACCTTATTTTAAGGTGGAACTTTTGACTTAGTTCATGCGGAACTTTTATTTAATTAGTGCATACTACGTTTATTTTGGCCAGTCTGTTGAAAACGTACATATAGTCAGTTTGTGATAAACTTATATTTAGTCGGTCTTTACGGAACTTTGATTTAGTTAGTCTGTTGTTAAAAGTCAGTCAGTAGGTATTTCATAGTAATCAACTTCTATACTTTATTGATGATTAAGTAAATAACAATACAAGTAACTCATAATCAATATAAGTGACAATCAAGCACTGTCCATCACTGACATTATTCGCTTAATGTTTGTTTTGAAATAAATGTGTTTGTTTTGTTGACCACACCGTATTTATTCTCGTTATTTGTTTCACAGTCATACTCTCAATATAATACAGCGTTATCGTTGTTTTTCTTTCTGACTGGTGCTCATTACATCCTCGACTGACTTTTAAAAAATGAAACTGGTGCAGTAGTTGGGATACTATTTAAAGAAACATCGATTGTAGAAAAGCTTTGATCTAAATACAGGAGCTGATGACTTCACTTTGCCAACTTGTAAAAACTGTGTATTACTTAAAATAACTGGGTTAACGAGAAAGAAAAATGACCAAAAAACAAATTTAAATTAAGAACGTATAAAGATTTTAGCTACTAAATGTAGGCCAAGTTAAAACTAACGATAAATGGTGTTTAGATCGAGGTAAAGAAATGTTATTGTTATATTTATTTACGCCCATCCTGTATTGTTCACCAATTCATCACCGATGCTGTCAGTTCTATATTGTAATACTAGGCACATCAATTGACTATATGCATGATATACTGTTACATTTCACATTTTGTTATCCTTTTTACGTCTAGTATTGTTTTTGCTAGTAGCTCCTGCTAGCGTTGATAGTTCAGAAAACTTCACAGTATTTACTATTTAGGACTTTGAAACGATAATTTGTACTTTGGACAACTGTTTCAAATATCGTGTTATTTATGACACTCTATCTCATGTTTGTAAAGCTTTATCTTAGTTATACAATCACAGCTTGCTTGCGGTTATCTACAGACTGTAGCCATGTAACATATATGTGTGCATTATTTATATATACGTTTTTTTTTATTCTAAGTATTAAATTGCCATTTAAATACCTATATCATGTGTTTGGTCTTTTGCAATTTAAAGGGCATTTAACGTCAGCGGTGGTATTAAAATGTAAAATAAATTAATTGACTTATTGATTGGAAACTAATATCTTTGACTCATTAAGTGTTTTTTTTTTCAAAGTGGTTTAAAGAAAGTTTGTTGGCTAATCACAGCGTTATAGTCAGGCGATCAAACGGACTTCACCACCAGTATCATAATATGGTAATACTAGAATAAAAATACTGATCAGATGTGAATATTTATTTGCACATTTCATTTTACATATATATATATATATATATATATATATATATATATATATATATATATATATACACACATAATGAAATGTGCAAATAATTATATATATATATATTATATATAAAGAATCCATGTTGTTAAAAAACAGTTTTCTTGACCCAACTGAATTGATTGTTGTTACCCTCCAAATAGTGTTAAGTAAGTGCAGTCTTACTTTATACTTAATATTCTGTTTGTTACAAACGTGCTCCTCGTGCTGTATACATTTACTTATCCATTCTCCCTATAAGGATGAGATGGTAATCTCTAAGATATTATTATAAGCCACTAATTGGGCTGTTAGTGTCCGTCTGTTATGTCCACTATCACAGAGAGTGCGGTTGATAGGTGACTAGCCATCGCGTGCCATATAGTGTCAGGATCCAATTTCAAGCTGGGTAGACTGGTACTGTCACTAGTGGGGATCGAACCCGTGAGCTTCAGATCGACAGTCGCGCGCTCTACTTGTTGTGCAGCTCATGGTGTGTCTTGAAGTTATGGCCGGACACCGAGTCCGGAACTTTCTGACGGCAAGCACTAACATCTGATGCACAGAGATTATCTTATGTGACTCAAAATAGTAAAGTAATGGATGATATACTGAAGAATTAATTAATTATACGTTGGTTACTTTCCACTATTCAGGAAAATGATTGAGTTGAGGTATCAAGGGGGACAACTTTTGGCTGTTAGTGAGCACCTTGTTTTGAAACGTACTGTTTAGTTTAGTGGTCAAGTCCAAAGTTCTCACACCCTGTGTAAACATATTCGTGTCTGCTCACGATATTGGAGAGGACATCCATTGATTTTTGCATTGACACAAAATGATGTATTTAAACTCTGCTCCGTGTGTCGTCTTCTCTCCCCTCACACACATACACATACTTGTGAGAAATAGTTTGAAACATACTTGTCATCTTGGTATTTAGCCGCAGTATCCTGGTTACAGTTGACTTGAATATACGGGGCTGGCTTTTGGCATTTATAATGAATAATAGATTAACAAATACAGATATGTATGGCATTAGCACTGAAAGCGTCGAAAACACAGCCGTGAAATTCTAGACTAGTCATTTGTTGATATCTGACATATCATTTATCAGTCAGAGTTTGGTGGTATTTTGTTGTATGTAACGTTTATCAATATGCAGGTGTCATGTAGCTTTATTGTATCTTTATAACGAATAACATCATATGTATGTGTTGTTGTTGTTTACATTATCAGCCCGTTAAATCCTATATCACCATCTCAGATTGATTCTAATGTTTAAAACTTGATATAATCAAGCTGATGTAAAAGGTGTGATGTTTCTGTTAAGTCCACTTTTACTTCTGTATGTTTGTTGATAGTTTCTGTCTGTGTAACAGGCAGTCATCCGCCTTTATGCCGTCTGTGCATTGTGTCTGGGAGCAGACACTTATAGATTCACTATCGACCCAACCAGTCTAAGAGATCAAGAAAAATAACACACAGCACCAACAGAAGATTCTCATCTTGATTCCAACGGAAGCCTTTTTGACTCCACACTAATATACATGTATATTTTAATTTTTTTTTAATTTGTGTCATTTACTTGGCAAATCAAAATCACCCCCATGTTTTCTTTGCTTTTTTTTTTTATTCCGCTGATTCCTAATTGAGCCATGTTTCAAACAGTTGAAACTTTCAACTCTGTCGTATCGTTGTTGGTTTACTTTTAATACAAACTAAGGGAGAGAATGACTTTCTTAATCTGTACATCAATCGAGAGTCTGTATTTCTTCGTTTAAAACATTTTTAAGTATAAGGAATCTAATTACCTTTATAACAAAAGTGTTTAAATTTTTCCGTTGAGTCTTGGTTTCGTCTTTCACAACAAAATGTATGGCATAGAAGTTTTATGTTTTTATTATGTGTCATGCCTGAATGCAAAAAAAAAAAAGTACTCGATCATCTACCAAAGCAAGTCATTTACTACTCAACACTCTGGGGGCTCTGAGAAGACTTGTTTAGTCAATGTATGTCGATTATGTCTGGATTTGTAAAAAAAACTCTGTTATGGTTAATCGCCAAAGTAAATAAAGCTGCTTTCACTATGATTGAGATTTTATTTTTAGTTCGTTGATTGGATGAAAAGATTGTGACCCGCACATGTTGTTTGAGTGTTCTACGGTAAAACTGTTTTCATAATGTAATATTAATAGTTTAATTCCTCGGCATACTTGTATATAACCAGATGTGTTGTTTTTTTTTTACCTAGTGAAAACCGCTATCACTCAATAATCCCTTCCTCCAGATGAGTATAAATTAAAAAGAAATGTCTAATTTTACTTTTATTTGCCTAGTCTGCGCTTCATTTTTATTATTTACGTTGTAGAGGCTTTGAGGCCGCCCCAAACCCACCAACCTGGCAACAAACACTGACAACAAACAGCAGTACACACATTTTAAAAAGTTGGAGTATAAAACTAGAAAAACAAACCATGTTTTCTGTGACTGACCGTTGCATCACGTCTCCTAGTTTTTAATGTACACACCCAAGCCTACTCATTTTTTTTTAATATATTTTTTAAAATAAATTTCGAGGTTGTACCTGATTGCGTTGTAATAATTGCATCAATAACATTAGCGATCAAAATAGTTCAATGGTTCAGTTCATACCGCTGTCTGCCAGAGTTTTCTGGACAGAGAAACTCAGTCAAATAGAATGTGTATTGAAATGTTTTAATTCAGGCGAGTGTGAGTGTGCATGCGCCAAGTTATCTGGAAACTATGCGACGCCACGCTTTTCTGTAATACAGCACTGATTGCTGGTACTTAGACCAAGACTGGTGTTGACCTCCACGGATAAGGGGAGGGTATTGATTAAAATATATTTAGCCCTGGAGAGGGGAGGGGACTCCTTTCCCTCCTTGAAAGATGATCTCCCTTGTGGTAGTGAGAACATGTTAGTTACCCCCCCCCCTCCTACCCCTCTTATGATGGTATCTGTTTTAGACCAATGAGAGGGATAGAAAGTCTGCCGGTACATTCCTTTGATTAGATTGCGTTGGGATCTGTAGCACCGGTCGAGTGGTGCAATCACAGTCACTGTCCGCGCTAATGGTCATTGCTGTGTCCTCTCTGTCATAATTGATCCCGTTTCAAGACTAGAGCTCACCCTGTTAAATCTTCTTAGTACTTCAAGCGATTCAACAGGAATACTTCAGACTGACACTGAATAGACGCAGCCTCTTGCTGGCAGTACGCAACTGAAAGATATATCAATCTATCTATCTATCTATCTATCTATCTATCTGTCTGTCTGTCTGTCTGTCTGTCTGTCTGTCTGACTGTCTGCCTGCCTGCCTGCCTGCCTGTCTGTCTGTCTGTCTGTCTCTGTTTCTGTCTGTCTAACCTAATCTATCATGTGTGTCCTTATATAAATGTATGTATGTTGATAAATTTAATTATGCAAGGAGAAATGTTGAATGAGTACGTGTCCAGTAATGCCTGTAATGATGGTCTGGTCAATGTCATTCACCATAAATGTACATAATTATGGGAGTGTTTTGTGTAAGAAATTGATGTAGTATAAATAATGTGCATATAATCATGTATGAAGTAGTGATAGTGAGACAGGCGGATTGAAAACAAAACAATCCAGTGGCACGTAGCAATTCTAAGCAAAATAATAAAAGTAATAGATCATTTATGTCATTAATGTCATTTATTTATTTACTTTTCTTAATTAAAAGCTACATATGAAGCATCAAATTCAAAATCATTGCACAGAGATATACCATAGTTCAACTTTATGAACAGGTCATTATAATTATATGGGTCTGTTTATTTTATGTTATGCACGAAATTGAGAAACTTATTCATTAGTTATTTTATTTTCTTTAAACAACTCCCCAAAATTTTTTAAAATAAAAATAATGTAACCTTTAGATAGTTACAAAAAAATGTGATCTTATAACATATTTAAAAAAAAAAATTTCAAGCAGTATTTAATATTAAAAAAAATAATACACAATACTCTGTTTTTACTATCATCATTAAGTAAAAACACGGTTTGTATCTGCAACAATCCAATCACAGAGAACTTTATTTGTATGACGTAAATCTTACATGTACAGATTTATTTTTATAGATCGACTTTTCAAAACAATTTTACGTACAAAATTTCTTACGATAAACGCAGCTTTTTTTAGAGCATTTTCGAAAAAAAATGCTCTATAGTCCCCGTTTTGTCTGTCTGTCTGTCTGTCATCACCCTAGATCTCAACAACCATAAGTCCTAGACCCATGATGCATATATCATTTTGTAGGTCTTGGCCTGCCAAGAAATGACTTTTTTCCATTTCGCGATCTGACCTCTGAGGGCCGTAAAAGGGGGCTTAGTACCATTTTTTACTATATAAGCTATATTAATAAAGGAGCGCCTATATCTCAGCAACTATAAGTCCTAGACCCATGATGTATATATCATTTTGTAGGTCTTGGCCTGCCATGTGTACATCAAAAGTTCATTTCGCGACAGGACCTCTGAGGGCCGGGCTTCAGGGCTCCTAAGGGGCTTATATATTATGTATACACTTTGTACGTTCAATAACCCATTCATTTGGTGCGAAATACTGCAGCACGTATTTTCACCAAGATTTATTAAGAAACTCATCAAATAAGATAGTAAGCTTGTGTTCTGAGTTTAATTGAAAGTATCAGAGCTATGCAACAATTGACGGAGTTTTCGGACGATTAAATGACTATAATTTCGAATGTTTTCAATTATGAGTCCTACATCAGTAACCACAAACCACTTGTAGTTAGATTTAAGAGACAATAATTTTTTTTCAAATATAAAGAAACGTCTTTATATTTTTTTTTTACAGATATATGCATTACACAAATGAATTTATAAACATTTCCAAAATTTACAAATATTTACTGAAAGCTAACAAACGTACTGATACATAACACGAAAATGCGCTAACACGTCCTGTGTCCAGAATGGAACAGGCTTAATTGCTTGTTTTTTTTTTATCGTCGGAGAATTTTCGATTGTTATAATTATTTGAAAACTATATATTATAAAAAATAACAACATTTATGGAATCGAGGCGTAGGCAAGAAACCACTAATATTTAAACGGGAAGCAGTATCCTTGATTCTTACTTACAGCAGACAGACGGACGGACTATTGACGAAAAATATTTATTCAGATTCTTGAGACAATTTCTAAGGATGTTACCGTGTGTCTGTGTATAGTTGAAATATGGCCGGGGTGGTAGGCGGTCACAAGTGAACCACGTACTAAACTGGTACAGTAAAGCCATTTCACTTCCATCAAAATATGTCGGCCCTAGTAGCTACAGTGAGTGAAAACTACTAAAGGCGAAATTGAACCTGCGAATCAATAACACGTTGTATCGACCGTGTGTGTCGGAATCCCCGCAGTTAGTCTTTATTTGTCACACTTGGTATCTCGCTCTAGCCATGCACAGGATTCATCGTTTAGTCTTCTTGCTTATAAAACAATACTGTTTGTTAATCACACATTTTTTACCGCATTAATGGCGATTAATCAGCAGCCCAATTATATATTTATATTTATATATATATATATATATATATATATATACACACACACATACACATACTCTCATACAAACATGAGTCCTGTAGATAGAGTCAGATAGTAATTGGGTAAGGCTGGAATAGCATAAAATGCCTCCTGCATAAATATATATTTGGGCGTTGTGCTAACCAACCACGTCAACTCTTCTTATGCCGTGGTTACATAAACACTTCATTTTCACCGATGGTCTCCGAAGGCTAAGGGAAGTTTACTAAGTTTACTTTACTAATTAGTTTAGTAACCCTAAAAGTTGGTTTCTGTTTTACGTTACGTTTATGTTTAAAATTTCTTTTTAGTCTGTAAACCATTTGAGTACTTTTGATACGTGATCTTGGCCGCCCGCTGAACCAACTGCATGTGCGCCGTAGGTTTCTAAGTACAGGTGAATACATAGTCAAAATGTACCGCTAAATATTTGATGAAATGACAGTGCGGCCCTGAGTGTGAACTATGCGGCCCTCTTGGAGGTCAGAGTTTGACATACCGGCCCAACAAGGACGAAGGATTAAATCCCAGATACATTTAACAAGTCATAGGCAATCGACAAAAACATGACCATACTTAAAGATGTTCAAGTTGAAGATTTTATCCTTATTAGTATTGCACGTGAAAACCGACTCAAGAAATAAACAACTTTTAAACAGTTGTTAGGATGGGAATAGTTTAGTGGCTGGCGAATACATTGTTACTTCCCTTGGGGAGGGGTACATTTAACACAAGCTTGATCAATTCATTTTGTGAAGGATATTTACAAAGAAAAAGTTTTCAATACTTATTAACTTTTCAAAAAATCTGTAATTTAAGCTTGACATTTACAATAAATTTCATAGTCTCAATATTATAAAAAGTCCAATAAAAGTAGGATAGAGTTGTAAGACTCTTGGGCGTAGGATTTGTTCCTTCAATTAAAAAAAAGATACTTTTAACATTTAATTACTTTTACTTAATCTCAGAGATTTTATAATGTTATATTTTAATCTCATTATAAATAATAATCTATTTGACTAAACTACTAGTCTGTCTTGAATCTAGGACACTCCTGTTTGTGGTTGGCGCTGCACGAGAGCTGTTTGTTTATTGTGTTGTATAGAGTACAGGTACAATTGTTGCCAAATAGCTAGTACATGTAACTATTATCCTGTCAGTAGCATTGCTAACTGTACTTGATCTGTCTCGTTGGCGCCTTTATAATTGCGATACCCTCTAATGATATATTAAATAATGGAGTTAAGATTCTTAAAATAAACAAAGCGACATACCAGTTCGTTTTTATTAAGCTGCTAAAGAAAAAAAATATTTGCTGCGACCGATTAATTAATTAATGTTAATGCTAATAGAAAGTTAATAATAAGAGATGCCTATTTTAAGTTGAACTAGTCTCCACATTTGGTTGCAAAAATACAAACACTGAACGAAGACCGACCCTTGGCTCTTATTAGAATTATATCTTCATTGTGACAGTTATTTGTAAAGCTGTCACTCTTAGACCAATTAGTTTGATTAAGACAAACACTTGATTGTTCTTGCTGTGTCTGGATTTCCTATTAGTAAACTATGTTTTGATAGCACCTCATTGTATTGTGATATCAGTGGTTCTAAATTCTTTTCTAATCTGTGGTATGCTGTGAAATGTCTGAATATATCAATTCGTTGTGTCGCGTTCAGTTGTTGGCCAGTAGATAGAAACATTTCTATTGAAACTTACGAATAATGAAATGAACCATAACTTATATACTGTGAACTGATGATCAATGAATATGGGGTCGTCTTATTCGGACAGTATTGTGGTTTAGGCCAGTGATTGTCAAAGTGTGGGTCTCGACATAATGTATGCGTCTTGAATCCATATTATCATAACAAGTTCATTTTTCTATGCGTTACATATCTTAAAGTAAACATTTATATACAGACTTAAAGGACCAAATAAAAAATAAATGATGTTTTTATTATTATTTTTTTTTTGCATTTGTATTTTTTTCTTTGAAGGCGGGTCGCAAAAACCAAAAAATTTAAGGATGGTCGCGAAACCGCAAGTTTGTACAGAGGATCGCGAAGTTTTTAGAGCTATTGATGTAGGCATATTTATTTACACACTTTCGGCAGATCTTGTTAACTTTACCAATAGTCCTTAGACAACTCTTGTTTGATCAACTATTTTAGAAATGTTTTCAAAAGTTGCATGTCTTTGTGTCGGTAAATCTAGCAGTGCTTATTGGCTCTAATGTATCTAAATTATAATGTAAATATTGCTATAGAAAAACAGAACAGGCTATACTGTACATTCAATATTCATTTTTTTTTTAGATCTTACTTTAAGGTCTATGTGAATTTTTAATATCTCGGTTAAAAAAAAAACACAACAATAACTGCGATATAGTCCATATGTTTATAGTTTTTATATTACAGGTAACACAGTACTTCACAATCCGATAAGCAAATAAATGTGGGAATCGTAATGTCGAAACAGGGGAAATCACCTTTACAGCAGAACATTTAAATTATCTCTGTTGTTGCCTCCCTTTGCACACATTGCTAATTCCGAGTTTTTTTTTTTTAACACGGTTAAGGAAATGTTTTTTTTCCAATCAGTTTCATTAGTTTACTTATGAGTAGATGGCATTACTCTTAGTTAATAAATATGCAGGAAAGGTAAAATGTACCAACTCCTTTTTGATTCATTTTATCTGAAGTTCTAAAGAGCCAATGGTAGAGTGATGAATCTATGGTAGATATGTTACGTCTTTATTTACCTAAATGCTTCGCGATCTGCATATTATAAGTTGTTTAGTCAAATAGATGTCATACCAATAACATCGGATATTAGTTACAATAGCCTTTAATAAAACATTGTCGGTAGGTTATGTGGACTATTCTTGAATCATTCTGTTTGTTTTGTTTTTCAGCCAGTTTTCTTTTATTAAAAAACAATGGTGACATTTTCTAACTAAGCATGAAACTCTTCAAATAAATAATGTTAAGTATAGACCAATGATCAGTTACGTTTATGTAGTGAATAATTTGAGTGTTAAACAACTTTGGCCTGTGACGAGCCCATGTTTTATAACAGTGTATGCTTTTAAAACTACACTGTATATATTAAATCGAAACTTGTTACTGTATATCTCTTACATTGAAGTAATCCTGCTTTAAACATCCAAATTAAAAAGAGTAAAAAAAAAAGAAATTTCTCGAACCCGATCTTTTAGATTTCCTTAAGTATTCGGATATTAAAATTATGAAGTAATTTAACTGAATTCATATAGTCATGAGTAACATTGTTGTTATAACTGAATTCATATAGTCCTGAGTAACATTGTTGTTATAACTGAATTCATATAGTCATGAATAACATTGTTGTTATGACTGAATTCATATAGTCATGAGTGACATTGTTGATATAACTGAATTCATATAGTCATGAATAACATTGTTGTTATAACTGAATTCATATAGTCATGAGTAACATTGTTGTTATAACTGAATTCATATAGTCATGAGTAACATTGTTGTTATAACTGAATTCATATAGTCATGAGTAACATTGTTGTTATAACTGAATTCATATAGTCATGAGTGACATTGTTGTTATAACTGAATCCATATAGTCATGAGTGACATTGTTGTTATAACTGAATTCATATAGTCATGAGTAACATTGTTGTTATAACTGAATTCATATAGTCATGAGTAACATTGTTGTTATAACTGAATTCATATAGTCCTGAGTAACATTGTTGTTATAACTGAATTCATACAGTCATGAGTAACATTGTTGTTATAACTGAATTCATATAGTCATGAGTGACATTGTTGTTATAACTGAATTCATATAGTCATGAGTAACATTGTTGTTATAACTGAATTCATATAGTCATGAGTAACATTGTTGTTATAACTGAATTCATATAGTCCTGAGTAACATTGTTGTTATAACTGAATTCATACAGTCATGAGTAACATTGTTGTTATAACTGAATTCATACAGTCATGAGTAACATTGTTGTTATAACTGAATTTTAAATCTGCTCGTTTTGATCTCACTCACCGGCAGAAATCTATTGCCATTTACTATTCTCCTTCGCCAGTCGTTCTATTTTACTCTGATGAGCGTCACCAGCTATCCGAGTCGGTAGCTAGCTCACGTAAAAGGTGTCAGCAGCCAGTCGCAGTACCCAGAGGAACGTCCGATACTTCGCTGTCATAGTGATTAAGTGATTGAATTATCATGATAAACGGCAAATCGATCTGAACGAATAGATGAAAGTAAACAATCAAACCAAGTTTCCCTCATTTCGTATTTTATCTTTCGCACAGACTTCGCCTACTGAACACATGTTTTGTGTGTTTCTCTACAAGAATAAATGAATGTTGTATATAGGAACATACAAATATATCGTCATCGATCAATTATTGTTATAGTAATTATATGCAATTAAAAGTAATTTATATAAAGCAGACCAAAATAATGAAAAAAAATTAAACTAAACGTTTTGAAGTAAGTAACCTAAATGTACGAATTTTCTACGTTGATAACATAAAAGTAAAGTTCCCTTAGCCCTAACTAGCCATCGGAACAGATAAAGTGTAGAATTCTGCTGTTTCAGTAACCTCGGCATATGAAGGGATTGTGTGGTTAGCACAACGCCCAGCCGCCTTTCCTTCCCCAACTTTAGCCAGGTACCCATTTAAAGCTGGGTAGCAAAATTCCATGGTTATCACAGAGGATCGAACCTAGAACTCTCAAATCGACAGTCGAGTATCTACACCACTCGGCCATCCGAGTAAAAAGTTAAATATAAATCAATATCAATGCAATTTTCGAATAAGGCACAAAAAAGTAATTGTAAAATAAAGCCTTTTTTTTAGATATTCACCATACCGAATCGTTTATTCTTCGCTGAATGCAATGCGAAAAGTAATGAAGTAAACATACTTGTCATCATTCATACCATACAATGGAAAAATCCGATTACTTCCCTTAGTTTATAAAAATAATTGCCATGAAAATGTTCTCACCCGGGCTACAATTTCACGACCTTTATTAAAACTTATTAATAAAGATGGAGGCTTTAAACACTATCCAATTCTTATCTGAGAATTTATATTGGCGTATAAATCGTCAAGTCCATTTTTTTTCCGTGAAATTAGGACAGAATTTCTTTTTAGAAGCAATGTCACAAATTATCCGAGATGATACATAATGATTGTTTACTGAGTCAGTTAAATTTACTCAACGGGCCATTAAATTAAAATGTTCAAATTCAGAGTATTCCCTAACTGAATATCTTACCGCGGCGTTCCATTAAACAGGGATCCTTAGGTGGTCGAGATCCCCATAGGTTGCCACTAATATGACCACAAAATGTTGGACAGACATTTTTGTGTTGCTTAATGTGTAAAGACACCAGTTTGTTTATATTTAAATACTATTCTTTCCTTGGTATTATTTGGCTTCTTTTCAGTATCAAAAGAAAATCGCCACCCGTGTTTCTAGACTTTTATCAATCTCACCGGGTACTGTAGAGAATACGTTTTCATGTCTTAAACTCTTTGGTGATGTCCCCACTGTGTCAACAGTGTGATCTACTGTGGACAGTGGTGTATAGTTGGCTCACCCCTGTGTTATAGACAGTATTCGGAGAGGTTGAGGGGGGGGGGAGGTGATGACGGTGCTGAGATTGAATGTGTCGTACTGGTCCATACAATCACGTATGTGCGCATTTCCCAGCGTCGTCCTGATGAAACAGCTCCTTGATGGGAATTGGTTTTATCACTTGCCCACACGAACACTGTGTTTTTTACACGACCATATTCCGTATGAGAATTCCGGTTATAATCAGTACACATAGCTGACGTGTTCTCACGACAGGGTATCTTGGCTGACAACATCATGCAAGGATCAATCAATTTTCTTGTATATATAGTATTAATGTTTGCTAATATTGGTTTTAAAGTACAAGGCGGAATGTGATAGAAGTTTTGTACTTTTGTGGAGTTACTTTCTCTCCTCTATTCACTGTGTTCCTGTTTCCTCTTTCTCATTAGCATGTCTGAAGTATGTCGTTCTGTGTTGAAAAAATAGGAAATTTATTGAAAGAATTCACCGACCTTTCATTATCCTCTATACTTATACCACGGCCTGGCTTCCTGTTGTGTGATCAAATCATAAATAGTAAGGAATAAAAAGAGACATAATTTACACAGACAGACCTGTGGAGAGTAGGGTACACCTGTACATCGCTCCCGGCCCGACGGAGTAGTGTTGTTTTAGTCCCAGATCCTATTTTAGTTTCAGTTTTTATTTCGTTTTTTCTGTAATAATTTTAGTTTTAGTCTAGTTTTAGGCCCAATTTTAGTTTTCGTTTTAGTTTTCGTCGACTAAAACACCAGAGTTTTAGTTTTCGTCTTATTCATTTTAGTTTCACTTTTAGTTTTAGTCTTGTAAACACCAATTACAAATAACATCATTGTTCATGACCAATTGTTGAAACAGATTGAAGCATAATAATAGTAGTCACAGAGATGACAGCTCAGTGTACTCAAACTGAGTCATTTCACTTCATTGTCACATTATAAGTCACACTATCACATTGTGTTATGTGCCAATACCATGACTAAATTTTTGACTATGTTGTAGACTAGCAGACTTGCAGTGCATGTACAAAAAAAAAAACAACTAAAAACGTAATAACAATAAGAAACCGAAAACGTAAGTCAAAATTAAAACAAACGTTTTATTCTAAGACCTAGAACTCTGAAATAACTAAACTAAGTAACAACAGTTTACTTGAAGAGTGAAGTAATTCTATTATTTTGATGACTTATATTCAGGGTTGTTAGTATCGAAGTATCGGTATCGGCCAATACAGTATCGGCGATACTTTTTTTTATTATTGGTTGCTGTATTGCCGATCCTTTTTGTATCAAGTATTGATTTGTGTATTGCCGATACAATTTAAACAAAAAAATTTCGATACCGATACCGTCTATACCGATACTTTACTAGTGCAACTATTTGCAAAAAAACAATAGCGATTTTAATACATTGTCATCTACATAAATTCAATCCCTACTAGCAGCCATCAACTCTACCAATATTAACGACAGCCACCTCCCCATCAATACACCACGGTCGGCGAGTTGAAGGAAAAATTTAGCTTTAATCTTCTTTTGAAGACTCTTTGCGCGCCGAGGTCTAAAAATGTTATTCTTAGATTCTTTCATTCATTTACTTTCTTTCTGTCAACTATTTGTTCAATGTTTTAATGAACGACAGAAAAGAAAACTTAATTTTTTTATCCATCTGTCAGTTATACACACACACAACACACCCACACACACACCCACACACACATATATATATATATATATGTATATACTGTAAGTGTTTATATGTTATATAGTGATAAATTATATACCTTGCTGTATTCTTGTGTGTATGTTTGTTAATTGAGTTGTTAATTCATTTGTGCTTATTTATATTTATAAATTGTTTTTATTTATTAATTCATTTTTTTAGTATTTACTACATTTCATTAAAAATAATTAATTGAATGGTATTAAATTCTAAAACTGTATGTTTTAATTAAAATTGAAAACTTTGTAATAAAACAATATCATATAATTAACACATATTATATTATTAAATAATATGCCGAGTTCAACAAACAATACAATCTGGGTGGTTAAAAACAATTAATTGAATAGAAATACATGAACATCAACTAATTTTTAAACAATACAGTGGATTCCGCTTTATTGGGACACCGCTTATGTGGGACATATCTCAAAGAAACCAAACCAATAACCCAATAGTAAATTTGTATGTTTAACTGGGCTAGCCGCTTAATTGGGACAAAAAGCCTCGGTCCCGATGTGTCCCAATAAGGCAGAATCGACTGTATCTTGTAAAACGACACTCTTTGATCTAACCGCATGACACTTTCAAACTTTCAAAGCAAAATTTATATCGTCGGCTGTCATTTTTCTTTTTTTTTTTATCTTTTGTTCTTTCTTTCATGTGTCAACATTATACCGGAAAAGACGATAAATGGGGATTTTAGTTTTTATTTCGTTGGGGAGTTTTAGTTTCAGTTTTTATTCAGTCTTTTGTCTACGAGATTTAGTTTTCGTCTAGTTTTAGTCTTACTGATAATTTTAGTTTTTGTTTTAGTTATCGTTGACAAAAAGTCAACATTTTCGTTAACGAAGGTTTTAGTTTTAGTTTTCGTCGACGAAAACAACACTACGACGGAGCTCAATTTGGGTCTATTGACCTCACAGGCCCGGGGAAGGGGGGGGGAGAAGCATGGAGTCAGAGGCATCCATTAACTAATACTATTTTAGAAATATAACTTCATTTTAACTTTATTGTATTGTACTTATCTTAATGAAGTAATATACGATTGTTAGAAATAAAATGCTTATTTAATGCAAGGACCCACAACCTTGTTTGAACTGGGGCCCGGATTTTCTCTCGGCGGTCCTAGATGAGCTGACTTTGACCTTACCTGAGCGAACAACGGCGCTGGCCAGTTTCGGCCCGTCAGGCTCTTTGATCCGGTACACTTTGTACTCCTCCCCGCTCGTTGTCATCAGTAGCTCATACACTTAATTTATATCATTTCATCTGTTCTTGGTCTTGCCACTCTGTCAAATTCAAGAACCCTATGTGGCCCGCAGTTCGAAAGTTTTGCCAACCCTTGTGTTAGACAACCCTTGATGTGGCGGTGCTGAAATTAAATATGTCTTACCCGTGTTTGACTTTATCATGTATGAAATTCCACTATCAAGTGTATGCTGCACACTATAGTTTAACTAAAGACAATACATTTGATTGACAATCATTGTTGACAAGACACGACGTCCAAGTACTTCATCATATTCTTCAGGAATTCAAATCAATACAATATTACTTAAACCCCTAATCCTATCAAGTGATTGGAAGATTGAACGCTTGAAGAAGGGAAGTAAACAACCGACTGAGTAAACAGAATGAAAATAGTCAACAATAATTAAGATAGATCATCCTAGGTAGATCTATTGGGGGAAAAAAAATAATGGAATTCTTCTGTATTGTTGTTTTTACATCGTACTGGTTTTGTCTCCTGTCGTACAAGTTGTAGTTTATTATTTAATCAGTCCATGCTCGTCTGTTTGCTTTTAATGTAGGTTATACATTTAAATTGTAATGCGCCATCCATTCAGATAAATAGAGCACCATGTTTCTGTATTCGCAGTACATTAACATGAGCGAGTCATTCATAACAGCCACTCCATCTCCAAATGTTGCATAGATCACCAGGCATAGATTGTTTATTATCAAGTGTTTGTATTTATACAATATTACAGCGTCGTTAAATTGTAGCTTCCTCAACCAAAACTTTATTTTCATCATTAGGTCTTTGGTTGGCGCAAAATGGTCTATTTATTTTATTAGCGTATGGTCCATAAAATACCGGCATTAATCTTCTCCACAATCACGTCGTCTCTAAGCATTAAGCATGCCCGATGAACTCAAAAGTCGATGACCTCAGTATGAACGATATTTAATGGACTAATTGTCTTTCAGTTTCTTAGTCAATGGCAATAGACTTTTGTGATTTCGAACATGTGATGAGATAAGTAAATACTTATTTTATCCAGTAATATGATTTTAACTTAAGGTTTTATACACAATTTATAATGAATACATCGGAATAGGAGAATCGTAGCTTATATCTGTACTTTTGTGATTACTTCTTCAAGTTACTACCTGTTTCTCGAGTCCATTATTTCTGTGTATCTGAATCTGGAATCGCATCGGACTGGGAAGTTCATAGAATTGTTGGAAATAGAATCTGCTTAAATGTTGACATCTTATCGTCTCATCACAATTTGTCCTAATCACCACGGCCCCTACTATTATAGTGGTTACATTACACCTTAAAATTACGCAAAATTAGCCTGCCATTCAATACTGATATGCATTTGATGATTTACTCCCAGTTCCAAACTATACACAACTCCAAGAAATAAACCCACTAAAATAACACACCAACTAGCCAACCGTTAGTACATCCTAGCTCTCATTTTCATCTGTTAATTCCTTATACCTTCCATATTCTATGTCTTTTGTTTGTAGTTCAGTTCATCAGTTCAAATCAATGCAGTTTACTATTTATTTATTCATATGTGTATTTGTAAGAAAACAATTTTCGACTCACTGTGTTAAGGTTTTTTTTTTTGTTCTCTGAACCAAACCTTACCATGTACTTTTTGCAACAACAAAAAATGTTATTTGAAATATGATTCTGAAAACATCAATCTAGCAGTTACCGAAAATATTATGACAGGCCTTGTTACACTTGTCATACACTCTTTTAGGGAGACAGTTGAATATCAAAAGACAAACATAACAAAACTTAAGTATTATTTTTGTAGAACGATATCGACAGATGCAATCTGGCATGGAAGGCAGTAGTATGGTATTGGTAACAAAAAGTACAATGAGCATATTTTGTTTCAGAATTTTTTTAATTTTATTTTTATGAGACATCGCTGATGTTGAAATAACACGGCAGCCATACTCGGGTTTCTTTGACGTCATATATTATCAACTTACAAATTTAATTGTAATCAAGCACAGCCGTTGTGTGCCACCCCTACCCTCCCTTCATATTCCATTGTCAAGGTCCACGTTCACCTCTATATCTTCCGGAGATATGAGAGCGTTTCCCATAGCAGCTTTTGTATAACTGAATTGGAGGAAGACAAGATTGTTCGTAATTATCTTTTTTCAAAGTGACAAGCAGCAGTTGTGAGATGACTGCTGCCTTCGAATGTATGTACCGTACATTGAACAAATAATGATTAATGATAAATGTCTTTTGTTCGGAAAAAACAAACAAACAAAAAACGCCAGTAACGAACTTAGTTTGTTTTATTATTTGATTTACCTTATTAACTTAATTTCTATTTATTTATGGCAGATAATGGCTGCATTTGGCTCATTTTTAAATGGAATTAATGAAGCTTATTTTTCTCCGTCTGCGCTATAAAGGGTGTTCTAATTAAACATGACATTGTGGGTCTCGTCATATGACATGCAGGCTGTGCTTGACCTATATACACAGATTTATAGTCTAGTTACTGGTTCAGCAGTTTACTCATGGCTTCCTAGAATATCCTAGATATATCTCTGTGACCGTCGAAGTCCCCGTCTTGGTGCTGACCGCTTAGAGATACTAGAAAGGCTGTCGTTAGTGTGGTTAACACGTCATTACGATAGATCAGTTAACATTTCTAAAGTATGTTTCAAAGTGAAAACGCAGCCATACAGGATTTGAAATGTACAGCCGTGGCTCAAAAGTTAACCATAAAGATGACAATCCTTGCTATAGATGGTTATAAAAAAACATAATGCAAAATGGAGACCTTCGTTTGAACCAGTTTTGATTAAAATCAATAAAATATTAATTTCTCCATCTCTCTTATTCCACCAGCTACATGTTTTAGGCACAACGACACATAGATGTTGAGATTTTTGTGTCGTCTTGTCTAAAAAAAACAACAACTAATTCCAACTTCAGTTTCATTCACAGCAAATAAATAAAATGTGGCAGATAAAACATATGGAGCTGCTGGGGCATTCCAGCTTTATTTCTGTGTGTCATTTTGACACATCTAGCCAAACAGGCAATAACAGGAACCAAATAGTAATGTAGAACCTATATAGTTTAATTGAAATTAATAATAATATGGCGGCTTTTAAAACTTCGCATTCAAAACTTACTGTATTTTTTAATAGGGTAACATGTCTTTGTAAAGTTGCCGTATTTCTTGTGTCTGAACAGTCTAACGATATATTTATTTAAGGTTTTTGTTTTGTAATAACCGAATGCATATGGCCTAGAATTGGCGTTCACGCTGAAAGTGGGTATAGGCGTTTTATGTAAATGGTATGACCATGGTGTTAAAGGATCCCAGACGAGCCTCTCAGATGTTGAGGACCTATTTGAGGGTATCCTTGGCTTGTTGCTAAGAGTATGAGGGCTGACTCAATGATGACTCGTATTTGTATTTGTGTTTCTACCACACACAGTCTCACCAACAATTAAACGTATAACAAGTGACGAATAATCAATTCCACAAGCGTGTGTACAACACCAAGATATTTATTATACAAAGGCACCAGTCCGTACAGGGATCTGGTGACTTCTCATAAGCAAAGATAATTCAATCTGCAGCAAATAATCCAATATAAAATGAATGATGGGAACAAATGCGTTATCACTAGTTAATTCTCTCTCTCTGTGTCTCTCTCTCTCTCACTCAGAGACACATCAATAGGCTCACTATCACTCAGCCTGATTGCGACCGGTCACCCTGGGACCCCTCGGTCGAATGTCTATAAATATACCTTACATTTCCCACATCACTTTCTTCCACGTGACCCTTAGCCAATCAAATATAATATATGTTTCTTTCAAACTTTCAAATTAGGGGGTGGAGCCTAGATGAGGAGGGGGGGGGGGAGAAGTACGCCATACCGACAAAGACAGTAGTAACTGGATATTCATCCGGGTCTCCGTCCCTTTGAAGACGCCGACCGGAGAATAGCCGTCAGATGGTCGGCGAGAATTCCTCGTGGAATGTAACGTGTTTCTGTTACCTCCCCTGCCTTTAAAAATTATAAATAAACATGGTGACTTTTAAAACTTCGCATTCAAAACTTACTATATTTTTTAATAGGGTAACATTTCTTTGTAAAATTGCCGTATTTCTTGTGCCTGAACAGTCTAACGATATATTTATTTAAGGTTTTTGTTTTGTAATAACCGAATGCATATGGCCTATAATTGGCGCTCACGCTGAAAGTGGGTATAGGCGTTTTATGTAAATGGTATCACCATGGTGATAAGACTAGTTCCACGAGTACTGAGAATGTTCATTTGCTTATTGGAAACTTTAAACTAACCCATTGCCAGCTGTCTTTATTTTTGTGTCTATCAAACATTTGTTGTTATGTAAAAAGCTCAGGACTACATTGTTGACAGTTCCTTGTAATGAAATATTTTGTTTCATTTTGACATATTCTGTCTCGTATCACTTGCCCCCTTTCTGCCAGTGTTCTCCATGTCAGTTAACTTACATTGAATTGAAAGTAATTCTGTTAGGACGATTCATCGGAGACTACCCCTAACACCTGTCCATACATCCTGAACACACTGATTGAAACCATTTCGAACTGCCTTGGCTTGTGTCTCTGGTCTTTGTGTTGCCTGGGACATGAATTGAGTGACATGTAGAACATGTCACAATAAATAATTTCATTCATCCCCACACGGCCAGATGTCATGTAGCTTGTGAGAAACGTAGTTTTATTTTTTTAAACTCGCACGTATGTCTTGATTTTACAAGTGGCAGGTACTTGGATTACATTTGTGTTTTATTTCAGAACTGAGTTCTCTGACAGTTGCAGCAAAACAGAACTTGTCATTTAGGTAAACACTTGTATGCTCATCGTTGGCAATGAATAGAACAATCAAATGATTTATTTGTTTTCATCATACAAATTCAATCTAATATTCAAACAGTTATTTTCAGCTCACCGTACCATTAAATTATGATAGGTAATAATTTATTTGTTGTGTACCTACATAATTTGCTTCAAAATTTTCTTCGGAACGTACTAATGAACGTTCAAACGCAGGCTTTGCCCTTTAGTTAAGGTAAGGTATTGTCCTATCTATTTTAATAGCCCTTTATCTCACATACTGGTCCATAATATTGAAAACATCATCTGTATAAACACGAGTAGATTTCTAGTGTTTGTTGCACTTTTGTTCACAATCTTCACATTATTTGTAACCCTTTGTTCATCTCAAGACATATCATACGGTCTTTGTGTTCAAGATGCTCTTCATCCGCCTTCCAATTCCAATCTCTAGACTCGACTCATGTCAATCTTTCTTCTAGGCATGCATTGTGTGGTATGGGTGGGGATTAGCGTGCGACAAACTTAATTTAGTCTAAGACAAGCAGATCTCAACAACAGATGAGAGCTTTACTGGAAAACATTTCTTAAACCTGTGGCTTTGTTTAAACATCTAAAATAGAATTTTCTAAAAAAATCACATCAAGCAAACAAAAAACAACCATACAGCTTTACCTACATAATGTTAAACTCTTCAACTCTAACCCCACTCTAAATGTACATGATGTAGAATTGTTTCTAATTAGAAAAATCTACTAACAAAAATTTACTGTTTATGTGACAACTGTTTCTTTTCAAATTGAGTACACATATATCATTCCAACAGTGTGACCTATCAGTAACCATTCTACCATTGTAAATACCTTTTTTTTAAAATGCACACTAACCATTTATATCACACACACACTCACGCACCAATACAGTATTAAAATATTTATGATGCCGGTTTTTTCATTTACTCTCTAGAACAAATTGCTACTTTTAAAGCAAAACGCGGGAAAGATTGTGTCCGTACATCTTTCTCAGAATTCGTATTTAACTGAAGATGTCAATAAAACAAGTAGCCCAATGTGATTATTATTATTTGTATTAATATTGCGACCATTTGTTTATCACCAGTTCAATAATGGGGTACTGTGGTATTTCGCTTGGAACAGTTAGGGACATATTAGAACTTGTAGTCTTCAAACAAGTATTCTAACGATTGTGTAATATCTCTTGATATCAGGTGTCTCTTTTTTTTTTTTTAAATCTCTCTAGCCCGGAAATCTTTGTCCATAAACGCTACACCGAGGCCCACGGGCTGATTCTCCCACGCGATGACAGCAAAAAACGAAACTAAGATACATGGCGTTGGTGAATTTGTCACTCACTCATAACATGTCAGGCTGATGATGACTGCCTCGAGCTAGGTTATCTTTAGATGTACATACACATGACAACAGGTTTACTAATAGAGAGTTTCCATTACATGTTTAATAAGAAACTATATACAGCTGATGACATTTATTCCATGTCTTTTTGACTAGATAGACACCTTTTTTTTTATTCATAATGACCGGGTTATTAATATAATGGGGGGGGGGGGTATGACACTTTAGACATAACTTTACCCGTTTTACTTCCACCATCATTATAATTATTGAAACTGTAAAATCAAAAGATAATTACCTTTAAGATTCTGTTGATTTGTTTAAAGAATAAATCATGCAGTAGCTCCAACGAGAAATGAAACGTTTGAGTGTCAGATCAAGATAATGATCACATGTCAATCACTCCCGTAGAAAGTAAAACAACAAGTAACGACCAACATTTGAACAAAGACTTCCGAAACTTACTCTGTATAATTAAATTAAATTTTCTGGTTAGATTTTTACAAATAAAGAAACATTGGCTGTTAGTATCACCAGGTTGTCCACAGTTTTCTCACATGTACTACTTCATTCTCTGCTTTCTGTCAGAAGCCGCCGTCAGGTCGCAGGCTTTTTATTCCGACACGGGGATGGGGTGGGGGGACGACGGTGACACAAACTGCCAGCCTTGTTTATTATAGACTAGCTCTGGCTGTAACGTCGTGCTGGTCAAACTACAATTGAGTTCAAGTTGACATTCGACAGACCAGTGGCACTCTGGCAATTAGAATCTCTGCAATGCATTCTTGTTTCATTCAACGGAAATCTCACCAAATGTTTTAAACAGACATTCATACATTAGACACACCTTTTTCCCCTCCCACTTTACAGTGACAGCTCGATTGTCCCCGATAAATAACAACGAAAACCGAAGTAATTATTCTCGATGTATTCACTGCGAATCCGATTAAGTCTTACAGAGACTCCGGCATATATCCAGACACTGGTATGTTGTAGAAATATTTTTGATTAATACTAAAAAAAAAAAAATAAAACAAAATATGTAGATAGAATTTGCAAGACTAATGTAAATAAATAATGAACGTTCAACATGTTAAATTTTAAAATTGGTAAAAGACTCGTTATCTGTATATTTGATGTCATTATTTGGAAGGGGAATCACCACCTCCACCCCGCCCACCCTCCGTAAGACTCGTCTGTATATTGTCGAATACCAAGGTTTGGTTGTTTTTTATTTACTTACTGCCAGTCGTCTGTTAAGTAAGTTTTTAAAATTATGTGCGCATACCATTTTAAATTTATTTTACTTAAAGACATGATGACAAGGTATGTTTCACACTGAGCTGTTTTTTTGTTGTTACTTATGTTTTTATTTTTTTTTTTAAATAATAAGTTTTGGTTTTTCATCTATCCAGTGGCATTGTTATGAAATTGAAAGTATTTTTTTTTTTCAGAATCTCAGAAAAAAAAAATTAATCATGTGCAGTAATGTGTCTTGTAAAATATACTACACCATTTATCGTTTTAAATTGTGCCTTACCTTGCACGTAAAAGACTTCAGTGACAACATTGTAACCGTGTCGTTTTGTTTTTAACCGTATTACTATTAATTTATACATATGTACTGAGCTCAAGGTCAGTATCACCTAGCAGTTGGAAATGCCAATTTCTTAATGACGTACTTAGTGCATATTAACATGCACACACATACACACACACGTTTGCCAAAGTCACTTATAAAGGATTGACATTTTAATGGAAAGTATTTTATGTATTGACTTTTTAATGGAAAGTATTTTAAGGTATTACTACAGCAAAACAACAAAAGAACAACAGAGAACTGAACCAAACTTTAAACAAACAAACAAGTGAAGTTCTAAGAGCTACATTTCTACTTGTATATATGTTTGTCACGTATGTTCATAAAAAATGGCAACTGTCTGTATTAAAGTTGACGGAATGTGTATTTCAGAGACTTACTCTGAGGCGGTGAAAATCCTGAAGGGGGAGTATGTGGTAGCTGCCATTGAAGAACACAAAATGGACGTGGCTCTAATATTCTGTAGAACTAAACTGGACTGTGACAACTTGGAGAATTATTTACAAGAGAAAGGCCGAGGTGAGTAGTTGCTCTTTTACATGACGAAATATAGTGACTAGATTGTGTGTGTGTGTATGTATGTATCATTTACTGTGTGCCGTCAGGGGGGTTTATCTCATACATAACAACTATCATTATCTATATACCACCGTCTGTGATGTACTCAGATGGTCACTAATTTGCATCTTCTCCAGCCATTGAATATATTATTTGATGTTTTCCCCTTTGGTTCGTCAGTAAGCTACATTTTTTTTTGTAAACACATTTGTATGGTGCCAAGGTCAGTACAAATACGTTTTGTTTATATTTTTCTGTATTAAAAAAATCTTTTGTTGTTCGTCAATATATGAATATATATTTAAGCGTTAATTAATTTATTTTTATACAAACTTACAGTAAGGTTTATTTACTAGACATATACATACTAACAGTAACGTTTATTTAATAGACATATACATACTAACAGTAAAGTTTTTTCACTAGACATATACATACTTACAGTAAAGTTTATTTACTAGACATATACATACTAACAGTAAAGTTTATTTACTAGACATATACATACTTACAGTAAAGTTTATTTACTAGACATATACATACTAACAGTAAGGTTTATTTACTAGACATCTACATACTTACAGTAAGGTTTATTTACTAGACATGTACATACTTACAGTAAAGTTTATTTACTAGACATGTACATACTAACAGTAAAGTTTATTTACTAAACATATACATACTAACAGTAAAGTTTATTTACTAGACATATACATACTTACAGTAAGGTTTATTTACTAGACATATACATTCTTACACTAAAGTTTATTTACTAGACATATACATACTAACAGTAAAGTTTATTTACTAGACATATACATACTAACAGTAAAGTGTATTTACTAGACATATACATACTTACAGTAAAGTTTATTTACTAGACATATACATACTTACAGTAAAGTTTTTTTACTAGACATATACATACTTGCAGTAAAGTTTATTTACTAGACATATAAATACACACAATTTTATTCACTACATACTGGAAGTAAAAAGTCTACCAGTTTACCCATCCCACAAGAACTGACCATTGTCTATCAACTCGTGTCTATCAACTCGTGTCTATCAACTCGTGTCTATCAATTAGTGTCTATCAACTCGTGTCTATCAACTAGTGTCTATCAACTCGTGTCTATCAACTCGTGTCTATCAACTCGTGTCTATCAACTAGTGTCTATTAACTAGATAGATATTCAGACTCATTTATTTGACTGCTGCTGCCATTTCTTCAGTATAATTTAATAGCCTCAATTGTAAACTTTTCATTTTTCAATAGCTGTAAAATAAGGTTTTTTTTGTGTGTAATCCGTTCATCCGACTGGTGATCCGTCGTATCTCTATGGTTTGTTCTGCCTGTCCATCTTTCTCCTGATCTGACTCGTGCCATGAGGATTCCGTCGCTTATATTGTCTGTGTCATCTTCGGTCCATTATTGTCCAGTATTTGCCAGTGAATTAATTTTTAGTTTTTTCTGAATTAAATTTTTTCTATTTTGCTTTCCTGTTTATTGATTGCTGCTTTTTTTTTACTGTTATCTTTCTTGTTATTTGTTCGTTGTATATGGTATACTTTGACAGCAATTAGTTTAGAATATTATGTTTTGCTTGAGATAAATTGATTCAAAACAAACATCTCCATTTCAGTTTTCCCCATTTAATCTAATTGATCAACGTATTTCCTACTTTTACACACACATGACTCGGTTTAATTTCTTCTGGCTGTATAGGGGTGGCCAATAATTCACTTGTGATTCAATGTTTCCTGGCCAGCTTTGTTTTACTCCAGTACACTTTTCTGTGTATCTGTTATGTCTATGCTGAACATACTGCATATTTTTTTTTTAGATCTGAGTGTGTTTACATAGTGAGCTGTGAGATCTTTGTGAATGAATTGTCAAGTCATGTCAGTACATGTACAGTAAGTGCACAGTACATTTGAACGAGATGAGCTGCACACCGTTACATGAACATAGTTGTGTGGATCGTACCGACGTAACACGTGAAGACATTGAAATGAAAAGAACACCAGCAAATGTTGACGCCGATCTGTTGTCACTTAGTACTGTCTCATGCCAGTGAAGTTTACTGCATACAATAGCAAATCCTGTTTGCATCGTTCTATTTAGGGCAAGCATCTAACACAAATCCACAGCATTAAACGTTCAATAATGTGATCTCTCATAGGGTCACTATCGCTCTTCGATAGTCGTTACAAAAAAAAAAAAAACATCTTTGATACTGATCATACATATTGGTAAACACAACATTGAATTACATGTGTATGTTGCTTTGACTCAAAGCAAGGGTGGTCAAACGCGGCCTTCAAAACATATTCGCGGCCTTCAAATGAGCAACACGAAATAGTGTTGTGCGGCCTTCAAACCAAATCACATTTGTGAAAAAAAAAATGCATCAAGAATCAAATACAGTGGCAACATATTTTTTCTTTCAGAATTTGCGCAAATCTCGCTTCATCACACTTTATACCAATATGCGGGCTCAGAATATTTATAAGTTAGAAAAGCTAATTATTATATGCCCATTGATTTTTTTTTGAAGACTACATGGGTTGTAAGCATCTATGGATTTTATGGAGTTTGTCTTAAATGCTGTTCATTTATTGCTTAACTAGTGGAAAAGTCTGCTGAAGCTGGCCGAACGAAATCCGACAGAAGGGATAACAAAGAAATATACGAAATACTGCAATAGAAAAGAACATGTGGCCTTTATTGCCATGAATAGAATACGATATGAACAGAAATAACAAAGAAATGTACGAAATGCTGCAATAGAAAAGAACATGTGGCCTTTATTGCCATGAACAGAATACGATATGAATATAAATAACAAAGAAATATACGAAATACTGCAATAGAAAAGAACATGTGGCCTTTATTGCCATGAACAGAATACAATATGAAGTATTCTTTTTTTTCATTAGTTTTGGTTAGTAGCATCCATTGTATGCACTGCCAATAACTACCTGTTCCTGCTTTTAATTTGTAAATAATACAGTTCACCATTAAGGGAAAACGTGTCCGGACCATTAGCCCATCGGAATGCGGACTATTAGCTTGAGGGTGACACACGGTTACCACGCATACGAAGGGCGATTATGTGATAGATTTCTGTGCGAGGAGGGTGTGATCATCGGAGTGTGACGCACTATGACAGAAAATGGTAGTAAAAGCCCTGACTTAGCAGAATAATAACTTCAACAAGCACCTTGTTTATAAAAAAACTTTTTTTTTCTGTTACATGATGTCATATACTTTGTGATTGATAATGTATTAAACATTGGTGTAACCAATCTCTGGATTGCTTATTTGTACCGGGAATCTTACATGCTTATCTTCTTGCAACCTACCATTTGTTAAGAATGATTTGTTTGTCTTCTATTGTACACATGACGTCCAACTCTGAACTGCTTGATGTACAGATTATTATAGCAAACAGTGTCGTGGAACAACACACTTAACTAGTTCTTTCATCAGGAAGACATCTTTTAAATGCATATATCTCACTAAATATTGTCATCTGTTCGCTATGGACGTTATATAGGAATGGAGAATACGTGTAGGTAGTTCAATTAAAACATGTTTATCAGTTCACATTGCCTGTTTCTTAACTAACTTTTCATATCAACCACACATTTCTAGGACACATTTCAGATAGATTGAACAATTAATTGTTTCAACATTTACATCCTGCCCTGAAATATTATGTATTTTCCTGCCACAGGTTCAAGTTTTGATAATTGATATTTCTTATTATAGAGGATGATTTTAGAATGGCCTACCTTGTTCTGTTCTCTGCTAGACGGTTGTATATCTTAATACACACACACACACACACACACACACACAGAACTGGATGCATTGACTTTGTTCTATCTTATCCATCACATCTAATCGTATTGAGAACATAAAGAAACGAAGAAAGATTTTATCATTATGTCTGCATTAGAAACGGTATGGTTAGAGACATTTGGTCATTTTATTTATCTCCACTTGGTATGCAACTACCACTTTCCAGGGTATTTAATTGAACCAATTTGATTCTTGGGAATCTTTTTTTTTTTTGTTTGCTTGGTCGTTGGCGTGTTGTTTAGCCCCAGTCTTCAGGTGTAAATGTTACATTTACAGTCTCACAGAAAATATAACAGGTACTTTTATCTGAGCCTTGTTTTTAGTTTTGTTTGTCTCAAATGTTAGTCTTCGTGGTATTGCCAGGACTACTATTATCTCTAGTCTCATGTCTAAAATTATGGACACACTACAAAAAATGGGCGTCGTTTGGCGGATGTTTGATTTATAGGCAGGAATGGAGGAAGTATTGGTTCCGTTGCACATTCTCAACCGGGTCTACCATAGCTGTAAGAAAATGAAATGCCTCACCTACGATGGCGACTTTTTGGTTTTAACCAATTTACGATTTTTATTTCTTTATGGGATGTAGCATCGCGCACTTCTGTCATCTCATCACGCATTGTTTCGTTATTTCTTTTTTTATTTTATTAAGCTCATTTAGGGATTTACATCACTTTTTACAATGGGAAGGAAATATTTCCCATTGTTGTTACCTACTATGTTGTAAGATAGTTAACAGAAAGTATGTAAAAAGTTTGAATAAATATTGTATAAGGCGAACCTTGTATTCATTGTACAGACGTTCGGATATATTATAAGGTAAATAGTGGTCTAGAGTCAAGAGATACACCGATAGTGATATTGGTGGACATTAAACAATGCATTTTTAAATTCTTAATTAATTCAATGAAAACAACAATAACAGCAACGTCAAATGAGATCTATATTGATGGATAATAGGGAGTACTAGTCATCAGCTTAGGGCTGGCCCCCAATACAGGCTCAACCTGGACTTAGTTAGCCCTAACCTAATATGACATTTCCTTGTTTTATTTAGTTCTTGTTTTGAAAGTATGTATGTTTACTGGAGTACTGAAAACAGTTCTATGGGCGAGATACAAAGGTCAATGCATGTTGTATACTTCTAACTGAACTTTCGAACTGGGAAAGAGGAACCACAGGGCGAGAGGTGGGAAGGAATATGGAGCGACCTTCTAAAACCGACCCGTGGTGGAGGCTTCGGAGAGACGAGCAGGCACTAATAGCCCAGTTCCGAACTGGGCATTGTCCGATTGGCGCCTATTTTGGGAGCATGAGACCCGAGTACGACTCCCGTTGTCGACATTGCGGTGAGGAAGAGGAAACGGTGGATCACTTGTTGAGTGAGTGTCTACGTCTGGAGGCTTTCAGACTGGACGAGTCGGGAACCCCGCTGGCCATCGGGCTCTATGTCAGTCTCCAGATGTTGAGAGACACAGCAGGTTTCATTTCACGAGCCCTAAGGGACCCAGTCTCGGTTCGTTAAACATAAGAGAGTTCAGTCAGACGATACGCAAGGACAGGAAAAAGGAGCATTATGAAGATAGTTCTGGCTTTATATATAGCAATGGCGTCGTTATATGGGGGTGCAGGGCTCGTGGCGAGGTGACTCACGTGATGTTGAGATTACCCGAAGATGGGGGACTTATTGCTTAAGCGACGGCACTGTACAGTGTATTGTTAGTAGAGGAGACATTGTTAAGTCTAAAAAAATCATTCGGTATATAAATACAACTTTTAATATAATATAATAGTTTTATAAAAATTACTTTTTTTTAATATATGGCTACATAATTTTTGTTTGAATCTTGCGTGGTGTTAGGTATTGAATGTTTTCACATGTTATTGCTGGAATGAATAAAACTTGTTGACGGTATAGCTTTTATATTATTTTTACGTTACATGAAATGTGGTGCGTCCAGTAATATTGTATGTTCAATCATTGATATCTAGATATAGCATCAGGAAGGACAACCAATATTTTAAAAAGTACGTAATATCAAATGTTTAGCGTTAGTCTTCATGTTTAATAGCAGTTTTGTATGTTGGTACTTATGTTTTACTAGGAAATAAACACAAACGCAATTAAAAGTTTTGCAACTTTTAATAACAAATTTTTTTTTGTTTAAATCTTTATTTGTCAATTTAATTTATTTTTCGATTTTTTAATTGGTTTTTCCATAGTTGAGTTATTATTTTAAATTGCTTAACGTAGTTATAGAATAAACATTTGATTAAAAAATTAACATAAATCAGTTCTTTTAAGTGTGATTAGAAATAAAAATAAATTCTTCAATCGGCAATGACTCATCAATTGTTATTATATCTTTAATTTAAACAGTTTTTTGTTTATCCTATAAATAGTTTTCAAGACACTTGCAGGTCTTTTTAATTAATTGAATACTTTCAAATTTAAAATGACAGTAGAAGGTGTATTAAGATGCTTCAAATAGTATATCTATTAATATTGTTAAAAAAAGAAACGTCATCAAGCTTTTTCAATCTTTATTTAATCAATGTCTTTTAAAAATTACTTTATCGATTAATATTTCTCTAAAGCTTTTATTTTAAAAAGTATGTTATTATAGTATATATATGAAAATGTAGTAAATTGAAGGGGCTTTTTAACAATATATGTTTCAAAGTGACTATTAGTATGCAAGTATTTTTATTATTTTTAATAAGTTTAGATGAAAAAAAAATAAGCAAAAATAAATAAATTAAACAATTCACACTTACGAAGAAGGAAAATAAAATTCAAACTCTGAGTTCATTTTCAATAAAAGTTACTTTTTGTTAAACTACATTCAATTCTCATGTG
>JAGDYQ010000060.1:2040471-2050612 GCA_021962125.1 Bulinus truncatus | reverse complement strand
GACTATGTACACAAGACAATACTGACCACCTGCACACGACTCTATGTATACAAGACAATACTGACCACTGCACAAGACTATGTACACAAGACAATACTGACCACCTGCACAAAACTATGTACACAAGACAATACTGACCACTGCACAAGACTATGTACACAAGACAATACTGACCACTGCACAAGACTATGTACACAAGACAATACTGACCACCTGCACAAAACGCCATGTACACAAGACAATACCAACCTTCTGAGCAGACTTGCTAAGAATGTTTAATGAAAACTGTTGTGTACATAACAATTAATCCGTACAATGAGCCCAGTAAACAAGTCAGACCACAAAGGAACGTGTCGGGCATTAGATCAAAAACAAGGACTGGCCCTTATCTGGTATCGATTGAGACAGGCTTGGTTCTTTTAAATACAGATAACCTGACTATTGGTCATAAAGCAGAATGAAAAACAAACCACAGGCTGTCATAGGTTGCTAAGATGAATTATATCAGCACTAATACAATAATAACTCACTTGCAGTCAACAGCTTGAAATAAAAAAAAAAAAAGACAGTGTACATAGTCTTTTATTTATTAATAACACTTTTGTTTTCCGATTAAAAAAAAATATTCAAACATATGTGAAAGCATTTCTTTTTTTTTCTCCCAAATCTCTTAATAATACAATTTTCAAATAATTACCAATAGCCATAAAATGATAAGTTCATTTGGCAAGGCATGAATTGTAGAGAACTAATATTTACACAAATATTAACAACATTTTCGCGACCCCCCCCCCCGAACCCCCCACATATCAATGATTGTTTGTTTAATTTAATAACACGCTTTTATCTCAACTAACTAAATTATTCAAGAAGAAATACAATTACATGTGGGACAGACTTTAGAAACAGAAAATGTTGATTGAGAAAAGATTTCGTTATCGCCCACTTTTTAAAAACGTATTTTTAATGAACTGAATAAACATGTCCGCACACAGTCGGTAGCATGCACAAGCTTGCAGCCACACACACATATCATACACAGATTACAGTCACAGAACCATGGATATCTAGATACCAGGATAGACAACCAAACAAAATTTCATTCTAGCTGTGTACGGTTTAGGCTGACGCAAGGATTTTTTTCTTCTTTGTGTTTATGGATTGTTTAATTAATTTTTTTTTTCCTGAATATAATGTCTTCAAAAATATCCTACACACAGAGAATTGAATGTAGTTTAATAAAAAGTAACTTTTATTGAAATGAATCATAATGAATTTATTTTTCTTCTTTGTGTTTGTGAATTGTTTAATTTATTTATTTTTGTTTATTTTTTTTCATCTAAACTTTTTAAAAATAATAAAATACTTGCATAATAATATCACTTTGAAACATATATTGTTAAAAAGCCCTTTCAATTTACTACATTTTCATATATATACTATAATAACATAATTTTTAAAATAAAAGCTTTAGAGAAATATTAGTCGATAAAAATTTTAAAGACATTGACGAATTAAGATTGAAAAAGCTGGATGTTTTTTTTAACAATGTCAACAGAGGAGGGCTATTGAAGCCATCTGAGTACACCTTCTCTACTTGCCTACTAAATTGGAAAGTATTCAATTCATTGAAAAGATCAGCAAGTAGTCTGAAACTATTTCTAGGACAAACAAAAAAAAATTGTTTAAATTGTTGATAGAGTAACAATTGATGAGTCATTGCTGATTGAAGAAATTATTTTTTTATTTCAATCATAATTTAAAAGAACTTATTTATGTTAATTTTTTTAATTGTTTGTCTAAAAATTATGTTAAGCAATTAAATGAGACCGTTCATGAAAAACCAATGAAAAAACGAAAAATAAATTAAATTGACAAAATAAAGATTTTAAATTAAAAAATTTGTTATTAAAAGTTTTCAAACTTTAATTGCGTTTGTGTTTATTTCATAAAAACATAAGTACCAAATATACAAAACTGCTATTAAACATGAAGACTAACGCTAAACACTTGATATAACGTAATTTTTAAAATATTGGTTGTCCTTCCTGATGCTATATCTAGATTTCCATGACAGAACATACACACATTGGACGCACACATTTCATGTAACGTAAAAAATAATATAAAAGCTATACCGTCAAACAGTTTATTTATTCCAGCAATAACATGTGAAAACACTGTAATTTGACCAATGCAAGATTCAAACGTGTGTAACAGTGTAGCCTATATTAAAAAGTATAATTCTTATAAAACTATTTATTATATTAAAAGGGTATTTACATAATGAATGATTTTTTTTTTTTTAATAATCTCTCCTCTACTAACAATACACTGTACAGTGCCGTCGCTAACCAAATGGGGGAAGGCGGTGATAGTTTGAGGGGCTCCTTCTTAAGCAATAAGTCCCCCATCTTCGCGTAATCTCAAAACCACGTGAGTCACCTCGCCACGAGCCCTGCACCCCCATATAACGACGCCATTGCTATATATAAAGCCAGAACTATCTTCATATCTTTTTCCTGTCCTTGCGTATCGCCTAGCGCAGTTCAGTTAGAAGTATACAACATGCATTGACCTTTGTATCTCGCCCATAGAACTGTTTTCAGAACTCCAGTAAACATACATACTTTCAAAACAAGAACTAAATAAAACAAGGAAATGTCATATTAGGTTAGGGCTAACTAAAGTCCAGGTTGAGCCTGTATTGGGGGCCAGCCCTAAGCTGATGGCTAGTACTCCCTATTATCCATCAATATAGATCTCATTTGACGTTGCTGTTATTGTTGTTTTCATTGAATTAATTAAGAATTTAAAAATGCATTGTAAATGTCCACCAATATCACTAACTGTGTATCTTTTGACTCTAGACCACTATTTACCTTATAATATATCTGAACGTCTGTACAATGAATACAAGGTTCGCCTTATACAATATTGATTCAAACTCTGTACATACTTTCTGTTAACTATCTTACAACATAGTAACAACAATGGGAAATATTTCCTTCCCATTGGAAAAAGTGATGTAAATCCCTAAATGAGCTTAATAAAATAAAAAAAAAGAAATAACGAAACAATGGGTGATGAGATGACAGAAGTGCACAATGCTACATCCCATAAAGAAATAAAAATCGTAAATTGGTTAAAACCAAAAAGTCGCCATCGTAGGTGAGGCATTTCATTTTCTTACAGCTATGGTAGACCCGGTTGAGAATGTGTAACGGGAACCAATACTTCCTCCATTCCTGCCTATAAATCAAACATCCGCCAAACGACGCCCATTTTTTGTAGTGTGTCCATAATTTTAGACACGAGACTAGAGATAATAGCAGTCCTGGCAATACCACGAAGACTAACATTTGAGATAAACAAAACTAAAAACAAGGCTCAGATAAAAGTACCTTTTCTATTTTCTGTGAGACTGTAAATGTAACATTTACACCTGAAGACTGGGGCTAAACAACAAGCCAACGACCAAGCAAACAAAAAACAAAAAGATTCCCAAGAATCCAATTAGTTCATTTAAATACCCTGGAAAGTGGAAGTTGCATACCAAGTGGAGATAAATAAAATGACCAAATGTCTCTAACCATGCCGTTTCTAATGCAGACATAATGATAAAAGCTTTCTTCGTTTCTTTATGTTCTCAATACGATTAGATGTGATGGATAAGATAGAACAAAGTCAATGCATCCAGTTATGTGTGTGTGTGTGTGTGTGTGTGTGTGTGTATTAAGATATACAACCGTATAGCAGAGAACAGAACAAGGTAGGCCATTCTAAAATCATCCTCTATAATAAGAAATATCAATTATCAAAACATGAACCTGTGGCAGGAAAATACATAATATTTCAGGGCAGGATGTAAATGTTGAAACAATTATTTGTTCAATCAATCTGAAATTTGTCATAAAAATGTGTGGTTGAAAAGTTAGTAAAGAGACAGGAAATGTGAGCTGATAAACATGTTTTAATTGAACTACCTACACGTATTTTCCATTCCTATATAACGTCCATAGCTAAGAGATGACAATACTTAGTGAGATATATGCATTTAAAAGATGTCTTCCTGATGAAAGAACTAGTTAAGTGTATTGTTCCACGACACTGTTTGCTATTATAATCTGTACATCAAGCAGTTCAGAGTTGGACGTCATGTGTACAATAGAAGACAAATAAATCATTCTTAACAAATGGTAGGTTGCAAGAAGATAAGCATGTAAGATTCCCGTTACGAATAAGCAATCCAGAGATTGGCTACACCAATGTTTAATACATTATCAATCACAAAGTATATGACATCATGTAATAGAAAAAAAAAGTTTTTTTATAAACAAGGTGTTTGTTGAAGTTATTATTCTGCTAAGTCAGGGCTTTTACTACCATTTTCCGTCATAGTGCGTCACACTCCGATGATCACACCCTCCTCGCACAGAAATCTATCTCCTTTCCTGGTCTGAGAGACATACCATGATCCACGGGGGATGGATCATAGGGGTTCTCTAGTCAGGATAAAAAACCCATTACTTGCGAGGGTGGTGGTACTGTGGTCAGTGAGGACTATCCGAGATCGCAGTATTCACAGCAGGCGGTGGTGACGGATGTGGTCGGCACACAACACCCTTCCACTCCGTCCCACTCAAGCACACCTGCGCAGCCCGCCATTACGGGCCGAGGGTACAGGCACACTACACCCTCCCCTCTGTCCGAGTGGCAGGAAAAACCCCTTTCCTTGCCATTCTGGCCGATCGGCAGTACACACACCCTGCTGGTCTGGCCGGTTTGGGCAAGGATTAAAACCCATCTTTCTGCCATCCCTGCAGATGTTAGCGGGCACACTCACCCCGCCGCTCTGTAGGGATGGCAGACGTGCATCAGCGCCGCCAACAATGCTGGTGTGGTAGGCACACTACACCCTACCATGCTGGCAATGGCGGCGTTAAATTAAAAAAAAATTAAAAAAAAAACAGAAATCTATCACATAATCGCCCTTCGTATGTGTGTATACGTTGTAACAGTGCGTCTCCCTCAAGCTAATAGTCCGCATTCTGATGTACATTCTAATGGTCCGGACACGTTTCCCTTAATGGTGAACTGTATTATTTACAAATAAAAAGCGGGCATAATAGTCAGGAACAGGTAAAGTTATTGGCAGTGCATACATTGGATGCTACTAACCAAAACTAATGGAAAAAAAAAAGAATACTTCATATCGTATTCTATTCATGGCAATAAAGGCCACATGTTCTTTTCTATTGCAGCATTTCGTATATTTCTTTGCTATTTCTGTTCATATTGTATTCTATTCATGGCAATAAAGGCCACATGTTCTTTTCTATTGCAGTATTTCGTATATTTCTTTGTTATTTCTGTTCATATCGTATTCTATTCATGGCAATAAAGGCCACATGTTCTTTTCTATTGCAGTATTTCGTATATTTCTTTTTTATTTCTGTTCATATCGTATTCTATTCATGGCAATAAAGGCCACATATTATTTTCTATTGCAGTATTTCGTATATTTCTTTGTTATCCCTTCTGTCAGACTTTTCCACTAGTTAAGCAATAAATGAACAGCATTTAAGACAACCTCCATAAAATCCATAGATGCTTACAACCCATGTAGTCTTCGAAAAAAAAAAATCAATGGGCATATAATAATTAGCTTTTCTAACTTATAAATATTCTGAGCCTGCATATTGGTATAAAGTGTGATGAAGCGAGATTTGCGCGAATTCTGAAAGAAAAAATATGTTGCCACTGTATTTGATTCTTGATGCAATTTTTTTTTCACAAATGTGAATTGGTTTGAAGGCCGCACAACACTATTTCGTGTTGCTCATTTGAAGGCCGCGAATATGTTTTGAAGGCCGCGTTTGACCACCCTTGCTTTGAGTCAAAGCAACATACACATGTAGTTCAATATAGTGTTTACCAATATGTATGATCAGTATCAAAGATGTTTTTTTTTTTTGTAACGACTATCGAAGAGCGATAGTGACCCTATGAGAGGTACGTTATTGAATGTTGAATGTTGTGGCTTTGTGTTAGATGCTTGCCCTAAATAAAATGAAGCAAACAGGATTTGCTATTGTATGCAGTAAACTTCTCTGGCATGAGACAGTGCTAAGTGACAACAGATCGGCGTCAACATTTGCTGGTGTTCTTTTCATTTCAATGGCTTCACGTGTTATGTCGGCACGATCCACACAACTTATGTATGTAACGGTGTGCAGCTCATCTTGTTCAAATGTACTGTACACTTACTGTACAATAATGTACATGACTTGACAATTCATTCACAAAGATCTCACATCTCACTCACTATGTAAACACACTCGGATCTAAAAAAAAATATGCAGTATGTTCAGCATAGACATAATACACAGGTGAAATAAACAAATGAAGAAAGTTGGCGTCATAACAGATACACAGAAAAATGTACTGGAGTAAAACAAAACTGGCCAGGAAACATTGAATCACAAGTGAATTATTGGCCACCCATATACAGCCAGAAGAAATTAAACCGAGCCCTGTGTGTATAAAACTAGGAAATACGTTGATCAATTAGATTAAATGGGGAAAACTGAAATCGAGATGTTTGTTTTGAATCAATTTATCTCAAGCAAAACATAATATTCTAAACTAATTGCTGTCAAAGTATACCATATACAACGAACAAATAACAAGAAAGATAACAGTAAAAAAAAAAAAAGCAGCAATCAATAAACAGGAAAGCAAAATAGAAAAGATTTAATTCAGAAAAAAACTAAAAATTAATCCACTGCCAAATACTGGCAAATACTGGACAATAATGGACTGAAGATGACACAGACAATGTAAGCGACGGAATCCTCATGGCACGAGTCAGATCAGGAGAAAGATGGACAGGCAGAACAAACCATAGAGATACGACGGATCACCAGTCGGATGAATGGATTATACAAAAAAAAAACAACCTTATTTTACAGCTATTGAAAAATGAAAAGTTTACAATTGAGGCTATTAAATTATATTGAAGAAATGGCAGCAGCAGTCAAATAAATGAGTCTGAATATCTATCTAGTTAATAGACACTAGTTGATAGACAATGGTCAGTTTTTGTGGGATGGGTAAACTGGTAGACTTTTTACTTCCAGTATGTAGTGAATAAAATTGTGTGTATTTATATGTCTAGTAAATAAACTTTTCTGCAAGTTTGTATATGTCTAGTAAATAAACTTTAATGTAAGTGTGTATATGTGTAGTAAATAAACTTTACTGTAAGTATGTATATGTGTAGTAAATAAACTTTACTCTAAGTATGTATATGTCTAGTGAAAAAACTTTACTGTTAGTATGTATATGTCTAGTAAATAAACCTTACTGTAAGTATGTATATGTCTAGTAAATAAACTTTACTGTTAGTATGTATATGTCTATTAAATAAACGTTACTGTTAGTATGTATATGTCTAGTAAATAAACTTTTCTGCAAGTTTGTATATGTCTAGTAAATAAACTTTAATGTAAGTGTGTATATGTGTAGTAAATAAACTTTACTGTAAGTATGTATATGTGTAGTAAATAAACTTTACTCTAAGTATGTATATGTCTAGTGAAAAAACTTTACTGTTAGTATGTATATGTCTAGTAAATAAACCTTACTGTAAGTATGTATATGTCTAGTAAATAAACTTTACTGTTAGTATGTATATGTCTATTAAATAAACGTTACTGTTAGTATGTATATGTCTAGTAAATAAACTTTACTGTAAGTATGTATATGTCTAGTAAATAAACCTTACTGTAAGTATGTATATGTCTAGTGAAAAAACTTTACTGTTAGTATGTATATGTCTAGTAAATAAACTTTACTGTTAGTATGTATATGTCTATTAAATAAACGTTACTGTTAGTATGTATATGTCTAGTAAATAAACTTTACTGTAAGTATGTATATGTCTAGTAAATAAACCTTACTGTAAGTATGTATATGTCTAGTGAAAAAACTTTACTGTTAGTATGTATATGTCTATTAAATAAACGTTACTGTTAGTATGTATATGTCTAGTAAATAAACCTTACTGTAAGTATGTATATATCTAGTAAATAAACTTTACTCTAAGTATGTATATGTCTAGTGAAAAAACTTTACTGCTAGTATGTATATGTCTAGTAAATAAACGTTACTGTTAGTATGTATATGTCTAGTAAATAAACCTTACTGTAAGTTTGTATAAAAATAAATAAATTAACGTTCAAATATATATTCATATATTGACGAACAAAAAAAGATTTTTTTAATACAGAAAAATATAAATAAAACGTATTTGTACTGACCTTGGTCCCATACACACACACACAATCTAGCCACTATATTACGTCAAGTACAAGAGCAACCACTCACCTCGGCCTCTCTCTTGTAAATAATTCTCCAAGTTGTCACAGTCCAGTTTAGTTCTACAGAATATTAGAGCCACGTCCATTTTGTGTTCTTCAATGGCAGCTACCACATACTCTCCCTTCAGGATTTTCACCGCCTCAGAGTAAGTCTCTGAAATATACATTCCAGTCAACTTTAATACAATCAGCTGACATTTTTTTTATGAACATACATGACAAACATATATACAAGTAGAAATGTAGCTCTTAGAACTTCACTTGTTTGTTTGTTTAAAGTTTGGTTCAGTTCTCTGTTGTTCTTTTGTTGTTTTGCTGTAGTAATACCTTAAAATACTTTCCATTAAAAAGTCAATACTTAAAATACTTTCCATTAAAATGTCAGTCCTTTATAAGTGACTTTGGCAAACGTGTGTGTGTATGTGTGTGCATGTTAATATGCACTAGGTACGTCATTAAGAAATTGGCATTTCCAACTTCTAGGTGATACTGACCTTGAGCTCAGTACATATGTATTAATTAATGGTAATACGTTTAAAAACAAAATGACACGGTTACAATGTTGTCACTGTAGTCTTTTACGTGCAAGGTAAGGCTCATTTTAAAACGATAAATGGTGTAGTATATTTTACAAGACACATTACTGCACATGATTAACTTTTTTTTTCTGAGATTCTGAAAAAAAAATACTTTCAATTTCATAACAATGCCACTGGATAGATGAAAAACCAAAACTTATTATTTTTAAAAAAAATAAAAACATAAGTAACAACAAAACAAGCAATTAAGCCTGTTCCATTCTGGACACAGGACGTGTTAGCGCATTTTCATGTTATGTATCAGTACCTATGTTAGCTCACAGTAAATATTTGTACATTTTGGAAATGTTTATAAATTCAATTTTGTAATGCATATATCTGTAAAACAAGCAATTAAGCCTGTTCCATTCTGGACACAGGACGTGTTAGCGCATTTTCTTGTTATGTATCAGTACGTTTGTTAGCTTTCAGTAAATATTTGTAAATTTTGGAAATGTTTATAAATTCAATTGTGTAATGCATATATCTGTAAAAAAATATTATAAAGACGTTTCTTTATATTTGAAAAAAAATTATTTTCTCTTAAATCTAACTACAAGTGGTTTGTGGTTACTGATATAGGACTCATAATTGAAAACATTCGAAATTGTAGTCATTTAATCGTCCGAAAACTCCGTCAATCGTTGCATAGCTCTGATACTTTCAATTAAACTCAGAACACAAGCTTACTATTTCATTTGATGAGTTTCTTAATAAATCTTGGTGAAACTACGTGCTGCAGTATTTCGCACCAAATGAATGGGTTATTGAACGTACAGGATGTAGATATAATATATAAGCCCCTTAGGAGCCCTGAAGCCCGGCCCTCAGAGGTCCTGTCGCGAAATGAACTTTTAATGTACACATGGCAGGCCAAGACCTACAAAATGATATATACATCATGGGTCTAGGACTTATGGTTGCTGAGATATAGGACGATCCTTTATTAATATGGCTATAAATAAAAAACGGTACTTTATAAGCCCCCTTTTGCAAACCCTCAGAGTCAGATCACTTGAGAAATGGAAAAAAGTCATTTCTTGGCCAATAAGACCTACAAAATGATATATACATCATGGGTCTAGGACTTATGGTTGTTGAGATCTAGGGTGATGACGGACAGACAGACGAACCAGACAAACGGGGACAATAGAGCATTTTTTTTTCGAAAATGCTCTA
>JAGDYQ010000060.1:1943018-2039971 GCA_021962125.1 Bulinus truncatus | reverse complement strand
AGTCAGTTGGTGTAGTAGTCAGTTGGTGTAGTAGTCAGTTGGTGTGGTAGTCAGTTGGTGTAGTCAGTTGGTGTAGTAGTCAGTTGGTGTAGTCAGTTGGTGTGGTAGTCAGTTGGTGTGGTAGTCAGTTGGTGTAGTAGTCAGTTGGTGTAGTAGTCAGTTGGTGTAGTCAGTTTGTGTAGTAGTCAGTTGGTGTAGTAGTCAGTTGGTGTAGTAGTCAGTTGGTGTAGCTGTCTGACATCTCATAAATGTTGGGTGAGTTTATTGTGCTCTTTACCATTGTCACTCATAATGTTTAGTTCCACTTTTATTCCGTCGTCGTATGAACTGGTATTGGTATTTATATTTGTTTACATAATGCTGGATGTAGCTAGCGTATTTGGTCTCAACTAAGTTACATGCCTATAGTACATGTGTTATGACAGTTGATGTCATAAATGAAAGGAGAAGTATTAAAATAATGAAAAAAAAGGGATTATACCATAAGCTGTCAGAAGCAAAAAGTGTGTTAAAGTTTGTTGTCAATAAAGTGAGGAACATTTCAACCTGATGTGTGACTGAAGTTCTGTACAAGACTTAAGTGTATTTTATTTAGTGCTCAGTAAGCACGATCTGTCAAAGTAGTGTTGTCACTTGACTTTACCTGTACCTAGGGCTTAAACACAAATAGCAGCAGTAATTACTGACACTTTATTTGTATCCTAATATATTGACATTTTTTTTTTTTTGCATTTCAGAATACTCGGCCAACCTTTTTAGACTTGATTAGTACAAGTGTACTCTTAGCATACTCTAGAAAATTACTTTGTCGATGTAACGAAACTCATTTAATGTCGGTCGAAAAAAATAATATTGTATTGATTAGTCTCTTCTCTATAACACAAAATTGTAACGCGTTGTTTAGATTATTATAACGTACGGACAGGTAAAAAGAAAACTGTCACCATCCTTGAACTGACTCTCCAACCACTTGAACTGGTAATACAGCGTGGCATGCCATCATCATCATCATTTTCGCTTATTCTGTAGTAATCTTGAGTTGAGTACTAAACCAACATTTCTCAGCCACCCGATAGTCCATTTTACTGTAGAGATGGCTGATGTTGGAGCCTTTAACATATTCCATACAGCGACAGATAACAACTACATAGCAGGTCACTGCGTCCCTTATCTTGATGACTTTTTCACACATTTTCCTTTGTGTAAAGGTTTTTGGTCTCCGAGACATGTACAAAAAACAATTGGAATCATTCAGCTTTCAAAGGAAAATCAACAGTATATCAAATTAGGAAGTTATAGAAATAGCCCTGTAAATTATGCTGTAGGCTACATTATAAATGGTATGATTGTTACAAAACGTAGCCCTGTAAATTATGATGTAGGCTACATTATTATATATGGCATACTTGTTACAAAAAATAGCCCTGTAAATTATGATGTAGGCTACATTATTATATATGGCTTACTTGTTACAAAAAATAGCCCTGTAATTTATGCTGTAGGCTACATTATAAATGGTATGCTTGTTACAAATCAGCCCTGCAAAGTATGGCTTACATTTCACACGCAATCAGAATGTTAACGTGACAAAGTGTGTTCATGGCATGAGCAGACCTTTAGAATTTGTTCTCTTTAATGCATGGTAATTGAAATGTCAGCATTTTACTGATAGCGACCCAAAAGCATTGAACAGGCCTTCTGTTTAAACCACCATTATCCAGTTGTTTGCACCATCTGATATTAACATTGTGAAGTGTAAGATAACTGATGTCTGGACCCGACTTCTCTTGTTACAATTCAGTGTTTGTATGATGACGTAAAGCTATAATACTACGGATATTAACACACACGAAAATGTATTCTCTGTAGTTTTTTGATAACTTGTCCGAGTAGGGTAGCTTTAGATAAACTCTTGATTGATGCACGCCATAGAATTGAACATGCAACAGAAGTAATCAAGGTTCATGAGGCTTTAGTAAAGTAGACAAGTTACTAGGCACATACTTCGCCCACACACAGACTGGTGGACCAGTTGAACTGTGGACGGTTGCTTCAATCACAATTAAAGAAATAATGGAAACTGATACAAAAAATGATAATTTGTCAACACAATTAATTTGCCATTAGCCACTTTCTTGAATGGGAACATCGGGAAAATCTCATAGTACATTCAAATAAATCTCGTTAATTAGATTTCATTTTGCAACATCGGCATTATGTTTTACTGTTAGTTTTACTATTTAATTACTGCCACCTAAGTGTTGTGTTCTTTGACCTTTGGCATCGTTTTTTTGACCCTTGACATTGTTGTTTCTTTCAGTCATCAATGTAACTTTACCTGATGAGAAACAGAATTATATCCACCGAATTGGTCGTGTTGGACGAGCCGAGAGGTGGGTGTATTGTGTTGTGTTCACTACTTCAACAGATACGTCATTTAGTATACACTGGTTTAAACAAAGTTAGACGATCGTCAGCATCTGGCATTATTTATTTTATTAGATCTTACACTCTCTCTTTTACAGTAATGTCAGAGTAACAAAAATATACACCTTTACTTTTGATTGCTTCGCTACTAATAGTCTGCAGTATTTCAGTTTGTTCATTGTAGAATAACTTTTCAAGGCGACATATTTAAAAAAAAAAAAACCTTTCTTGTTAAACACATTTTGGCACAAGTTGTCTTATTTGTACTTTTAAAGTATGTAGGGTACATTAATTATTTAATGAAAGGGTAATAAAATACTAATTTTTTCAGACCACTTTTATCATAACATGCCAGTGTTACTAGATATTTATGACAAGAAATAACCGCAATTAACAAGTCAAACAAGCTAAATTGACAAGAAATGTCACAATTTAATTCTATTTTCAAACTTTAGTTTATAAATAGCCAAAAAAACCACCCGAAATTTAGCCGGGTGACGCCGTTTCGCCAAGCTTGATACCCTCCCCCCCTCCCGCAACCCGAATCAGAAATGGCTTTCTGACGCCCCATTGTGGATGCATCGTTCAAAAACTGACCTCAGTTGAGGCGGGGGCAAGGGGTCTTATTTTTGTTGTTCTTTTTTTTTTTCGAATGACTTCCAATAAAATAAACTGACGTTCTGACCCAGGCATTGAGACAGTTTTGATACAAAAGTGAATAGTTTTACACTTTTGAATGTATTGAATAGAATTGGAAAGGGGCGTTGTCAGAATTATATAATTAGTCAGTAATATTGATTTTTATAAGATTTATTTTTCTCTGTGTTTGATTCTTATTTACCCTCCAACCCTCCCCGATTTTCTAAACAGGGGGAAAGTACTCTGTTTGATTCTATTATTTACAGGGGGAAAGTACTCTGTTTGATTCTATTATTTACGGGGGGAAAGTACTCTGTTTGATTCTATTATTTACAGGGAGAAAGTACTCTGTTTGATTCTATTATTTATAGGGGGAAAGTACTCTGTTTGATTCTATTATTTACAGGGGGAAAGTACTCTGTTTGATTCTATTATTTACAGGGGGAAAGTACTCTGTTTGATTCTATTATTTACAGTCTTCATTGAAACCTGACATTTTTCCTGTGAACAATTAAATGTTAAAGATTTTTCTTTTCTTAAATGACATGGATTGTATATAATTTAATAAAACACTGTGAAATAAGTCATTAATATTTACATCAACTTACTTATTTTGAATGCCTTTTGAAAAGGAACATATGCAAGCTGAACAACGGGGAAATGATAAACAGCTGGAAATGAGAAACCCTACTCCTGGTCCCTCGGTGGCTGTGAGGCAGGGGACTTCAAAACAATTACTTTCACCAATATCTTTAGAAATATTCTCATCTTCACAAGTTGTTTTTTTTTTTAACTATTGGAGCTGCTGTAAAGAGTTGAGCTATTAACACTGATGACAGGATTGTTTTTAATTGAATTGGTTTTTTTTTTAAATTTAATGTAGGCTACTTATTATTCGTTTAAAAATTAAAAAATCCACCCGATGATTTGTAGCTGTAGAATCTGTTCAACATTTAAACTTATACTTCTCTTGATTAACTGTATAAAGATATATGATAAACAATTCACTTGAAGCTATATTTAACACTTTGTTGTTCATAGATTCTTTAGAGCTATATTTAACTCTATGTTTCCACTGTTTTTCATAAATGTAATGTATTAATTTACTTCTTTCAGAATGGGTCTTGCTATTAGTCTTGTAGCCAGTTGTAAAGAAAAGGTAAGTACAAAACTACAATAAAGTATTCGTTCACTATGTCTGGATGTGAAAAATATGAAGAAAATATAGCCACACTCCTCATTTTTGCATAGTGAGATAATACTTAGAGGGCCGCTCCATGGTCAGTTTGTCAAGGTTTAGTGAATAAATGTAAATCATATACCACAACAATAAATGACCGACTCGGAGCCGCAAAAAAAAAAAGAACCCAATGAAGTTGCATGGAACTCCAAGAACTACATTTTTCTAACCCTGCGTTATGAACATAGATCATAATTATAAAATTATTGATACTTACTCTACTTTTTACATACACCAAGACTTTGTTTTGGTAACCTAGACAACTTTTTACCAAAAAGCATCATTCACACATTACTCCCTAAAGATATAGCGATGATAATAAGCAATTTTTTGTAGAAAAAAAATCTCAACGAAACACATTGAGGGCAAGATAATGTTATCCACAAAAGGCGCCAGAGAGAAAGAGTTATTCTGTTTACTGCCCGGTCTTCACTTGTCTGTTGACATGTTACACCCAAGAGAACAATAGAGCAGTGTGATATTGTTGTAAACGTCCAGCTGAGTACCATTAAGGCTGACAGACTCATCTCATGGACTTGTCTCTTAATTGCCACGGAGACAGTCTTTCAGTGCCCCAACCTCTCACGTCTATCTACCAACGCAGCAGCAGTCGTGGAGGCACAAGGGACCTTGTTGTCGGGGACAGACTGGCATAATTGAAACTCCTGGTCCCCCCGGTCCTCCCACTCCACTGTTTCTGATTGAATTATGACGTGTTTCTGATCAGCTCATCATTATGCCCATCTTATTAGTGCCACGTTTCTTTTACCCCCCCCCCTAAATCCATCTCTGACCCATTTGGTACATTGGTAGACTTTTGCTTAAACATCAGACATCTCCAACTCAATTTTAGAATTGTTTTTTTTTTTAAACCCATAGTATATGTTGAGAAGAGAGCTTAACGTGATTAAAACAACTATAATACGATTGTCTAACAGCGCTCAGAATGGGTTGTGTGTTGTCAGAGATCATGGTGCCGTTGCAGAAATTTAGACTATATATGTCTGGGTTTTCGTAGTGGTACTGTCCCCCCTCAACCCATCCCTTTGTCTGCACTGATAAAGAAAAACTGGATTACATTTTGTTTCTTATATCTAATAATAATTTAATAACTAATATTTTCTAATGAAGATACCAGCATGCAGTCATCAGTACTATTGAAAGACAGTTGATTTAAAAAAAAAATATTCAATAACATGTCAGATCATTTGTCTTTATAGCAGCCATCTATAGATTATGTATGGTGGTCTCTACTTCCGGTCAGCTGTCGTAGTCATTGTCCGTTTATTTGATACAATCCTTTAAGTATAGTTTATTGTATTGAAGAACCTAAGTGGGACACACACGTCGAAATTAAATAAAATATAGTCCAGGAAATGGCAAGTTACGGCCAATTAAAAATATTTAAAAACTCCATATTTTAATGAGTGACATGAATACACACAGTACACGGATATATCAACATTTTTTTTTTAAATATACAACTGGGTAAACAAAACATTAGCCAGCAATGAAATCTGCTTATGAAGGAAAGATATCAAGGACGTTCGCTTCGATCATTATACATCAAAGTAGTTCAATCGGCATATCTAGGTTGTGATTACAGACATTATTCATGTCCAACTGATTGGATGGTCCAGGCCTACCACCGGCGCTGTTTAGTATTAAACATTTGATTTGTACACAGCGTATGTAGGTCTGAACTGGTTGATTTTGAGATGAGAGAGAAACCAAACGATGTGTACATTGTGATATGTATCTGAATACACTTTACGTGACCGAACAAATACATTAAAACATTGTATTTTTTAATTTGCTGGTCTTATGTTGACTAGACCCAGTTGATGATGACAACATTTCACAGACGGGGGGAGGGGGGGAGTTTCACGGCAGGTCTAAATTGAATCTCCGGCGCACGCACGCACATACATAGAATCAAAGGCTGTATTCTTAATATTGAAAGGGAAAAAGTCTGGATCATTTTTCTTTTTATTATCAACGTTTTTATTAAAAAAAAAGATCATTGCATTTCACGTTGCTAAGACGTACAATTAGAACTGCTCACGTTTTGAGCTGCTCTCGTGGGTTTGAAGCTTCCTACCTATCATAGTCGAGTTACATTCCTCCCCCCCCCCCACCACCACTATAGTGTGACAGGTTTCACCCGATAGTTGTCCAGTGTTAATGTGTCTGAATCTAGATTTCCTGAAATATTTCATCACTAAAGTTTAATTAATTATTCTGTTTCATCTTTTTTTTTTTAATTTTCTATTTGGCTTCAAATCTCAGTTAGGTTTTATTTAACCTAGATTACATTTAACGCCGATAAATATGTATCTAGCTAAAATGAGAATAATTTATGAGATAAAAATGTCAAAAAATGGTCTCTTGAATCGTTAACAAATGTACACATGGCATTGTCTGCTCTGGTATGAAGCTGTGTTATTGATAAGTCATGGATTAAATCTTTCAACTAATGATATCTACTGTGTGTACAAATTGTTTGTTGTATCTCTGACCAGGTCTGGTATCACTCCAACTGTAGCAACAAAGGACGTGGGTGCTACAACACCAACCTCACAGACAGAGGAGGGTGCTGCATCTGGTACAAGGAGCCACAGGTTTGGACTTGTCTTTTTTGTTTTGTTTAGCTAGTCACAATGACCCATGGTCTTTTTTGTTTTGTTTAGCTAGTCACAATGACCCATGGTCTTTTTTGTTTTGTTTAGCTAGTCACAATGACCCATGGTCTTTTTCGTTTTGTTTAGCTAGTCACAATGACCCATGGTCTTTTTCGTTTTGTTTAGCTAGTCACAATGACCCATGGTCTTTTTGTTTAGTTTAGCTATTCACAGTGACCCATTGTCTTTAACAATCGTTTATGATATGGGAGCCTTCCCATAAAATGTTAAAGTAGATCATGTTAAGACAATAATTCTACCCGATTGGCTGAAGGCCACTAAAGTATTGTGCGCCCCACTCCTGAACCTTCTTGATTATTACGTGTGACGCTGCATGCATCTTGTAAAAGCTAACCATGTTGTTAATAATCAGTTGACTCTGCTGCCGTCCATGTGTAGTGCTAGAGCACATATAGTTAGGTTTTATCTTCTCACCATCTGACCAGCACCCCCCCCCCTCCCCGTTCACCTGGTGCCAAGTGGCAGGTCTGTATTTAAACAGCCCAGTAGGACAAGACCCAGTGAATGTCGTGGAATGAACCACATGAACCACAGGAATCGATAATCTGCCCCTGTAATGAACTGACTTTGAAATAATGATTTCTTTTAGATGTTGAATATCGATGGCATGAGACAGAGAGGATGTATGTGTGTGTGCGTGTTGTAAAAATAATTATTTACTCCTCATTGTCATGCCAACTTTGACACCACTAATGACGTGAGTCTGGGTGTAGATTTTCTTGAACCCATCTAAAAAAACAATGCGCTGATTGACGGCAAGTTTTCCTGACATGGACTTGTACATTGAGTTGCGATGTTGTTTTTTACTGTGACTTCTTGGTGTGTATTATTTTAACGCATTTTTTTTTCTTTCTCTAATAACTGCATCTAAAAGTATTGATTGGTTCGGTCAGCGCTTGACACACACACACACACACCCACACACAGGCGGTGGCTAAACTGTGTTTTAATTACGTTATAACAGCCTCTCCACCACCGCCCCTTGTCTTATTGATACATTCTGCTGCAACTATTGTTGTTGTTTTTTTTTTTAATCTTTCCTTATCGCTTTACCAGCTTCATTAACAAAGCTGTGTGGATTTTTTTTTACTTCTTCCCCCACCCCCCACCCTTTATTGCTTTGAATAAAAAAAATGTCTAGTTCATCATTGCTCTGGCACATTCGGACGGAGGCAAACAAAGCACCTAGTACAGCTTTCAATAGAAACCACAACAATGTTCCATAAAGTTTATTTCACTTGCTGAGACAGTGGTGAGGGGCAGTAATTTGGTATGAAGTAATAATTCTATGGACTTTACCAAACATTTTCGACAGGGCTGGGTAATGAGATTACTTTAGGTAGCTGTAGGCGTGTACTCACTAAGCACAGTGTTTGTACTTGGCGTACTGTTTAACGCATGGAGCTCCGATGGTGAACTGACTTATCCTATGAGTCTGACTATTAGAACTGGTAATCACCGGGAGTACTTGATAACCTTTCAAACTTGGCGGGTCGTCAAGTTCAGTAATAGTTTATGTAGCACACCGATGACCAACCAACCAGTGGCGCATGCGCCGAGCAAGACATGGTGGTTAACAACTTTGGCTCACTGACAACCTTCTATTCCTATATGCTGATTTACACAAACGGCTCACGATACAGAACACTTTAACGGATTTGCTTCCAATGGTCCAGTCCAGTGGCGCTGAAGTGTAAAATACCGGCCCAACCAGCGATGTAGCCTGTGAACTTAAAAAAAATAAATCTCCCCCCTGTTTACCGTCGCTCAACTTCCCCCATTCTACTCCCACCTCGCTGGCATTCGTTGGTTGACTTCCCCCTTAAACTTCCGTGTGTGTGTGTGTGCAGCAGATACAGAGATTAGCGGGGATGGAACTAGTGAATGGTGAGCATAGAGGAACTATCAGAACCATGAAAATATTGACAACCAGTAGTTTATTGCTGGAAATGTTGGGTAATGTCAAGAAGTCCTTGTTTCATTGTTGATGTTGATTTGATTGTGAGCAGACAAACACGTACACGGCATTATTTCGGTTTTTTTTTCCATTAGACTTTATCAGTAGTAGCTGGGCTGACAACTATTTCTCCTTATCAATACTAGCCGTGTCACATGACACGACAACGCTTTTTTTTGTGTCTTTCTCTTTGGTTCTCCTGACCACAGTTTTAATTTAACGCTACTCACTCAAGCTTCTACGGCTTGGTTATCAAATCATCGCTATTTATTATAGTGTCAATACAGGTTTTAAATTTGCCAGCTGTCACTCAATTACACAAATACCTGTTGTTGCAATGAGTTCTCCTGAGCACAAACACTAGTCGCTCACACTTCCAGAGCTTGGTTATCAAAAGTATCGGCATTTATAAATAATAAATACTAAAAGATCACTGTTTTCACACTAAAGTAAAAATAAGACACTAATATTATCAACACCGAGTTTTAGTAATCTAACCCTTTTAATAATATAAGACTGAGAATAAAATAGTGTACTTAAAAATATCAATTTTGGAATGTTACTAAAATGATTTTATTTGAAGTTAATGCTCACTACTTATTAATACAAATTAATAATAATAACACATCTTTTATTAAACCACAAACAGAAGTAAACTGAAATTCCTTAGATCATACAAATATGTATTTAATTCATCATTACTGAAAATATAAACACGGTTGACAAACTGTATCTATTATTTTGAAGACATATTCACTAATATGTTATATGTATATGTCTATGTTTGTGTCTTTTATTGTGTCTGAACTCTCGTTCTCAGGCCAATGTATCGCATTTAGTACTATCTAAATATTCAACCCCCTAAAAAAAACGTTTCTTTCCTATTTCACCAGTACCATAAAACTCAAATGCCCATTAATCTTTCAAAAAAAAATTAAATCTGTCAGTCACCTCATTAAATTTGTTAGCCAAAATATCACTTTGACAATACACCATAATAAAGATAAAGTTTTTAATGGTAACACCCATAGATATATATCTATTGTAACACCATACTACAGATAACGGTTTTAATGTGGAAGAACGAAGTGCATAAACGTGTGCGTTATGCTTTTGCGCACTTTGAACGCGCACACAGACAGCGTTATATTTAGTAATATTGAGATGAAACATAGCAATCACTATAACATTGTATTGTTATAATACGCCTATATCTCGCTTAGTGTGAACAGACTCCAAGCAGGCATTCACAATTCAATCGATGTCTAAAAATAACTACCTGTCTTCTGAATTTGTATTTCAAAAAATGATGGAAGTTTACGAGATAATAATTTGTGTAACACTACCCAATAGCTAAGAGATTCAGTGAGAAAAATTGTCCGGAAATTGTCCGAACAGATTTGGAAATGAGATTCTTGGCTGAAATTTAGTTGACTTTAGATTGAAATCTAACCAGCTCGTGTAAATAATGTGTGGCCTTGATTTTATGAGCCTGTTTGTTGTTGAAGTTTTTTTTTTTGTAATTTTCCTAACGGTTTTGATTATGTTACATTACCATAATATACAAAGTATATTCATCGTAAGACTACTGTACTTACTTATGACACATTTTAGAAGTGTTACACTTCAAGCACACAAGCATTTGTTATTAGTTGCAGCCGATCTAACCCTTCAAGCCCACCAGGCCTGCCCCCTCCCCTCCAGTTCTAAAGGGCCTAGCAAAACCCCAGTGTAAAACTTGTCATTTTATTTCTGCGGTCTATTTACTTCCTTCCCTTGGACCTCAACCCGCTGCTTGTTGCATGGAATGAATTTGTCCATATTTTATTTTATTAGCAAACTTTTTTCTTTCATATTAACTGTAAGCTTCCATAATTCACTGGATCTTGTTGATATTATGTTTCAGTTGCTGAATGACATTGAGGATCACCTGGACATTACCATTGACAGAATCAGTCCTGACATGAAAGTCCCTATCAATGAATTTGATGGAAAAGTCACCTACGGACAGAAGAGAAAAGCTGGAGGTTTGTGAAAAGTTGTCATTGCTTAACACCTTGAGCTTTATGATCATTGGAGCTTTTCAATTTATTTGACACATTTAAAAAAAAAACACTGTCTAAATAATTGAGTCCCTAGTTCCTGTTTAAAAGCTAAGAAGACAACCAGATCAAATGGGTCTGTTGAAGGTTACTAGTCAAGTAGGGTAAAGGTTACCCCAATTGTGTTAAAAGACTGCAGAAGACATCATTTGAACTCACTGACAGAAAGCTGGAATCCCCAAGACATAAAGTGTAGTAACATATTTATGTGGATGATTCCTTGTTGGTAAATAAGAAACTATCTGTAGTGCAGGGACACTTATTGTTATTACATTACATTAAACTGAATATGTTATATAGTCAGATCTCTATGTAATGATGTATGTATGCTCAAATGTATATAAATTCATCCTTTAGTACAGCTGTTGACATAACACTGTATTTAATCTTCCAATCCAATATTAATAAATAAAGACTTCTATATATATATACTCTTTTATTTTTCTTAAATATTTCACCTGTTCAACCCCTGTGGTATCTATTATTTACTCTCACAATACAGACTGAGATTCAAAGTGCAAGGTTTAAAACAAAAATCAATACATGTCCTGCTGAAATGATTTATTAACAATATAGACTGAAAAAAAATATTGGTCACTTATTATTTCGTGGACAAAATGGTTGAATGACTCCCACACAGTTGGGCAGTAACATCTACAGAATTACAATGGGCTGGTTGTTTGGAACAGTTCTACTGCGTCTATACTTAATGTTCTTGGTTGATCTCACCCCCTTCAGAATATAACTAGTGTTCAATAATAAAAAAAAAGCAACACTTTTTCTCACAAATATACTCCCTGTTAATAAAAACTGATTGTAACATAGCCTGCTGCATAGTACCATTGTATTACTCAATATAAATAGAAAAAAAAATTAAAACAAAATAAGACTTTTAGTAAAATATGATAAACGGTCAAACTAAATTTCTTTAGGCTTAAATCATACAGATATTTATAGAAATTATATCAAATTGACTACGGTTACGGCCAGCACCATTATATTAGGGTTAGGAATATGGCCGTAATCCGTATTTTTTTTTCCGGGTAGCAGCCAGTATATTAGAGTTAGGAATAGGGATAGGGTTAGGGTGTGGAGCTTTAGCTGGCAAAGCTTATATACAATATTCAAAAAAGCGCACAAAACTAAATATACAACTTAAGAACTCAGTGCTTTTATGAATTCATGCTAAACTTGAAAAGCCATATTTTCATTCTGCAATTTTCCTTTTTGAATGAACATTCTACATACGATTTTAATTAATTAACTTGAACATTTTAAAAAAGTGTGTTGTCTTTGCGAATCCACAAGTTTTCAAAATTTCAAATGATTGGGCTTCCAGAAGCTAGCTATAATTGATAGCCACTTTCCCGAAACACTACAATCCCTGAAAAAAGGAAGTTAAAGTCTATAAAAATACCAGCCATATGAAGAAGTAAACTAAATGAAATTTCATAATTAAGTAATTAACTATAATTTAATAGTACTTCGTAATTTCCAGATGTACTCCGTGGTCTAACAACAGTAGATGAAAGTAACATTGAATAAATTGAATAATTACTTAACATGAAACCTTAGAGTATTTTGAAAGTAATGGACTGGTGAGCCATGTAGAATTTCTAATATCGCATAACATTAGAGAATTAAAGATGAACATCAAAAAGTTATTTTGTAGCCACACATTATCATTACAGAATTGTGAGAATAATCTAATTTTGGTTAGGTAGTGGCACTGACACACCCACTTTGACTAAGACATAAGAAACTTACCGTGTGTGTTCTTCACAGACCAATGGTGTGTTGTTTTTTCAGATTGCTTTTGTTGTTGCTTTTTTATTTTACTTTTATATCTCGTCCACACCCCCCCTCACAAACCCACACCCAAGTCGTCCAATATGTTTAATTTGGTAGTTGAATGTGTTTTATTTCAACAATTAATTTAACATATTTGGCATGAAAGTGTTTTCTCCTATCTATTTTGAAAGAACTCAACATCAACCTGAAGTCAGTTTATTTAGCAGACATATCTCTCAGTGTCAACATTCTAGATCTATGTCAGCTAGTGTAGTGGAGCTGAATTTAAAGTACATCGTTGATGGTTACATATCAATTACCTCGGAAACAGACATGAAACACTAATCAGTCCGATTTGAGAGTATTTTTTATTTGGATCGATGCTTTATCTGTTAAGTACATTTATTGTAACATTTTTATCACCACTTATTGACTCCAAAATGTTATTTACAATGATGGAAAACATTATACATAAATCAAAGGAAATATTTATCAGATAATTCGTCCATGTTTTATAAAGGAATTTTTTTTTAATCGATTAACAATAAGTTTTGATAAAATGTATCATTTGACCTGTATTTTTCTTTTCTTAAATGAGTGAAATAATGGTTGATCCAGTTCAATTAAGACCCCCATTTGGAACGAACTTTACAAAAATGTTTATAAATGAAATGGTTAAGAAATAACAACTGAGGTAATCTGGTGAAGATGTGTTCATTAATGAAATAATTTATTTAAAAAAAATGTTTTGGATTCTTGATTTATTGTAAAACTGTAAACACCTGATAAATATGGTCAGATTGATGCTGCCTCTATGAAAGGACGGCCTTGTGTCTTATTGACATGGACAGAAAGTCTCCCCACACCATGGCTAACTGGACTGCTCATTTTTTTTTTATTTTCAACTCGCCCGGGCACTCTCTGTTTCTCCCCTACCCGGCTCGCCTCTCCCCTATCCAATAATTTCGAATTACTTAGTTCCGAGTTATGTCCGTGCTACATGCCTGTCATATTGCATATAGCAATTTTCATCTCAACCTCCTGGTTTTTCATACAAGGATTCCACCGTGCATAAGTCACTATGAGACAAATGAAGACAAAATCTGTTGTACCTTTTGAATAGACTTGAAAACTTTTTCTACGTTTGAAAATATTTGATCAGGAATGTTATCCCAGTAGAAGTTTCCAGTCATTTTTGCAGTCAAATTTTCTTATTGGCTGAGACGTTTCATTAGTTTGGGCTCTAAACATTGGTAGATGAAATAGTCATCTGTAAACCTGAGTTTTATTTTGTTTGACTCTTGAAATAGTTTTTCAGTCCGTGTTTATTGTGTGATGAAATGACCAATCATATAAAAGTTTAAAGTTTTTGTTTCTGATAATTCACATCTGACGAATAAGTGGATGATTTTCACCAGTACGCATCTTGCTGTTGGAATGACATGATAAAACAACATTCAGTAGTGATGGAATTAATAGATACTGAAATGATATTCCTATCATTGTGTTAGCCACGTAAATAACCCAGTGCCACTAAAAGCAATATATTGCCTGCTGAAATAACATATGGATGTAAATGATTGTTTACTTGATACATCTTTGACTGGTTATATTTTCTAACGTTGAGTTATTCATCTATTATTTCTATATATTGTCTACTTGCATTAGTTTAACTTTTTGATCTATTTTAGTTTTTTTTTTTTTAACTAGCCATTATTTTTAATGACGATATGAGCACATTCAGTTTTGATCTTTACACCATATCACATACTTCACTTCGTGACAATTTCTCATGTTTCAGTATCTACTCTATGGACCGGCAACAGTTGTATCTACTGTAGTGCTGGTTCAAGTGTAGTAAGATGGCCGGAGACGTTGTATTTATGTCAGGACTAATTGATGCACTTTGGGAGTTTAACTTTTGATCTGTTTATTTCATCACGTTCTTCATTTACCTCAATAGAAACAACACAAACAAACTGATTCATTTCTTCTCACTGGAATGACAAACATTATGCTCGTTGACAGTGTTGGGTGACAATATCATTGACAGAAAAAAACTAATACAAAGGCAATTGAAGAGAAATATTGTCAGACTATCAGAAGGTGGAGTTTTAAATAAAGCTTTGTTGTTATTGGGTCTCAGGAAGATGGCAGTTTGTGGTCACTACATCTCAATATTATTGCAGTTCAGGTCATTGCCATATTTCTTTCACAGTTTTTACCTCAACAATATTGGAGTATATATTTGTTTGTGGTTGCTGCTTGTCCAATAGTCATAATGTTCTACTCTTCAACGATCATCTGTGATTATCTAGTATTTTTTTTCTTCCAAATAGCGTAGAAGAATGATTATCAATATTTTACGCTTCGTCACCCACCCCTAAAATAGTATCGATTCGCAACCCACCCGTAAAAAAAATTACGAAATAAAGCAAAGGAATAACAGAGTCAATCATTTTATGTTATACTCAAATGATGTTATTATCATAGTGTTAGCCAGTGCTCGATTTAAGACAAAACCAGTGCCGGGGATGAAAAAAAAATTCTGCAGGTCCGTCGATAAATGTATATGGTTTCATCTCCCGGCAGGGATATATTAGCTCAAGCAGAGCCGGGGATGACATTTCTCAGTAAATAGAGCGCTGGTGTTAGCTACATAATGACTAAGGTTATTGTCATAGTGTTAGCCACATAATGATTTAGTGTTACTGTCATAGTGTTAGCCACATAATGACTAAGTGTTACTATCATAGTGTTAGCTACATAATGACTAAGTGTTACTGTCATAGTGTTAGCCAAATAATGACTAAGTGTTACTGTCATAGTGTTAGCTACATAATGACTAAGTGTTACTGTCATAGTGTTAGCTACATAATGACTAAGTGTTACTGTCATAGTGTTAGCCACATAATGACTAAGTGTTACTGTCATAGTGTTAGCCACATAATGACTAAGTGTTACTGTCATAGTGTTAGCCACATAATGACTAAGTGTTACTGTCATAGTGTTAGCCACATAATGACTAAGTGTTACTGTCATAGTGTTAGCCACATAATGACTAAGTGTTACTGTTATAGTGTTAGCCACCCTCACACTTCTGGTCACCGTATTATTGACTTGTGTTACATGCAATCAGTAAATAAATCAAAGGACTGTACCTGAACATGTGGCTGTTTGTGTGTCTGTAAACATTAAAAAATATTATTCCGTTTAAATCGTTTTCGTATATAAAAAACCAAATACTTTCAACTTATGTTTTTTTCAATAATCTGTTTTTTTACCGCGATACACTCAGCACCACCTCGCGATACACCGGTTGGGGGACCACTTCTACATTGCACAGTCAGACTGTTGCAAGACGCCCTGAAATGAAATACAATTCAAACTTGATAATAATAATACAAGAAAGGTGAAATTAAGAATATCTTTTGAAGATTTTCTTTTTAAAGTTACATCAATAGCCCGGGCAAAAGAAAAAAAAATGAGATATAATTTTGATTCCTCCCACATAAATATGACCAAGTCACGTGCAAGACGTTCGATTTTCAATGTTAAAATGCGACATTATAGAAACTGTAACAGTAATTATAAAAAAAAAAAATTTTTTTAAAACTTATCATTTGCTCTTCCTCTTCACACTGTTACATGTCAGTTGACACAAGTATGTCATCTAGAGATGTGACAGAAATAATTTTTAATAGGCTAGTGTAGTAGTTCTCAAAATGTGGATCGAACCAATCTCAGGCATGGCGCGAAAAATAATGTAATAATTGCTTAATCGATACTAGCCGTGTGCAGACTTTCTTTGTATATAATAAAAGTACTCTATGAGCCACTGTACCACACTGCATTTTAGTCTGATCAATTATGTTCTGATTTCCATATCTCATTGTATTTCTGTATTGTGCATGGAGTTCATCAAATACTGCATACATCATCACTGTATGTGTCTCATCATTGCATACATCATCACTGTGTGTGTCTCATCATTGCATACATCATCACTGTGTGTATCTCATCATTGCATACATCGTCACTGTATATCTCATCATTGCATACATCATCACTGTGTGTGTCTCTGTCATGGATGTGTTTTGTGTGTTGTGTGTGTGACTGAGCTGTGCATGAACTCAGTGTGTTTGTGAAATAAATAGTGAGATTGAAGTGAGTGAATGTCCAGGTGGAGAAAGGGGAAGAATGAAAAATTGTAGCAGTGTACACAGGTCTCTCGAGGTGAGAGGACCTACCTTTACTTCTAAGGTGGAGTGTGATATTTTCATAAGGGGATAGATAATATGTTGTGAATTCAGAGTCTGGATATTTGAACTTAAAGTTTAGTGTGTTGGCCTAATTTATGTTACTTCACTGGATTATATATATATATATATTCATTTGTATTCCTTTCATTCTATTATGTTCATCAATAAACACAATTTTTGACCGTCGACCACGTCTACCTTTATTTTATAATGTCTAGAGTGAACCCATCTGTGACATTATAGTGGCAGCGGTGTTAACCTATGGCATTATAGCAGCGATACTATTATGACATTTTGGCCTTGTATGTTATTATATTAATTCATAATGGAACAAGACGCCAACAGGTATATTCAAGATGGTAAATTGATGGGCTTAGAAGGTACGCAATTAGCAAAGTATGTACGGGAATGTTAAAACGATGACAAAAACAGACTGCAACTAGCCGAGAAGGAAGAAAAAGACAGAAAACGTCAGGCTGAAAAAGAAGATTTGGACAGGCAGCAAGAATTCAAATTGAAAATGGCTGAAATCGAAGCTATACACAGAATAAAAAAAAAGATACGGAACAGTCAGATAATAAATCTTCAATATTCAATGTCTCTAAACACAAACTTCGCATTCAACCTTTTGATGGGAAGCATGGAGACATCGACAGTTTTTTTTCTATCATGGAGACGCAATTCGCATTAAGTAATATCAATAAAAGTGAATGGATAGTGTATCTATATGAATCTGTGACAAATGAAGCGCAAGCAGCCCTTAACAACATTAAAAGCGAAGACGCAAGCAACTATGACATGGTAAAAAAATACTTGCTTCAGCACTATAATAAAACAGAGGAGCACTATAGAAACCAATTCCACAACTCTATAATGAAGCCTAATGAACATCCTCAAGCATTTATCAACACCATTGAGGCCCACTTAATAAATTGGATAAAAATGTCAGGCATAGATGGAGGAAATGCTCAACAGATTATTGAATTATTCTTGGTAGATAAAATATTAACTCAAAGTAGTCCTCAACTATACAGCTTCATAAAACAACATAAAGTACATACTAAACAGCAGCTGATAAGTGCCATGTCAGACTTCAAAGACAGCAACAACGACATCCCTTTATTTGGTATTGAACAAAAATCTTTCAATGCCATACAAACAAACCAACAAAGATTCACTAGTCTACCCACCAGATCTCCAGAATTATGTTATATATGTCGTCAGCCTGGACATATTCAATATTACTGCAGGTATAGAAAGAATTATAATCATGCATCAAATTACAACAGATATAGGCCTAGATCTCAATATAATAATCACAGAATGAGACAATATCAAAGTCAGAAAAGACAATCACCTAATGTCAGCCTACAAAAAAACCGCATAGAAAGAGGCCGCAGTTACAACAGACAGATTTATGAAAATACAGTCGCCACCATGCTTGACAACAAGGGCAACTTGATCTTTTATCCATGTTTCGTAAACAACAATCCTGTAATGTGTTTGCGTGACTCCGGTTGCACAACGGTGATAGTTGATGAGAAATTAGTTCATAGAGATCAAATGACTGATAAACTTGAACACATAAAGTTAGGAGATGGTCAGAAAGTCATATGTCGTACAGCTATAATAGACATAGACACTCCCTGGATTTCCGGAAAAATCAATGCCTTAGTTCTATCATCACCTGTAGCCAGTTTAATAGTTGGGAATAAACTCCAACGCATTATTCAAAGCATGGCTTGAGGAAAAAGGTGAAAGAGTACAAAAATATTTAATGGATCTAAATCCAAATAAAGAACAAGACCCTGATGTATGTGCCTCATTTAACAACCTATACAACTGGAATGGCACAGAAGACATAGTTGATTATATTGAAAAATTTGATACAATAGCTAATCAAAATGACATTCCTAACAAAGATAGATCAGCTTATATCATCAAAAAAAATTTCAAGGACATAAGAAAGCTCAAAACATTGCTTTCACGAACATAAACAACTATGAACAATTGAAACATAATTTGAAAAATAAATTGAGCAACAAAACCTCAATGTCACAAATTGAGACCAGTCATATGAATGTTTTGACTAGATCTGCAACTGACAAAATGAACAATGAGAATATCAAAACAGTAAATTGTGATATCAGCCAAACAGTAATTATGGACATAAACAAAGAACTACTGATCAAATTACAGAAGGAAGATAAATCCTTAGAACAATATTTTCAACATATTAAAGACACTGAAAATAATGATCAGGGTATGAAAGAAATTTCGCAAAAAGCAGCACACACTGAATCTAGACCATTGTCAAAACAAAATTCAGCAAGACTTGAACCAAGCCCTATTATTAAAAGACCTGAAAGATTTAATGAAAATCAAAGGTCAGATGGAAATGAACAAAGAAACAAGGCCTTAGATATTTCACATAGTTTTTTCTACAAGAGTTTCTGCTAATTCATCAAGTGGTACCAGAGAAAAAGTTATTCATGCCTCAATTAGTAAATATGACGTAGCTAATGAAGCTATGGTTATCCATCCCCAAGAGAATCCTCCACCAGAATATAAACTGGCTCAGCAAGAACAAGTAGAAAAAGATAGTACACGACCCAAGGTATTTTCAGCCAGACAATATGCAACTAATAGAAAAAAAAGTTCTCGATTACATTTTACTGCACAATGTAATACAAGACCTAAACAATATGCAACTGAATGTTCTGAACAAGAAACAATTGAAGAATTATCTCCCGAGGTTAAACAAGATACAATCGAAAAGTTAGCTACCAAGGTTAATGCAAATGAATTTTCTGAAACCATGACAGATGGCTCATTAAATGAAAAGAATAATACTTGTCATCGGACTTGTAAGCGAAGGAAATATATATTACTACACTATGTAAGGTATGTCGTACAAGTAGTCCTGAATTTCTTTAGAATAAGACATACCGATAACAATGATACATCCAGAGCAATTCCTATCTCAAGAGAGAAAATATGCACAGGAATAGGTCCTTCAGACATTGAAGCTAGTATAGAAATGGAGGCTGACTTTGAGCTTCACAAATTAGCCTGTCCCAAAGATCAATTTCATGCCAATAACAAGCCAGTAAAACAGTTTTCAGTAAAAGACCTTCCGTGGCAGTATAGAAACAATGACTTTTTTAAGTTTTATAAAACTGGCTACTGATGGCACTGTCAGCCAAAAGGAGATCCTCTGTTTAAATACAGAAGAGAAAAATTTTACGAGCAGGAAGTGGCTTTGTCTTCCGTATAAAAAAATAAAAGAATATTACATGAAAGTATGTCCTGAATGCGAAAATTCAGGGATGGTCAGGCAAGAGTGGCCAATATATGAGGCTATCACCGCAAAACAGTTAACATATGACGTATGTGAAGCTGAGAAAGCTATAGTCCAGCTGCGGTTTTACAACGATATAAATGATGACTATATGATCTGTGTAATTCATGGCATGTACCTTAATGGTAGGATAGGAGAAGACACCGTTGTCCTTTGCTGTTGCACACATGACGAAAAGGAGCTCGATAATAGTTTTTTGTACACGTTGAAGACAAGCACCAAAGAAATTTGAGGTTTCACGGGAACAGTTCACCACTTGTGATGATCTCACACCCTCACGGATGTGAAAAGCAGATTAACATCAGCACCAACATACAGTCAATACATTAGATGACAACACAACCATATTCCTGATATGTTGTCGAGACTCTTAATTGTTGGGAACGAGTTCTGAACAAAGACTAGCGGATTATTTTATATGATCATGATGTTTTTTCTGAGCAAAGACTATCGGATTATTTTATATGATCATCAAAATGTTTTTTTTTTCTTGAGTCTCTATGTTGACAATTGTTGTTTGGAACTTGTAGATATTGCTTGTGACACTTTATCATTCTATTGAACATAGTCGGATAAATTTGCAAATTTTTTTATCTTATGGAGACTATTGAATATTACTAGTAATCATGTATTAGTTATGTATGTAACTAAAAAAAAAAAATGTATAACATTTTTTGAAGAGAGGGGGGAGATGTCATGGATGTGTTTTGTGTGTTGTGTGTGTGAGAAATTGTAGCAGTGTACACAGGTCTCTCGAGGTGAGAGGACCTACCTTTACTTCTAAGGTGGAGTGTGATATTTTCATAAGGGGATAGATAATATGTTGTGAATTCAGAGTCTGGATATTTGAACTTAAAGTTTAGTGTGTTGGCCTAATTTATGTTACTTCACTGGATTATATATATATATATTCATTTGTATTCCTTTCATTCTATTATGTTCATCAATAAACACAATTTTTGACCGTCGACCACGTCTACCTTTATTTTATAATGTCTAGAGTGAACCCATCTGTGACAGTCTCATCATTGCATACATCATCACTGTGTGTATCTCATCATTGCATACATCATCACTGTGTGTATCTCATCATTGCATACATCATCACTGTATCTCATCATTGCATACATCATCACTGTATATCTCATCATTGCATACATCATCACTGTATATCTCATCATTGCATACATCATCACTGTGTGTGCCTCATCATTGCATACATCATCACTGTGTGTGTCTCATCATTGCATACATCATCACTGTGTGTGTCTCATCATTGCATACATCATCACTGTGTGTATCTCATCATTGCATACATCATCACTGTATATCTCATCATTGCATATATCATCACTGTATATCTCATCATTGCATACATCATCACTGTGTGTGTCTCATCATTGCATACATCATCACTGTATATCTCATCATTGCATATATCATCACTGTATATCTCATCATTGCATACATCATCACTGTGTGTGTCTCATCATTGCATACATCATCACTGTGTGTGTCTCATCATTGCATACATCATCACTGTGTGTGTCTCATCATTGCATACATCGTCACTGTGTGTGTCTCATAATTGCATACATCGTCACTGTATATCTCATCATTGCATACATCAACACTGTGTGTGTCTCATCATTGCATACATCATCACTGTGTGTGTCTCATCATTGCATACATCATCACTGTGTGTGTCTCATCATTGCATACATCATCACTGTGTGTGTCTCATCATTGCATACATCATCACTGTGTGTGTCTCAACATTGCATACATCATCACTGTATATTTCACAACAGTTTTATTGGTCGAATCAAAACACACAACTGAATGTACACACTGCTACTTTAAGTCTACTACTCCAATCAGTATAGGCTACATGTGGGTTTGAAGTTTGTTTTCGATCACAGTTGCAAGTTAAATTAGATACATGTAGGCCAGAGATGAGCGGACAGCGGACGCGTCCGCTTGCGGACGCAGATCCGCAGACTTTTCCGAATCCGCGGACTGACAGCGGACGCTTCGTATGGTTAAGTTGCGGACTCGCGGACTGACGCGGATCTTCTTTAGCGTTACCATAAAAAAAATTTCAAGTCATTTAAACAACTAAATTTCAGCAATGCGGACTGACTGCGGACCAATGTTGTAAGATTCTGCGGACGCGGATCATTGATAGAAATCCGCGGACGGACGCGGACGCTAAATTTCAAGATCCGCACACCTCTGATGTAGGCCTACTCATAAACTACACTTATCAAATTGATACTTTAAGAGCCGCAGCTCATTCTGAATGTGTAATTATTTAAAACTACTTAATATAACTTTCATTATCGAATGAATGGATACTTTTGGAATATTAATGTTGATTTGAAAAAAAGGAAAGAAAAAAAATATACTTCTTTGCAGTGACAACATTGACAATACTCATAGACATGGTCTTCCCCTTGTTTATCATCTCACTGCTTTTTTTTTGCAGACTAAAGACACATTGTAGTTTTATTTTAAGCTGATCTCTGTGCAAGAATGTTGGACTTTGTGTTACACGACTTAGTTTCATTTGATCGGCCACGATGCTAACATTCAATGCAGTTCTCTAAAGTAGTTAATACAGAGTGGAGAGATAGAGCAATATAAACGTCTTAACACAACGGTCTTTCTCTCTGGACACGTCCAGCCATCCCGGCAAACTTTATCATCGGACCGCCCATTTTTTTGCGACGCATATTTTCTTGATTTGTCTTCAGTTTATATTGGAAATGTCAGGAACTAGTGGCTGTAATATGATTAGAACTTCACCTTTGTCAGGTAGCAGGGCAGTGAATGTACTGCAAACTCTCAAGTTGTTCTTTAGCTCAACTTATGCGGACTCATTGATGTTAAGCAGAGAAAAAACAGTTGTCATAGTTTACATTGCGTGTCTGATGAAGTACACACTGGGTCTATATTCCAAGTTATTATTGAATTTCATGCTAGAAGGTTTTTTTTTAAATATTGTTTTATCATCAATAAAGTGATATTTTTTTTTGGTCTATACCTTCCCTTAAGTAGATTATGAAATAATGGATTAATCACTGTAAGTACGTGCATTTGAAAAATATTTTAGCGAAATGTATAGATAAGATATCACTGAATATATTTCTTTTTGCGTGCCAGTAAAATGTACTTGCCGCGTATTTGCCATCGTTGATGTAAACGCTGTGTACATATGTCTCGTCGCTGTGTACATAGGTCTCGTCGCTGTGTACATATGTCTCGTCGCTGTGTACATATGTCTCGTCGCTGTGTACATATGTCTTGTCGCTGTGTACATGTCTTGTCGCTGTGTACATATGTCTTGTCGCTGTGTACATGTCTTGTCGCTGTGTACATATGTCTTGTTGCTGTGTACATATGTATTGTCGCTGTGTACATAGGTCTCGTCGCTGTGTACATATGTCTTGTCGCTGTGTATATTTCTTGTCGCTGTGTATATTTCTTGTCGCTGTGTACATAGTTCTCGTCGCTGTGTACATAGGTCTTGTCGCTGTGTACATATGTCTTGTCGCTGTGTACATGTCTTGTCGCTGTGTACATAGGTCTTGTCGCTGTGTACATAGGTCTTGTCGCTGTGTACATATGTCTTGTCGCTGTGTACATGTCTTGTCGCTGTGTACATATGTCTTGTCGCTGTGTACATAGGTCTCGTCGCTGTGTACATATGTCTTGTCGCTGTATACATAGGTCTCGTCGCTGTGTACATATGTCTTGCCGCTGTGTATATTTCTTGTCGCTGTGTATATTTCTCGTCGCTGTGTACGTAGGTCTCGTCGCTGTGTACATAGGTCTTGTCGCTGTGTACATATGTCTTGTCGCTGTGTACATGTCTTGTCGCTGTGTACATATGTATTGTCGCTGTGTACATAGGTCTCGTCGCTGTGTACATATGTCTTGTCGCTGTGTATATTTCTTGTCGCTGTGTACATATGTCTCGTCGCTGTGTACATAGGTCTCGTCGCTGTGTACATAGGTCTCGTCGCTGTGTACATGTCTCGTCGCTGTGTACATGTCTCGTCGCTGTGTACATATGTCTTGTCGCTGTGTACATAGGTCTTGTCGCTGTGTACATAGGTCTCGTCGCTGTGAACATAGGTCTCGTCGCTGTGTACATATGTCTTGTCGCTATGTACATAGGTCTCGTCGCTGTGTACATGTCTTGTCGCTGTGTACATATGTCTTGTCACTGTGTATATGTCTTGTCGCTGTGTACATATGTCTTGTCGCTGTGTATATGTCTTGTCGCTGTGTACATGTCTTGTCGGTGTGCATGTGTTTTGTCACTGTATACTTATGTCTTGTCACATTGTCATTGAAGAATCATAGAACTAAGGTCATTTTGACATCAAAATCTCCTATCACATTAACATCCATGGCAAGAAATGTGTTAAACAAATGTGATGGTTAAAATATTCACAAAAGCTTCTTTGCATTTTTTCCCCTCTAAACTTGAAATACACCGTTACATTTACTCTCTTAAATCTAGTGTCTGTATTTAAAACAAGAAGGGATAAATTTATGTTACAAATATCTTTTATAGAGATTTTGTTTTACTTCGTATTGTCAAACTGAAGACCAGTTGGAGTCAAATGAACGGATGTACGACTCTATTGCACTGGTCCCCCAACCCCGGGCAGTGACGTTGTGAATCAAGACAAACTATAAATAACCAACGTCTCCCCCACCCCCGCCCCCAGCAGTGAAATTATTAAACGTGGACCGGTCCGCGGCGAGAAAAAGGTTGTGGACCACTGCTCCATTGTATATATCGGGGAGGGGGGGGGAGGCCCAAACATTGTTCGTTGACAACCATTACCAGGTTATTATAAAGTAAAAAAAAAACGATTTACCCACACATTAGTCAAATTAGCAAGATTCAGTATTTAAATGATAGAACATTGTTTCAGTGGTAGACGCACTGCTTCAACAAATAGCCTGTGTGGGTCACAGTATATAGGCTGTACTACACTAGACTCAACATAGAGCCTGTGTGGGTCACAGTATATAGGCTGTACTACACTAGACTCAACATAGAGCCTGTGTGGGTCACAGTATATAGGCTGTATTACATGTTAGTGACACACTCTTGAATTTTCTTTTTTGTTTGGTTTCAGGCTCAGCATTTAAAGGTCACGTGGAGTTCTTGGCCCCAACTGTGGCTGAACTGGCCCAGCTAGAGAAGAAAGCCCAGACGATTTTTATTGATTTGAAGTACAAAAAGAAATTCGCTGTTCGGCAGTAGCCGCAGACTTGCCCTGGCACTGACAAGTCAATAGCCACAGACTTGCCCTTGACACAGACTATATGATGATAGTCACAGCCTAGCAAAGAAAGTAATGAACAAAAGAATTGGAGGATTTAGTTCCCTGTGTATGTGTGTGTTGTTGTTGTGTCTAACTCTAGTCTTACACAAACTATATCATGTGAAAGTATGGTTTTGTTTATTTTGGTCAAGAATAATTGTATTACAATATTTAAGATAACTATTTTCTCAAAAAAAAAAAATTCATAGATAAGAAATATTAGTTTGTATGATTAACACAAATGAAATAAAAAGTTGAAAGTTGTTAACTTGTCATTGTTTACATTTTATACAAATATTAACAGATACGTTTTCCCTGTTCAGTGCTTATGTACTCATAAAGACTATATAATTAACTTTATGGTTTTCTTTATATTTTTATGTCCACATTAATGTCTATCATGTGTGTGTATTACAATTTACTCCACATTAAAAACGAAACTGTCAAGAAGAGTGTCAACTGTCAAGAAGAGTGTCGCCAGTCATTTGACACTGCTCATCAAGATAGAAACTGTTTATCTTAGATCAAGTTTGAAACTTAACATTGTTAAGAGTGCACTGAGAGAACATTATACACCTGTTGTGTTCACTTCATCTGGATATAAATCATAATTATGTTTATAATAGTTCCACTTCATAAATACACCAGCCAACAGTATCTGATACATCTTTAGTTAATAAATGTATACTTGAACATTTCCCTATCCAGACATATTCTAGTGTTTTCTACACAAATAGTGTTTTAATAAAAATTTAATTGAACATTTTCCTAGCTAGACATATTCTACACAAGTATATTTTTTTTGCCATACTACTTCCATTTTTGAAATGTATTTGTTAAAATATTTTATTTGTGGCCTGTTTAGAAATAAACAAATTAATAAACATCTTGGAGACAGATCATAAACATGTATCACATTCTTTTAAGAATATTAAAAAAAGCAAAAAAAAAAACATAAATACTTGTAATGTCTATATTTTGTCTTTCTAATTAACTAAAGAAATAAATGAGACATTGACAGACAGGTGAATTTACTCCTTGTTTGTTATAATTAGATCTGCATTAGACCTAAACAGTCAATAACTGGATCATATTATGAGTTCACACATTTGTAGTACAGATAAGTGGTTCCCACAGAGTTGGTTTGGACCCACTGGGTGAATGTTGACAACATTTAGAATACAGTCGATTCCGCTTAATTGGGACACATCGGGACCAAGGCTTTTTGTCCCAATTAAACATACAAATTTACTATTGGCTTCTTGGTTTGGTTTCTTTGAGATTTGTCCCAAATAAGCGGCTGTCCCAATTAAGCGGAATCCACTGTATATGTGTGCATAATTAGTGAAAATTTTAAAAAATAACAATGATGATACGGTATATTTTGTAATTCCAACATCGAAAATGTTTTTTTTTTTACACACGGGTCGCGAAATCAAAGCAGGGACGTATTAAATACAAAGACATCAGAGTGAGGACCACTGATGACCTAGATAAAACACAGATGTCTGGTTTTGATTGAATATTTAAACAAGTTTGGTTGGGATAGGAAACAAAATGTAATTACAACTGATTAAATATGTTTTTTTTTTATTTCAGCGTCAGATTAATGACTATTTTTTATCTGGACCTTATTTGTTTCCATCTCCGTCAGGGCAGGGTCGTCAACTTATCGCAAATAATTTACCCAGCAATACATACATACACACATATAAATATATATGGTTAGATAGACAACAGACATATGCATGCATGTCTCCTCTTTTTGCACTGTCCAATGTGCCAAGCAAATTATTAAATCTTCTCTAAGCTTATTGGTATTCACAATAACATATTGAATGATATTGGGGTCAGTTTACATTTTCCTTGACACGAAATTATCAATACTTTAATCCCTCCCCATGGCATTATAAAATTGTACAACCAAAGTATGTGACACGGGCCAAACACCCTACCCCCCCCCCTCGGCCCAGCCTCCTCTTCCGGGTCTCCGAATAAAATTTTACTGACATTAGTTAATTTCTATTGTTTAACGTGAATGTAACCAGACACAATCTCTCCTCCCCTAACACTCCCCCCGTATAACGGCTTTAGACCAAATATGAAACCTCCCCTACCCCCCCATCCCTTTCTGCAACTCTCGTGCGTTATATTATTATATAAATCTGTGAACGGACCCCCCTGGTGTTACACATAGCCCGCCATGTACAGTACAGGCATGCTATGAATCAATCACCATCCTATGATCTATTCACTTCAATGGCAACAATACTGGTCTATGTGCTGGCCCAGTACTGGTCTATGTGGTGGCCCAGTACTGGTCTATGTGCTGGCCCAGTACTGGTCTATGTGCTGGCCCAGTATTGGTCTATGTGCTGGCCCAGTAATGGCTGATAGGGTCAAGAGGTACACATAAATACCTTAGGAAACGTTTAAGAATGATAGACCAGAAGCTTCATTTCACGTGCAGCAGTGTAAACAGAGGTGGCAGTTTTCAATTAGCACCAAATTAATAAGAAATTAAGGGCCTATGCATTAAGGCTCCAGTCTTGTTTTATGGGGAATTATCTACATTTTGCGTCAAACACTGTACCACTCAATTTAATTTCTAAATTGTATATGTCTTTTTTTAATAAGTGTAAAACTGTGTTTTTTTTATTAAGTTGGTTAATTTGCAAATGTACTCCCATTTTTTTAAAAAAAGAAATGCAAAATAAATTAAACTCTAGTTTTGTTTCATTAATGAGATTTATTCTTGTTTAAAGTCGTTGTGTCTAAAGAGACGTGTGTTTGGTATCTTTGTTTAGCCAGAAGTGTGTTCATAGATATTTTTCTAACCCATTATTGTTCATAAATTGTGTATGTTATCCTTTGTTTATACATTACCTCAAATATAAACCCCTATGAAACTGCCTACATATTTACAAATTGTGCAACAGGCATCTAACAAACACATACAGGCCAACGCATATTAAATACAAAAATTTTGTATTTCATTTTTTTAAAAAAAAGTATTAAAAAAAATGAATATCGTTTTTCCAAATTTTTTTTACATTTTTTTGTGCTCTATTATTATTAGAAAATACTTGTATTAGTTTCAAGCTTGGATCAACTGATCAACTAATGGAAGTGACATTTTTTTTTTAATCTCGAGGCTTCAGACACTAGAACATAACGACATTCTGTCTGGTCAGTTCTGCATCCACAATACACTTTGATAACCTAAACTTTCTTGGTTAATGCACTTCTCCATGGATCGATTCTGTGACATTTGTCACACATCGTGATAGTAAAACTGCATGTTTCGTAGACCAAACTGTTGCCAATCCGACTTTTCCTTTTTTTTTTTTTCAAAACAATGTCAAAATTGACTTTTTCTAAAATTTATTCCGTTTGCATTGTGCCACTGATCCGCATTTTTAAAAATCACTTTTGAGATTTTTCTAAATGTCACTTCATCCTTAAAAAATTCTACTAATATCTTCTTTCTCAATTTGTAACTATCAATTAGACGTTATTCTGTTGGTCAGCTTGAACATTTTGTTTCACCTTTAGTACAAAATAACAACAACAACACACAAACTATCATTAAAATTTAAGTATCAAAAAACTCAAAATGTAAAACGTATTTAATTTGAATTTGTTCCATTTTTGTTTCTACAAGTTTTTTTTTCTTTTATTTAATGCAATGAAATTCTGAAATTATTTGTGTCCATTTTTTGTTTAATGCGTGGTTATGGTTTTATTTTTATGTTGAAGAAATTGAAATGGTTCTACAATGGGAGCGTTTAGAGCCAGACTAGCCTAACACACTTCTTGAGTTGAATCGTTTAGAGCCAGACTAGCCTAACCCACTTCTTGAGTTGAAAAGTTTGGCCGGTGCCCGAATAGGCCGGCCACTACGCACTTTGGCCGAGGCGTGTGGCCAATGTCCGATGTACTATATGATTATTATCATTACGGTATACAAACACCCACAATCTTTCATGACCTTTTTCTTCTGATCGCCCCATGCCATTTCGCAAACTGCCCGGCCAAACCCCGAAACCTAGAAAAGATCGGACATTGGCCGATCAATGTGATGCGACATTGGCCTTTTTCCCGATTAGGCCGACCAGTTTGCGATTTCGCCGATTTCGGGATAGAAATGTATATATATATATATATATATATATATATATATATATATATATATATATATATGTAGTTTTCGGAAGTAGTGCTAGCCACGTAAATATATGTAGTGTTCGGAAGTAGTGCTAGCCACGTAAATATATGTAGTGTTCGGAAGTAGTGCTAGCCACGTAAATATATGTAGTTTTCGGAAGTAGTGCTAGCCACGTAAATATATGTAGTGTTCGGAAGTAGTGCTAGCCACGTAAATATATGTAGTGTTCGGAAGTAGTGCTAGCCACGTAAATATATGTAGTGTTCGGAAGTAGTGCTAGCCACGTAAATATATGTAGTGTTCGGAAGTAGTGCTAGCCACGTAAATATATGTAGTGTTCGGAAGTAGTGCTAGCCACGTAAATATATGTAGTGTTCGGAAGTAGTGCTAGCCACGTAAATCCCTATTAGAGCGTGGCTATAGAAATATTTCATCTTCCCCGATGCCCCTCTCCCCTCCCCCCAGTCAAGGGCTAAGGGGACTTTACTCACTTTACTATGTGAATTGTTTAGAACCATATTCAGCTCCTGTTTGGCTTAAAACCTTTCAATTGTAAGCTCATTTTCCCCATGACATTCCTCATATAACATTTCATTTATACTACCATCACCTCTATGAATATTATTTAGTAAGTGCATATTCACCGAGCCAATGAGAGCCATCGGAACAGATGCACTCACTATAATTGATGTGATGAGACCCATCCGGGACAGATGATCTCACTATAATTGATGTGATGAGACCCATCCGGGACAGATGATCTCACTATAATTGATGTGATGAGACCCATCCGGGACAGATGATCTCACTATAATTGATGTGATGAGACCCATCCGGGACAGATGCACTCACTATAATTGATGTGATGAGACCCATCCGGGACAGATGATCTCACTATAATTGATGTGATGAGACCCATCGGGGACAGATGATCTAGATCAGTGGTCGGCAAACTTATCAGCCAAAGAGCCAAATATGAACATTACAACAATAAAAAAAAATTAGGAGCCAAATCTGCTTGTTTAGTAAACTTTTATTACACTAAATTTTATTACACTAAATAAGTAGTACACTAAATAAGTATTACACTAAATAAAACTAAATGCCAGAGTCGCACTTACGGAGCCAAAGAGCCACATGCGGCTCCGGAGCCGCACTTTGCCGACCACTGATCTAGATGTTCCACGTTCACGCCTACCATTTTGTCTTTATTAAAAAAAAAACATCAGGTTTCCTTTTTTTTTAAGTCGAATGGGTTTTTAAGGACCCAAACCTAGATTCTTAAAGTCGGCAACCATGCGCTCTACACAATTGCCTTCACGTACCTTTAGCAGATGTCGAGCGGTACACTGAACCGTACCGACGTTTATTTTTTTTTGTAATAACCGTACCCGTAACACCTGATTTGACATTCTGATGTTCATGTATACACTTGGCCTTTCATTAATCACTTGTATCGGGTTTACTCGATTGAGTGTAACTTGATGTGGTTGTCAGTTAAAGTGCCAACGGTAAAGAGAAGTTTAAACCCCCTGATTGGATTGTTGCCCTTTGAAAGAGGATGGTGCTATTAATAGGTCACACTAATGATTTGTTTAGCTTTGAAAAAAAAATAACATCAAATATTTTCAGTTTCATGTATTATTTACTAAAAATGTGATAGCTCTAGGTCAGTGATTATCAATCATTTAGCCTCGCCCCCCCCCCCCACTTGAAGTCTTTCATGAAACTTTAATCCCCATGTCCCCCCTTATGTATCATACACAAGTTAAATCACAGCAGAGGGTTTTTAAAAAAAAAATAAAATCCCTCTCTCTCTCTCCCCTCCCCCCCCCAGGTTGAGAAGCACTGCTCTAGGTCTATATGGTGACAGATGTGAGAAATGGAAAATGGCGCTGCTCTCAGAATCATGTCAACGGGTGACAGTGTACCACGTCACCTGTCAGTAGTGCAGATGACAGTCCGTGTCTGGTCAGTGACATTGTTTTGGGATTGTTGTTGTTTTTTTTTGTATGACACCGACAGTTACGTCTAAACAACAACAACACATGCACTTTTAGCTGACACAGTTTCCTCCTGTTCTAGCAACACCGAGAGAGCAATACAGTATTGAACTCATTGGATACATGCTTCACTTTTGATGAGCCAAGACTAATTTATTAGATATGGTTAAACTACACCGCCTATCACTTTATGGCAGCTATCACTTTATAACAGTTGTCACTATATAGCACCTATCACTTTATAACAGTTATCACTGTATAGAAGCTATCACTTTATAACAGTTGTCACTGTATAGCAAATATCACTTTATAACAGTTATCACTATATAGCAGATATCACTTTATAACAGTTATCACTGTATAGCAGCTATCACTTTACAACAGTTATTACTGTATAGCAGCTATCACTTTATAACAGTTATCACTGTATAGAAGCTATCACTTTATAACAGTTATCACTGTATAGCAGCTATCACTTTATAACAGTTATCACTGTATAGTAGCTATCACTTTATAACAGTTATCACTGTATAGTAGCTATCACTTATAACAGTTATCACTATATAGCAGCTATCACTTTATAACAGTTATCACTGTATAGAAGCTATCACTTTATAACAGTTATCACTGTATAGCAGCTATCTCTTTATAACAGATATCACTGTATAGCAGCTAACGCTTTATAACAGTTACTACTATAGAACAACTATCACAGTGATTTCTACGACTCTGTAACTAATGCGTAGATAGTAACATTAGCTGCTTACAGTTTCTCTACCACCATTTTGTACATTCTCCATCCCCTCCCATCACGGTGGGGCAACTTGTGGGTACGTAAATAAGCCGGGACCTGAACCCCCGGGCTACACGAAAAAGATGGAACTGTTTTTTTTTTTTTCAATAATTAGTCACTAGCTCATGATCATAATTTAATACCTAACCACTATTTTTTTTTTACTTTCCCTTTATACAGGAGATACAAGGTGATTCACATACGTGCATTGGTACCCACTACCTTTCTCACACAAGGGGACGGATGGTCGTACGGTAGAGCGCTCGACTGTCGATCTGACGGTACCTGGTTCGATCTCCGCTGAGAACCAAGGATTTTTTTTTTTCAGGTCTTGGCTCAAGTTCCCGATTTATCTGCCTTGGTGCCTCCATGGCCATTGCACTATCGTCTATGGTGGGGAATAAAAGAATGGCACCATAAAAACCGTCCCATTAGTGGTATATAGATATTAAATACGTCATGTTAAACATGATAAATTATAAACAAAAAGAACTCTTGGAAGGGTTGGGGAAGGAGCGTTTAACGGGGGCAGGTACCATCTAAGACAACTAAGAGCTGGTAAAGAGATACCGAGGCAAAACATGAAATCTGTCTTGGGCAGATTGAGGCATAGTTGTCTCGTTCAACACGCGAATGTCTGTAAATGTGTGCAGTTGAAGAAGAAGTAGTAAATACTCACGACGAAGAAGAAATATTAAATAATCACGACAAATAATTGATAAACAAAATACGCACCAAATATACTCGCATTTAGTAATTTTGGAATTGTCCAGACTATTTTTATACTGGCGGTCGACGCGCGCTGTTTTTTTTTTAACTCCGCTAAGGTGTGACATAGAACTCAGACTTTTTTAAAGCATTTTCTTAAAAAAATGCTCTATTGTCCCCGTTTTGTCTGTCTGTATCACCCTAGATCTTAACAACCATAAGTCCTAGACCCATGATGTATATATCATTTTGTAGGTCTTGGCCTGCCAAGAAATTACTTTTTCCATTTCGCGATCTGACCTCTGAGGGCCGTAAAAGGGGCCTTAGTACCGTTTTTTGCTATTTAAGCTATATTAATAAAGAGCGCCTATATCTCAGCAACCATAAGTCCTAGACCCATGATGTATATATCATTTTGTAGATCTTGGCCTGCCATGTGTACATCAAAAGTCCATTTCGCGATAGGACCTCTGAGGGCCGGGCTTCAGGGCTCCTAAGGGGCTTATATATTATATATACACCTTGTACGTTCAATAACCCATTCATTTGGTGCGAAATACTGCAGCACGTAGTTTCACCAAGATTTATTAAGAAACTCATCAAATGAAATAGTAAGCTTGTGTTCTGAGTTTAATTGAAAGTATCAGAGCTATGCAACAATTGACGGAGTTTTCGGACGATTAAATGATTATAATTTCGAATGTTTTCAATTATGAGTCCTATTTCAGTAACCACAAACCACTTGTAGTTAGATATAAGAGAAAATAATTTTTTTTTAAATATAAAGAAACGTCTTTATAATATTTTTTACAGATATATGCATTACACAATTGAATTTATAAACATTTCCAAAATTTACAAATATTTACTGAAAGCTAACATACGTACTGATACATAACAAGAAAATGCGCTAACACGTCCTGTGTCCAGAATGGAACAGGCTTAATTGCTTGTTTTTTTTTAGCAATGTACTCTTTCAACTCGTGCAGTACCGTGTATTTGTAGCGGGCAGACATGTGACTTTTATTGCCATGAACATCCTATACACCGCACGGTGTGAAGGTCTGTCGAACGGTCGGTCGAACCACCGTCTATGTTCTATGTTAGACGATTATGTATATAAAGATTAATTGATTTACCAAATATTATCGTTTGAAGCCAGAATAACCTACAGCTTGGGTTAGAGGCTAGTATGACTTAAAACGCTTGCCTGTATCTCTCTCTCTCTCTCTCTCTCTCTCTCTCTCTCTCTCTCTCTCTCAAACACACACACACACACACATTTGGGTGTTCTGCCAGCCTTATTTCTCCTTATTATGCCACAGCTACCTAAACATTTTATCTTGCACTATGTCTCCCAAAGGCAGGGTTGTTAACAATACTAAAAAAAAGTATTGGCAATACCAATACCAATACAATTTTAAAATCAGTATTGCAATACCAATACCAATACAATTTTAAAACCAGTATTGCAATAACAATACCAATATTAATTTATTATTGCCAATACCAATACCAATATTTGGGTCATTAAACGAATGAAATGCAAATACGTAATTCATTGCTCTATATCACTTACATCGATAAACGATAACAACATTTTTGGCTGATTTAGATGATGTATTTTAACCAAACTTTGTTCAATAGTTAACACATGCTTCATCAGTTTCCCCCAAAGCATCCAAAAGTCTTTGACAACATAATAAACTACTATTAAATAAGTCGGCATACAAAAGCAACAAGATTTTTAATATGTATGATGTACACATATTGTGAATGAATGAATGAATGAATGGATGGATGGATGAATGAAGCAAATGACTGTCATAGAAAAGCAAATGATACATAAATAGTTCAACATCACACTATAGTTAAAGCAGTCAGACCGAGTCAGTGGATTGCATTACATCTGGAAAACTAACGATGAATTCCAGTAGAGTTCACATGGTAACGCCACCTAAGTGGCAGTTACCACTTAGCCAGGCGAAGAAAAGTAACCATTTCAAAATGCGCAGTGCTCAGTCGTGAACGAAGAGGGGAAAATACTCGTCCTCCTAATGAAAACAGCCTTTCAACAGCAGCGCTTGAAGGAAGTCCTGTATTCAGGTCTATGTATATTTTACGGATATGTGGATATGCATCCAATGATGCAATACTGTCTGAAGTGTCTGCCAAGTAATTATTAATTTCTTGATTCACATCAGGTAAATCATTCACACGATGTCGTCTGGCTGACAATACAGCGAAGAAGTCTGACTGATTATCTGTACCATCAGCAGCCGACGTTGCTTTCTGATCAGTCGTAGCAACCAATAGTGATTGTGAAACGCGTCTCTTCAGTACTTCAATAAGATGCGAACGCTGCAAATCATCATCCATCCAGTCCAACTTGAATTTGGGATGTACAACGGATGCCAGCTGAGCATCAATGCTGTCAAACATGTTTGAAAATCTTCTATCGATGGCATTCAAAATACATGAAACTAATGGAGAACAAACTACGAGCTGATCATTCTTTCCATGATCAAGAAACACTTTTAACTGAGCCTTTATCACGACAAGTGTTGGTAGAAGGAAACCAAGTCCTATGTCTTTTTTAGTTTCACCTTGCAAAATATCAAGTCCACAGCAAACAGGCTTCATAACAGCAACATACTCTTTAACAAATGTTTTCTGTACAGGCTGTAGTCTTTTGATATCAAGCTCATCACAAAGTTTGTCAAACTTAACTTCCATGTCACTTACACAGAGAATGTTGTAAACTCTGGTGACAGCATCATACATTGAATTCCACCGGGTTTCACCAGGTGTTACCAAAAGCATACCAAGTGAATCCTTGATCTTTTCAGAAGCTACAACTGATCGGTTTTGTTTATTCCAGAGTGCTGTCAACTTTGAAAATGTCTGAACTGATGTTCTCTTATAAAGTGGATCCGCAATTTTGGCACAGTCACTTGTTGCTACAAGGCTGAGCAAATGACAGGCACACTTCCAATGTGCCGGAAGGTGATACAGGATCTGATCATCATCTACACTGCTTGTTGGATTCAAGGTCTCATCAATCTCCTGATACTGAATATCTGAATCGTCAGAACTGTCCTCACCATTATGATCCATTTCCACGCTGCTATCTTCAGACTCATCAACTGAAAAGAGACGGAATGCTTTTATGAAGTTTGACCCACTGTCAGTGACAGTGAAACATATCTTTTTTTGCAACTCATACTCTTCAAAGATCTCCTCCAGGGTCTTTGCTATTAAATCGTAAGTATGTTTGCCCTTTAGTTGACGAACAGCAAGACAGGCAGCCTTTCGTGACAGGGTATGATTATCTAACCAATGCACGGTTATTCCCAAAAAGCTGCGCCTCCGAGACGTCCAGCAGTCTGCTGTAGTGCAAACACGATTCACCGTACATAGTGTTTCTTTAAGTTCTCGTTTCTTTAACTTGAAACGTTCTTCCAACTGCATTGTTACGGTTTGTCGACATGCTGGATACAGTCGGCCTTGTGTGATTTGGTGGATGAGACGACGGAAAGAGTCAGTGTTGACATGATGCACAGATAGAACACTGTCCACTATGTAATCTACAACAAAACTATCAAGCTTTTGTTGAGTCAGCACTGAACAGGATTCTAGCTTTGTCTGTTTCATTTGAGATCCTGAGTTATGTTCATGTAATTGTTCACTGTGACGTTTCGTACCACACTTCTCCTGCCACAGTTCATCACAAAGTTTGCTGAATTTGGTAAGACATGACGGGTGCACAGCTGCAATGTGTTTCTTAAGATTCTGACGAGATGTGTTCACACATGATATTGACTTTTGTTGGCCACCAAATGAACATTTCTCACAACGATACAGCGAATTGCCTGCCTTTTCAGCTGGTCCAATGTACTGGAAGTATTCTTTTGGCACAGATAAACTACTGCTACTGGACACTTGTTGAGGCAATGATATAGTCTGTAAAGTTGCGGAAGTGTCGTGATCTGCCATGGTTTAATGTCTCTGAAACAAACAAAACGTTACATAGTATAATTATAGTTGGCAGACACATGACACATGCATGGGTAGTGGAATGGTGACATGAGTCACATGACCCAGCAAAGGCCAGCATTATATCTTGTCTAAAGTATACATTTATATTAATTTGTTAATTAACCTTTTCCCGGCAAAATTATCTTTTTTTTTATTCTAATGTTTTATTTTTATTGAAAGCATTATTATAAGACATGTTAAAGTGAAAAAAGTTGAAAAATGTGAAAATTTTTTGCATTCGAGGCAGGCCCGTAGCCAGAGAGGGGCTAGGGGGGGCTGAGCCCCCCACCCCGTGCATGACCTGAGCCCCCCCGTGCATGATTTGAGTTTTTTTGACACAATTTTAATAATAACGGCTATAAAACATCAATCATTTTGTTTAATAAATCAATAATAATACAAACTTAAAAGTTTATATTTTGGAAATCATTCAGGCTACTTTACTTACATATATAGCTTATCTAATTTTTTTGCCCCCCCCCCCCCCCCCGTTATCGCAAGTTTAGGTAAGACATCATTAAATTATCGAATTATTTTTTGTTCTAAGACCAATTTTCAACAATGAAAACAATTTTGCCCCCCCCGGGGGTCAATGTTTTGCCCATCCCCCCCCCCGTCAAAGTTGTCTAGATCCACCCCGATCATTTCTTCGGCACCCCCCCCCCCCGAAAAAAAATTTCTTCGCCCCCCCCCCCCGAAAATGTCTTCGCCCCCCCCCTCCCAATCCAATATTCCTGGCTACGGGCCTGATTCGAGGCATGTTCCATTTTATGAACACTGCCGGGAAACAGGTTAAAGCAACAAGAAAAATATAAAACTTACCCTGAGACTGTAGGCCTTAAGGTACTCCACGGGTCGAAATGTCGATTTTTCAATTATGATAGTTTCTTGTGGGAAAATATCTCAGGAATCGTTTGGTAAAGTCATAAATATACCTTTATATTATGTACGTGTTTTTTCTCGAGATGGGAAAAAAACACCATTTCAAACCGGCGATTCTAAAAAATGTACCGGTAGTACGGAATCGAGTCTGGTATAATTGGAAAGCTCATCATCTTCGCTCGCTTTCTTCTGCAATCTTTCTTCTGCAATCACACATTGACCTATTCAAGTCTAATGACACAAGAGAGCCTTGAATGAACTGTATCACGCACAGTTCGCGTGATAATCATTGGTTCTCTTGTTGCTAGAAGCGGATTCCCCGTAGTTTATTATATTCAGCTTTATTCACAACCAATCTTGCAGAGAACTTATTGAATATTGCTTTTAGTATTGGTTAAAAATCAATACCAATATCAAAAATAAGTATTGGCAATACCAATACCAATATCAAATTTCAAGAAGTATTGCAATATCGTACCAATACTTAAAAAAGTATTGGCAATACTACCAATACCAATACAATATTGCAATATTAACAACCCTGCCCAAAGGGCGACGGGTAGATTTACTTACTTTTTCTTTATTAAATAAAGCGCCAATAAGACAGCCTGAAACAAACTATTAAATAAAGCGCCAATAAGACAGCCTGAAACAAACAAAAAAAATATAATTGAGTCCCATAAATGATTTGTCCACCGCCTGACAGAAGAGTCGAAAACTGAAATTGAAATCACATTTCTCCACTAGCATTGTGTTCACTAGAATAGGATTTTCTTTTTTTTTTCTGTTGAAAATATCGCTAGTCGGTTTCTCTATCTTTTATAAATTAAAGGGAGACAATCTATCATGTTTACACTGACACGAATTACGGGACTTGGCGAACAGATGGGTCGGATGTACTTTAATAAATAAACTGTGTCGATTGTCTGCTTTTAAATTTCTAAAATTACCCATTACACTGTGTGGGAGATGAATGTGGGGATAGCTCAGGGTGACACACCCATATATTAGACCATTATCTTACTTTAGATTTAAAGCAAGACGTTGTCTGGGAGGTCGTCGAATCGGTCTACAGAAGAGACATAGCGATTCTGAATTGCGTGCCAATAATAAATAGTTTCAAGACTGTCATTTTGAAAGATATACCATGTAATAAACAGTAATAACTACATTTAATGATACTAAACTGATTTGGAGGGGGGGGGATATTCGAGTCTAACTTGATGTGGTTGTTGTTAGTAAAGTGTCAACATGATATACCATGAAATAAATGCCTGTAATGTTCATTAACTCGCTGCTTAGATCATTTCGATCAACGAATAAACATTTCCTTGTGGTCGTGTCACGCTTGATTGCGCTTTGTTATGTGTAGTTTGTGGGCTACTTTTGTAGTAGGACTGTGGCGACTAGTTGGCCATTAGGCTAGTCACAAGATTGGCTTGATGGCTATGGTTCGAGTCGCAGCAAAAATCAATGGCTTACAGTGAATCTGTTGTGCTGATAGGGTACACGTGGTTGACCAAACACTGTCACAACTACATTGACACAATAACACTGTCACAAACAACACTGTAACTACGGCACTGTCACAAATACACTGTCCCAGCTACATTGTCACTACAACACTGTCACAGCTACATTGTCATTGCAACACGGTCACAACTACATTGTCACTACAGCACCGTCTCAAACAACACTGTCACTATAGCACTGTCACAGCTACATAGTCACTACAGCACTGTCACAAACAACACTGCCACAGCTGTCACAGCAACACCGTCCCTGACACAAATATAGAGTCACAACAACACCGTCCCTGACACAAATACAGAGTCACAACAACACCGTCCCTGACACAAATACAGAGTCACAACAACACCGTCACACAAAAAAGTGTCTGCTACTGGATCTAGAGAGCGTAACTCAACTTTAAAGAGACACCACTGGGTTAATAGAAAAACGGATTTGATCCAAATGTGAAAACTTGCTTTCATCGCGTTTTTTTTTCTCTTTTAAATTAGAAGGCTGCAACATGTTCGCGAATCAATTGTTTACAGTACCAAGACACCAACTAAACTGTCTCTGGGCCTAACTAGGAGCACATTAACCAATCACACATCTTTCAACGCGGCACGGCAATCCAGTAGATACCAAAACAAATATCAACTGATTCTCCCGCCTTTTTGTCTGAATGCAAACTATTAACCTCTGCATATCCCTCTTTCATTTAAAAAAAAAATTCAGTCTTTTAGCGGATGTTGTCAGCCAGAAGATGTTTAAAGACGACGCCGTCTGGCAATAAGTTCAATACAACGATTATACGGTGATTTGTTGATGCGTCTCCTCCCCTCGTTATCTTGAAAATAAAAATTGAAAATAAAAAAAAGCAAAACTTCAATTAATGGTCTGTCAAAGTAGGTCAACACTGTTATGTCTTATGATCTACATCTGGGTTAACCATGTCAAGTTATTTATTTCCCTTTTCAGAATCAAATGGAGGAAACCGTAAACATTTGTCGCCTGGGAAACAGATAAAAACAGACACATAAAAAATACACAACAGACAAAAACGAAAATAACAACATCCTATTCTGAAGTACACATTTAAAGTTGAGAATAATTTATGTACTTTGGCCGGACCTTGTGGAATGGTTAACTTCACATTTAGAATGGTTCAGAAATGAGGTACTTGGTACTTGTGGTACCATTTTTGGAATACTTATAATTGTACCCGTACTTGCTCCTTGGGTATTTGTACCCGAACTTGCTTCTTGGGTACTTATACCCGTACTTCCTCTTTGGGAACCTGTACTTGTACCCGTTCTTGCTCCTTGGGTACTTGTTCCTTGAGTACTTTACCCTGACTTGCTCCATGGGTACCTGAACCCGTACTTGCTCCTTGGGTACTTGTACTTGCACCCGTACTTCACTTGCATGGTCAGTACTTGGAACATCTCTGGTTAACTGGTTAACTTCACATTTAGAAGGGTTAACTTCACATTTTGAATGTTATTTATTTTTAGCCAATACCATTATTGCTGAACAATTAATTAAAAAAAAAACTGATATAAAGGGACGGAGGGGGTAAAAAAAAGGGGGTGGGGGTGTAAGGAGCATATCGCTAGATAGCATCAAATCTAGAGAGGTAACTATGGCTGAGAATGATGATACTCAATTGTTTCCCCTTATATCAGTTTTTTTTTTACTTTAAATTAGTTTTTCATCAATATTAGTATTGGATGAAAGTAGTTATGTAAATGTAAACATAAAGTCTATCATTCGCGCTAGTCCAGCCCTTGAATTGCCAACGCCCTTCCTGCATCTCAAACTAACCCGTGGGCTGCGAATGACCGTAGAGGACCCACGCGGTGGACGGAGGGAAGGTGTGTGTGTGGGGGTGAGGGGAGGGGAGGGGGATATGGTCTGTATCGCTCGATATCATCTCATCAAGGTAGAGGTAACTATTGCTCAGGATGTGGATGCTCATTTGATTTATTACACTCTTATCCAATGATCATAGATATGAACAGCAACCAAAACTGTCAACAATTTGATTTTTGATCAAACCAAAAACTGTCAAAAGCGGGAAAAAAAAGTATCAACATTTTAACAAAATAAAAAACAAAAATAAACCAATAAGAACATATTTTGATGGTTAAAGTTTCACTTGTGTTCATAATTCTTTTTTGAAAAACCAAAGCTTTAAAGTACGAACATAAAAAATAAAATATCAGCTGGTTTAACAAGTAATAACAACAGAGAAGAAAAAAAAGTGTTTAAAGCTAACAATTTTTTTACTAACTACTCCAAGCTAATGAGAGGTCGTATTATAATGATTGTTTACAGTTGTTTCTGACCCAAACTTTGTTTTTAGATTTCATTATTTTATTGTAAACAAAGAGACTGACCTAATTTTTTAGATCACGTGATGGGCGTGGCCAGAAAAACGTGAATTTGAAGCTTAGAGCAAAAGAAACAACAACAACGACAGCAGCAGCAACACTTGAGTAATTTGCTTCAAAGTTGATCATTTTAATGAACAAATATATTTTTGTATCGAGAGTCCAGGGCTAACTATCACTTAAACTTGTGGTTTTTTTTTTATATAGATGTTTTAAAATGTTTTTTTATAGGTTTTTTAAATGTTTTGTTTTGGGTTTTTTAAATGTTTTGTTATGGGTTTTTTAAATGTTTTGTTTTGGGTTTTTAAATGTTTTGTTTTGGGTTTTTTAATAGCTTTTTTTTAAAGAATTTTTTTTTCTTTTTCATATTACCAATCTAACACTCATAGAAGTTATGCTCTCTCTAGACACAGCAGGGATTCACCAACTTTTGTGTACCCTAGACTAGAGCAGAGGCGAATTCAACGGCGGGCGCGGAGAGGGGGCCGCTACTTTTGTGGGGCCTCAGATGTACCACATTTATATGGAGTTTATATCCATTCTTTGGGGCCCGTGATTGACTCTTAAAATGCTGCCCCCACCCCCCCCCTTTCATGTGCGAAAGTTGTGCCTTTGTATCTGGTGGCTGAATATGTGCCGTCATGGGCGGATCCCTCCACCTTCTACCCCTTCACAGTTACGCCTCTGGTTCCGGTATTCAAACGGTCTTCTTGTTGGCTTTTCACCGTCTTCTTAGTGCGTTATTTTTATTTCCTTCATAGCACCTCGTGTTTTAGTTAGCACCTGTATTCTAGTTAGCACCTGTATTCTAGTTAGCACCTGTTTTCTAATTAGTACCTGTATTCTAGTTAGCACATCGTATTCTAGTTAGCACCTCGTATTCTAGTTAGCACCTGGATTCTAGTTAGCACCTGGATTCTAGGTAGCACCTCGTATTTTAGTTAGCACCTGTATTCTACTTAGCACCTGTTTTCTAATTAGCACCTGTATTCTAGTTAGCACCTCGTATTCTAGTTAGCACCTGGATTCTAGGTAGCACCTCGTATTTTAGTTAGCGCCTGTATTCTACTTAGCACCTGTTTTCTAATTAGCACCTGTATTCTAGTTAGCACCTCGTATTCTAGTTAGCACCTGGATTCTAGGTAGCACCTCGTATTCTTTATGTCCTTTTTTTTTTTTTTCTAAAAGCGTGCACCACACAATATGACAGCAGTTGTACTACACCAACACTCATCACAATCACAAAAAAGTTATCTCACACCGCGTCCCGCAATTTAATAATATCTCGTTACAACCACTGGGCGCTCCCCTGACCCCCCCCCCCAACCGCCCATCCTTACATCACGTGATTGTCGCACTAAATATCAAATTGTTCTACTCTCATCATCAAAACTAAATTAACTTGATGACTTTTTTTTTTCAATAGCCTGGTCTCAGACGGATTGTCCAATAATTTTATCTTTTTTGTTCCCCTCTTTCCATTTCCCCAGACAACGGTCAAATATAAAAAAAAATGTTGGGAAAGAAATAATGAAGTATCAATAATTGTCTTGTTATATTTGCTATGTTTTTTTTTTTATTTTTTCATTCTTTCAGTCGATGTTTCTTACCCCCCTACCCCCACTCTGTAAAATTAACATTTCCCCATTAAGAGATCCGAAACGCTCCCCTGGGTCCATAGTGTAACATTCATTCCCCCTCCCTCCCTTCCCTCCAACACTTACATAAGCGCACAATAAATCCAATTTAACTGAACCAGATATAACGCTAAAACTGAATAAGGAAATAATAGTAACTGCTATGAATGAAAAAATAAAACAGACGCTGAACAAGATTTGTTTTTAATTAAAACAACAAAAGTTAAAACCAAACATCAAGAAACAAGAGAGAATCTGTTGTCTGCGCCGAACCAATGAAAAAAAATTTTATCTGGGTTTTATCTGGGGGTGGGGGGGGGGTGACGCGATGTACTCTTAGCTGTGACCGTACAGGAGGGGGGGATAACAGATTTGACGTTCGTGTGATGTAATACAAACATGTTTGACGAAATCACGGTAAAGGGTAAACACCTGTGACGTAGCTGCGGTGCAGGTAAACCCGGCTGACGTAGGTAGTTCTGGACGAGGCTAAACACGAGTGACGTAATTCTGATAATGGGATGACTCATGCGACGTGGTCTATTTGTGTGTTGACTTTAAAACAATTTCACTAAACTGACAATAGAAACATAAAAAAAAAATGCAAGTAGCTGCTACCAGTGGCGTAGCTAGGGCGGAGTCAGGGGTGGACTCAGAAAATGTTGCCCAATTTTACGCACATTTTCCGCAAGTGCTGCGGGAAGCTCGACTGTCTCTACTTATAGCAACTATCTTTCCAGCGACACTACTGTTTAGTCACTTATAGTAACTGTCTTTCCAGCGATACTACTGTTTACTTCACTTATAGTAACTGTCTTTCCAGCGACACTACTGTTTACGTCACTTATAGTAACTGTCTTTCCAGCGACACTACTGTTTAGTCATTTACAGTAACTGTCTTTCCAGCGACACTACTGTTTACGTCACTTATAGTGACTGTCTTTCCTGCGACACTACTGTTTACGTCACTTAAAGTAACTGTCTTTCCAGCGACACTACTGTTTACGTCACTTAAAGTAACTGTCTATCCAGCGACACTACTGTTTACGTCACTTATAGTAACTGTCTTTCCAGCGACACTGCTGTTTAGTCACTTATAGTAACTGTCTTTCCAGCGACACTACTGTTTCGTCACTTATAGTAACTGTCTTTCCATCGACACTACTGTTTACGTCACTTATAGTAACTCTTTCCAACGACGCCACCTAGTTACGTCACTACTCGCCATATTTCCATTCATTACTTAATTTCATTCATGGCTTCAATCACTCAGTTCCGGCAAATGAAATGTTCCACTCTTATGTCGTTGTTTTTCAGTTTTCGCTTGTTTTTAGAGCATTTTCGAAAAAAAATGCTCTATTGTCCCCGTTTTGTCCGTCTGTCCGTCATCACCCTAGATCTCAACAACCATAAGTCCTAGACCCATGATGTATATATCATTTTGTAGGTCTTGGCCTGCCAAGAAATGACTTTTTTCCATTTCGCGATCTGACCTCTCAGGGCCGTAAAAGGGGCCTTAGTACCGTTTTTTACTATATAAGCTATATTAATAAAGGAGCGCTATATCTCAGCAACTATAAGTCCTAGACCCATGATGTATATATCATTTTGTAGATCTTGGCCTGCCATGTGTACATCAAAAGTCCATTTCGCGATAGGACCTCTGAGGGCCGGGCTTCAGGGCTCCTAAGGGGCTTATATTATATATACAACTTGTACGTTCAATAACCCGTTCATTTGGTGCGAAATACTGCAGCACGTAGTTTCACCAAGATTTATTAAGAAACTCATCAAATGAAATAGTAAGCTTGTGTTCTGAGTTTAATTGAAAGTATCAGAGCTATGCAACAATTGACGGAGTTTTCGGACGATTAAATGACTATAATTTCGAATGTTTTCAATTATGAGTCCTATTTCAGTAACCACAAACGTACTGATACATAACATGAAAATGCGCTAACACGTCCTGTGTCCAGAATGGAACAGGCTTAATTGCTTGTTTTTTTAAACTGGTCTTTATTTAACACTTTCGAGGGGAACATTTTAGTCGTTTTTTTTAAAAGTAATGTCTGTTTTTCTAGTTTTATTTTGCTCCTGGCTGCGAAGTTGTTAATTAAGTTTCATTTTGTTGAATAGGTTTCTGTGAATTGTGGGAAATCCCAGACTTTTAAGGCACTGTAGAGGAATAAGCAGTCTGATTATTTTAACTGAAGGTTAACTGAATGTTTTTATTTGAACGGTCAGAAAAGATTGGTGAAAGTGGAGGTCGCTATGACCCGTAAAACTCAGATGATTGATGTATTCTGGTTTTTAGATAAGTGAAAACAGCATATGGTGTTTAGTTGATTTGTAAAACCATTGATGGTCTTTAGGATAAAACCATGTTGATCAGTCAAGTATGCCAAGTATGATTGTTAGATGATTGTATCAGACACATATACCACTGGTGAATTATATTTTGTCTTTCACCGGCACCACTAACCAATCCACAAGCTACATGTCTCATTTTGTCTTTAGCCGGCACCACTAATCAATCCACAAGCTACATGTCTCATTTTGTCTTTGGCCAGTTAAGTTTCAGACCTATTTTCTTTTTTTTTATTTTTGTACCCACCAGACAAAGATTGGTCTGTGATTGCAACATAGTCTTGTATCCATTACATGATTACAAATATTTTTTTTACTGAACTATAAAGGGATGTAATCGGGTTAGACATAAAATCTAAATAAATCCCATACGACTTTGATATTTAAAAAAAAATAATTTTTCTTTGTTTTTCCTAGCCTGTCTGAGATTTGCGAAACGCATTAAAAAAATTAAGTTTTATAGACAGAAAACTAGATAAGTAGATTTGTACATTTTAAATGTACACCCTTTCCCCCTCCCCCCGCCAATGCATTACGTAAAAAGTGAACGGTACCGTAGATAATGGTTCGAATCCCAGCAGTGCGAGCTATCTACACGAGGACAATATGTTAAACTGAGATGACCCCGCACGAGGTATTATACCTCGGCGGCCCAACATGAGATCCTAGAGTGAGATGGCCCAACATGACGTCATAGACTGAGGTGACCCAACATGACGTCAAAGACTGAGTTGGCCCAACATGAGGTTTTAGAATGAGGTGGCCCAACATGACGTCTTAGACTGAGTTGGCCCAACATGACGTCTTAGAGTCAGGTCACAAGGTCTAGGAGTAGGGTATAATTATGGCCCCCCTGCCAAGTGTGGTCCATATTCAGCCTGGGATCCGCTTCTCAACGCTCGTGTACAATAATGACGTTTACACCAAATGTGTATTAAATTAGTCAATATAAACACTCCATCAGCCTGCTTCCTTTAGGCCTCCTTTCATATGTAAGAACTCATTTTCTTTTAGCCTGGCGTTGAAAAAGTCTGCCCACCCCGGTTTTAGAGTTGGGTGTGACCCAACACACGACTTGGGGCCGGCCACAGACTCGCCATGACCGACGCGCGACGATCCAATCAGAATATTACACATTTTTGTTAACAACATAGCTGCTGAAACTGTGACCTTTAACACTGCATAATTAGCATACATCTTTGTTAAAACACAGACAGAAGCATGATACCGCGATAAGTGACTTGTATTTTTTGACAAACGGCACGGGCTGCTTGATTTGCATTTCCGATTCATCAACCATCTCACGGGACCAAGTTGGGCGTGGCGAGGCGGGCAACGCAGACTGCGCACGTTGTAGACCAGTGATGCTAAACCTTTTTTTTTTCAGAGGGCCATTATCGTCTGCCAAAAACATTTGGAGGGCCAAAAATATAATTTTTATATTTGTATGTATATAATGCGATGTTATTTTTTTAAAACTTGTGGGGGGGGGGGCAAAAATTATCATAAAGGGCCAAATTTGGCCCGCGGGCCAGTATTTTAGCATCGCTGTTGTAGACAATGTATCCGTACATAGCACAGACATATTGAAATCATGTACCCGTGTGGATTAGAAACAACCTGATGATATGCCTGACGACATCTCCTTATTCCCCCTTCCCCAGTATAAGTGATCCCGCTGCCAGCCCAGGGATAACCCGTGCAAGACTTAATTTACGACGTCAGAAACAGAAGTAATCTCGAACTGTGCCAAAGTTCTTCCAGTGCCTATGCCCAGTCAAGGCATCTCTGCCAGAGGCGTTCTTTCGGATGGGCATCACACGCCCATAATACATACATCGAACGTCCATAATACATACATCGAACGCCCATAATACATACATCGAACGCCCATAGTACATACATCGAACGCCCATAATACATACATCGAATACCCATAATACATACATCGAACGCCCATAATACATACATCGAACGCCCATCATACATACATCGAACGCCCATAATACATACATCTAACGCCCATAATACATGCTTCAATGATGACACCTCTATTCAGTGCATTACGTTGATGACTTTACATTCATTTAGCGATGCATGTATTATGGGCATGTGATGCATGTATTGTGGGCGTGTGATGCATGTATTATGGGCATGTGATGCGTCATCTCAACATGTTGTCCATCTCAATATTTGCTACATTCTTGTACTGTAATCTTGTAACCAGACCCACTACATTCTTGTACTATAATCTTGTAACCAGACCCACTACATTCTTGTACTATAATCTTGTAACCAGACCCACTACATTCTTGTACTATAATCTTGTAACCAGACTCACTACATTCTTGTACTATAATCTTGTAACCAGAGACCCACTACATTTTTGTACTATAATCTTGTAACCAGACCCACTACATTCTTGTACTATAATCTTGTAACCAGAGACCCACTACATTCTTGTACTATAATCGTGTAACCAGACCCACTACATTCTTGTACTATAATCTTGTAACCCACACTGCAAAAAGCGCACCGTCTATTATAAATTACTGTCAAATCTTTTCCTCGGTCCCCCCCTAACATCTCTGAATGCCTCTGCCCAGGGCTCTGTCTAGGGCCTTCTCTAGACGTCTCTTTCAAAAGTATCCCTCTCCCTAACATTTCTGCCAAGTCTCTTTCTAGGTTCCCCTAAATATAAAGTTGTTCTAGTTACACTAATATGTTATGCATCTAGTAATTAGACTAAACAAAATACCAAACTTATAGTATGCATCTAGTAAAGTTGGGTTTCTTTCTTTGTAACAATTAAAATTGTAGTATTTATATAATTTTGAAGTAGATACAAACTTCTCTATGAGATATATCAACACAGTTTTATTATAAGGTTACACTTATATAACTTTCTGGTTATATCAAATTGCAATATAAAGTTATCGGACGATTACAGAATCATTTTCTTCAGAACCATTGAGGCAGGCGAAGATTGGTTTAGACTGGATTCCCGTGAGTCGCCTACAGGTTGAGATCAATTACTCAAACACGCCATCAAAAGGAAAAAGTAATATTTGTCTAGTTAAAAAAAAATTCTCTTCTTATGTAATGTTGATTAAATTACACAATATGAAGAATTGTTGCATAGTTTTAATACTTCGAAACGATTGGTCAGGCAGTCTAGTTTAAAACTTAACTGACTCATTCCTGCTAGGCCGTTTTCATGACGATTGGAGACCCCAGGCGAAGTCAGGTGGATACTATGGGAATGTATCTGACGGGGCCCTGATAGGAATGCATAAAGGGGCTCTTTGGCATATGGTCGGACAAGCCACAAGAACGCATGGCGTAATGTTGATTAAATTACACAATATGAAGAATTGTTGCATAGTTTTAATACTTCGAAACGATTGGTCAGGCAGTCTAGTTTAAAACTTAACTGACTCATTCCTGCTAGGCCTTTTCATAACGATTGGAGACCCCAGGCCTGATAATTGTACAAAGTGTATTTTATTTTTTCCGTAATCGAGACTGATAAATTAATTTATTTGAAATTTCGCTTTTTAAAAGAAATTTTAAAAACATAACTTATGCAGAAGACTCTTTTCAAGGATATTAAATACAAATAAGCCTAAATCAATAAATATACATCAAAATCTTTATGAACTCTTCATAGTAGCAACAGCTGCACCTAAACTGTTCTACAGCTCACTACTCTTAATACCCCCATTATCTTCACTACCATCACTACTCTCACTACCCTCATTATCCTTACTACCATCACTACTCTAACTACCCTCATTATCCTTACTACCATCACTACTCTCACTACCCTCATTATCCTCACTACCATCATTATCCTCACTACCATCACTACTCTCACTACCCTCATTATCCTTACTACCATCACTACTCTCACTACCCTCATTATCCTTACTACCATCACTACTCTCACTACCCTCATTATCCTCACTACCCTCATTATCCTCACTACCATCACTACTCTCACTACCCTCATTATCCTCACCACCATCACTACTCTCACTACCCTCATTATCCTCACTACCCTCATTATCCTCACTACCATCACTAATCTCACTACCCTCATTATCCTCACTACCATCACTACTCTCACTACCCTCATTATCCTCACTACCATCACTACTCTCACTACCATCATTATCCTCACTACCCTCATCATCCTCACTACCATCATTATCCTCACTACCCTCATTATCCTCACTACCATCACTAGTCTCACTACCCTCATTATCCTCACTAACATCACTACTCTCACTACACTCATTCTCCTCACTAACATCACTACTCTCACTACCCTCATTCTCCTCACTACCATCACTACTCTCACTACCCTCATTATCCTCACTACCCTCATTATACTCACTACCATCACTACTCTCACTATATTTATTATCCTCACTACTCTCACTACCCTTATTATCCTTACTACCATCATTATCCTCACTACCATCACTACTCTCACTACCCTCATTATCCTCACTACCATCACTACTCTCACTACCATCATTATCCTCACTACCCTCATTATCCTCACTACCATCATTATCCTCACTACCATCATTATCTTCACTACTTAGTACCCTGACCGTTGGTTGGTTGACATAGAAAAATTAGACAACAACATGCATGAAATATAAGGAAAATTACAAATCTATGCTCCGCGACTCAAAACGTTTGCTTACCCCTGCAATAACAAACACCAAGAGGTGTACTCTCCATGAAATCACTTTTAGATGGATGTTGCTGGCCGTACGGGTTAGGTTGGTGTCTTATGAATAGCATTTCCAAAATAGGAGATAAAGTACACCACACACACACATACAAACATAAACTCACATACACACACACAGACACATACACACACACACACATACGGATATATGTACGAATGTATACATGTGTTATGCATGTTTGTATGTACGAATGTATGTAAGTTATTGTATGTATGTATGTATTATGCATGTTTGTATGTACGAATGTATGTATATTATTGTAAGTATGTATGTATTATGCATGTTTAAATGAACATATTCTCACCTGCACAAGTACTCACTCTGTAGATCTGCCCATTCACTCACCGGACCAAAATGTTCCGGACTCTTGTAATCTTTTCGAACTCTTGGTTGACAGACGCACTGGTCTCCCGGTGGATATCTAAAGTTCATCCCATCCAGTATTACAATGTTTTTTTTGACCTGGTCAATCTCATTGCAAGGACAGATCTCAGCATATCGCTTTGATCTTTCGTCTGAACGAGTTGGTCAGTTTACAAGGAATGTTGAATTGGAAGTGGGCGGAGGGGTGGATTGGGGGGGGGGGCAAGACGAATAGGGGAACAATTGAGTTCCGCCCGTTGCCTAAAGTTGTTGAAAACTCACAGATATAAAGAAGTTTCATAAATGTGCTTGTTGTTTTAGCCCGAAGTTTAAAAGTGTGTTTGTTGAATGTGTGTGTTTACTGTCCAGTCCTATTGTTTAGTGTTTGTTAAATGTGTGTGTTTACTGTCCAGTCCTATTGTTTAGTGTTTGTTAAATATGTGTTTACTGTCCAGTCCTATTGTTTAATGTTTGTTAAATGTGTGTGTTTACTCTCCAGTCCTATTGTTTAGTGTTTGTTTATCTGATATCACTCAAAGATGTGCGATGATCATTCGGCTGTGTAAGTGTTGTTTGTTAAGTGATCTTGTATGTGCTCAGCTTTGTGTTTAATGGACATGAATCTTATGTATGAATTGTAATGGATGTGGGAGTTGACTTGAACACGGCCACGCGCTAATTATTTCTACAATTGGCTTTCTGCTGTTATTCGCTCAGATCTTTCCTTTAACCAAAAACAAAACAACTGCCAAGTTAATTTAATTTTTTTCGTTAAAAAATAAAACAATGCATGTATATACAGACATCTACAGGGCTTCAGTTGCTCAGATATAGGGGGGGGGGAAATCTCTTGCAACAAACAGTTTTAATAGACAAAAAAATTTCCTTCCTATTCCTTTTTAAGATTCAGCTCTACGTGACATTTTGTTGTAATGTATATAGGATGCGGGAGGGAGGGGCAGGGCATTTTTCTCCGTTGCACTGTCTCCAGACTGATTGAATGTTTATACGGTTACTTGACCGTCTATACCGCATTATGTTCCCTCCAGGCATACAAATGTGATGCCTCCCTCCACACCCCCCCTCCACCCTTCACGACTGTAGCGTAAGGAGCGTTAGTGACCCGTGGTGCGGACTTTAAAGAAAAATACCGCCCCCGTTCATATGTTAAATTTGCTAATGAGGTGGAGATACCGCCCATTTGCTGGCGACTAGTGCCTCTGCCTCTGCCCCACCATAGTTACGCCACCGCCCCCCACGACAATCATTTCAAGGAGATTGAAATGCAGATTGTTAATTGAGATGTGTCCCTGTAATAGTGCCCCCCACCCCCACCCCAGGACAGGTGCACAGAGGACCATTCGGTAATGCGGTCCTTAAAGCCTAGATTATTACGTCTGCTTTAGTGCTTATCAAAATAATAATTTCATTCACGGATAGACAGTTTCAGTTTTTAGATTTTCGGTTCAGCAATAGGTAGTCCAACAGAACCAATCGGCGCAATTGTTTACACTTTTAAACTTGAAACAAATTCCAAGCGGCTGTGAAATGTTCAAATGTAAACAGACAATCTCCATCCACATATTTCAAACTGAAAAAAAAAAAAACAGTCAAACAAACAAGTTTCAATTTGTTACAGTTTTTGAATTTTGACTAAAGTGAATAAACTAATAAACATAATGTTCATTTTTCTTTTTACATTGTTGAACTTATAAGATCTGTACTCTAATGTCTATTGGTTGTCTCAAAGGGAAGACAGAGCACACAAAACTAAGTGGATCTTGTGTAGAGAAAGAACATTGGTTATATAACTCAGTGGCAGTGAATACCAAAGATCTGGACTAAACGATGATTTTAGTTACGCTTGATTCTAAAGTCGATGCTTGATTTTAAAAAATATGCAGAAACTAATCAAAGTTGCTTACGATCAGTTTACGTTCGTTCAAAATCTGAAAGTTCCATTGAAGAGAAAACAAGCAATCAAGCCTGTTCCATTCTGGACACAGGACGTGTTAGCGCATTTTCATGTTATGTATCAGTACGTTTGTTAGCTTTCAGTAAATATTTGTAAATTTTGAAAATGTTTATAAATTCAATTTTGTAATGCATATATCTGTCAAAAAATATTATAAAGACGTTTCTTCATATTTGAAAAAAAAAAATATTTTCTCTTAAATCTAACTACAAGTGGTTTGTGGTTACTGAAATAGGACTCATAATTGAAAACATTCGAAATTATAGTCATTTAATCGTCCGAAAACTCCGTCAATTGTTGCATAGCTCTGATACTTTCAATTAAACTCAGAACACAAGCTTACTATTTCATTTGATGATTTTCTTAATAAATCTTGGTGAAACTACGTGCTGCAGTATTTCGCACCAAATGAATGGGTTATTGAACGTACAAGGTGTATATATAATATATAAGCCCCTTAGGAGCCCTGAAGCCCGGCCCTCAGAGGTCCTATCGCGAAATGGACTTTTGATGTACACTTGGCAGGCCAAGACCTACAAAATGATATATACATCATGGGTCTAGGACTTATCGTTGCTGAGATCTAGGGCGCTCCTTTGTTAATATAGCTTATATAGTAAAAAAACGGTAATTTATAAGCCCCCTTTTACGGCCCTCAGAGGCCAGATCGCGAAATGGAAAAAAGTCGTTTCTCGGCAGGCCAAGACCTACAAAATGATATATACATCATGGGTCTAGGACTTATGGTTGTTGAGATCTAGGGTGATGACGGACAGACAGACAGACAGACAAAACGGGGACAATAGAGCATTTTTTTTTCGAAAATGCTCTTAAAAAAAACGAAATTAATGACGAAAATAACGGACTGAAAATCTTCTAGTCATGGAAATATTACCAAACTTGCACTATGTGACAGATGTCATGATCACACGCATTGAACACACTTGTTCAACTAAAATTTAATTGTTCATTTGAAGATTAAAAGTTCAATAAAACACCATATATTTTGCTGACAAATTTGATCCTGTCCAATATTAAATTTTTTTTTGTAAACATTTTAAAACTTGGCTGTCCTGTGGTGTACATACAATGTCCACGTGTAGATCTTATAGCTGTCTTATGCTGTCTTTTTACTGTCTTATGGCTGTCTTATGCTGTCTTTTTACTGTCTTATGGCTGTCTTATTCTGTCATTTGACTTATGGCTGTCTTATGCTGTCTATGGCTGTCTTATGCTGTCTTTCTACTGTCTCATGGCTGTCTTATGCTGTCATTTGACTTATGGCTGTCTTATGCTGTCTTTCTACTGTCTTATGTTGTCTTGTTACTGTCTTATGGCTGTCTTAAGCTGTCTTTTTACTGTCTTATGCTGTCTTTTACTGTCTTATGGCTGTCTTATGCTGTCATTTGACTTATGGCTGTCTTATGCTGTCTTTCTACTGTCTTATGTTGTCTTGTTACTGTCTCATGGCTGTCTTATGCTGTCATTTGACTTATGGCTGTCTTATGCTGTCTTTCTACTGTCTTATGTTGTCTTGTTACTGTCTTATGGCTGTCTTAAGCTGTCTTTTTACTGTCTCATGCTGTCTTTTTACTGTCTTATGGCTGTCTTATGCTGTCTTTTTACTGTCTTATGGCTGTCTTATTCTGTCATTTGACTTATGGCTGTCTTATGCTGTCTATGGCTGTCTTATGCTGTCTTTCTACTGTCTCATGGCTGTCTTATGCTGTCATTTGACTTATGGCTGTCTTATGCTGTCTTTCTACTGTCTTATGTTGTCTTGTTACTGTCTTATGGCTGTCTTAAGCTGTCTTTTTACTGTCTTATGCTGTCTTTTACTGTCTTATGGCTGTCTTATTCTGTCATTTGACTTATGGCTGTCTTATGCTGTCTATGGCTGTCTTATGCTGTCTTTCTACTGTCTCATGGCTGTCTTATGCTGTCATTTGACTTATGGCTGTCTTATGCTGTCTTTCTACTGTCTTATGTTGTCTTGTTACTGTCTTATGGCTGTCTTAAGCTGTCTTTTTACTGTCTTATGCTGTCTTTTACTGTCTTATGGCTGTCTTATGCTGTCTTTTTACTGTCTTATGGCTGTTTTGGCTGTCTTATGGCGATCTTTTGGCTTTCATGGCTTCTTATGCTGTCTTTTGACTGTCTTATGGCTGTCATGGCTGTCTTATGGCGATCTTATGGCTTTCATGACTGTCTTATGCTGTCTTTTGACTGTCTTATGCTGTCTTTTGACTGTCATATGGCTGTACTATGTATTATTTATAGTCTTATTTTATTACATTTATTGCCCATTGTCTTTGATGTCATCCCTTAGAAAAATAATATATTTGTTATATAAGAAAAAAAAACAGTCTAGCAAAATACCGTCGATAAGTTTGTTAGGTATTCAGTTTTTACAGCGGCACACTGGCTGTCACTGATCTAGTGCAGGGATGGCCACAGTTTTTGAACCTCAGATTACTACTGGTTCTTTAAATTTGATAGAAGTGCTGGACCAAGAGCAGTTAAAATCTGACCAGATATGAACTGAATGTAAACATCATTGGTGTGAACGAGACCTGGGAAAGAGGAAGAGGGCTGAGGGTGGGGGCATGTACTGTCTATTGCTACATAAAACGTCACTGAGTGACTTCCACAGACTGATTCCTTATGTCCGCTAAACATCATACTACTAAACTATAAAACTGTGTTCCAATGAGCCTTATTGCACCAAGGATGATAAACCAGTTTACCGTTCGATTCATATTAATTCAAAGTTTGCTCAAGTTCCTCCTATTTATAAGACACCGGTATTCAATTTTGCATTTTAAAATATAACAAAAAAATATTATATGAAATAATTGAATTGTTCAGAATGAGATTAAATGTCAACTGATCCAATCCAACATTTTAATCACATTTTTTTTTATATTTATTTTTCTTTCCTCCATCCCTCACCGATACTTGTTCCTGATATTTAATACTCGTTGATTCTATACTCACCGCACTAATGATCGTCAAGCTATATAAGTTACGATTCTATAAATAGGTATTCCATTCTGCCCTGCCTATGCTCGTTAAAAGACTGGAAATTCAAATAAAAAACCTCAGTGGGTACTTTTATAGGTTATTTCTAAACTTTGTGTATTTATTGCTGTCAAGAGGGTTATGCACATGTAGATTTGTCATTATGGGATGGATTGCTGGGCCGCCAATCTATTAAATATTATGGATTGACATATTTCCTATAAACCTGGAACTTGATTTGGAGTCATGTTAACTGAGGGCCGCAAGAGTGCATGGCTGTACACACAAAGTTTTCTTTTATTATAACGAATACGTTATTCTCCTGTTTACAAGATACTCACTCCCATGCGTAATGCGCGTACCTTAATAATCGAATTACAAAAAAAAAAATGAATTCATTTATTTGCTTGCACAAGATGCACCCAATTCAGAGGCGTAGCGAGGTGGGAGCAATGCAACTTGCGCCCGGGGCATTTTACCTTTTTAATACCTTTTTAGCGCCCCCATTCGAAAACCATATAATATTATATGTAAAATATACCATTTGGCGCCCCTGAACCTCGGCGCCCGGGGACATATGTACCCCCGCCCCCCCCCAGCTACGCCTCTGACCCCATTTTTATGTCGGTTTAAAAAAAAAATTTTTAAAAAATTGCGTCATAAAAACAGGGAATACGGTCGTATTACTTCATTATGATTTTTTTTTTTTAAAGTTAGCAGCAGTTAACTAATGACGCCTTTTTATTACGTGAATACGTGTTTGTTGGAAATCCTTGATGCAGGTAAGTCGCGTGAATTTTTAAAAAGAAAAAAAGTTTGATTTCTGTGGCTGTAATGCTAGGACTGTGTGCGTCTGTGTGTGTGTGTGTGTGTGTGTGTGTGTGTTGGCATGGCATGAAATTCGAGTCTCGGTGACATAAGCTACCTTCTCCCCACCACCCCAATTGTACTGACTGGTGTATTGTGGTGGGATCAATTCATAAACGTCTCTGGTAGTGACGTCGTCAACAGTTATACCCACCTTGACCAGCCTCCAGTTACACCTGACATTTTTTTTATTTAGGGTCCTACACAATTCAGAGTAGAGGAAACTATACCACTGGGTGGTGGCAAGGGAAGTGCACCGCCTCCTCCCCCCTCCCCCCTCGGGGGCTGGACCTGACCCGTCTGGTTGGTCATTGTTGGGCGTTGATGGAGTTGTTTGATCCGTCTTTATCAGAAGAATTCAATGTCTCAACATTTCTCGTCCATTATTTTATTTATCTCAAAACGAACAATGGAACATCACATTACGAACCGAATTTATTTTGATAGAACAAGAGAGTGTGCATCTAGTGTGTGTGTGTGTGTGTGTGCGCACGTACACATACCGCACACCACACACACACACACATCACAGACAGACGTACACACATACGCAGACCACACACACACCACACACACGTACACACACACACGAAGTCAAAGAAAAATAACCTCTATTATTTTACTTAAACTTTTCTTTAACGCATGTTCTGGTTTTATTGTGCGTCAAAAAAAAAGTTTAGATTTACTTGCAATGTTTACCGGCGACTTGTACTTTAGGTGGGGGGGGGGGAAGGGGTTGACACACCACTCCTGGTGGCAGAAACTATGGTTACGTCACTATGTCAGTGACAGTGACAGAGTGAAAAAAGGTTGTGTGTGTGTGTGTGTGTGTGTAGGAGTGCGTGGGTGGGTGAGTGGGTGGTGCGATGAAGATAAACTAATTCTGGACTGGCCACTGACCGACGAGCTTAACTGGACGTGGTTTCCTTTTTTTTTAATTTTTTTTCAAGGAAGAGTTTATCTGTTGTACGTCACCATGGCAACAAAGTAATATCACGTATATTATTACTAATATATCTCACTTTACTTACTATAACCTAAATATATCTCACTTTACTTACTATAACCTTAATATATCTCACTTTACTTACTATAACCTCAATATATCTCACTTTACTTACTATAATCTGAATTGCTACAGTTCAAACTTCATCTGTTCTTCTCTTTCCCTAACGTGCAGCCACCTATGTGAATTGTGATCCTGCATACAGAAGTAAAAAAAAAAAACTACACCCCTGGAAACAGTAAATAGATCAACATATCCACAAAGTTTAGCTCAGATTTCGTTAACATTTAACTTTTCTGAACAAAATGTTAATGTTCACTGAACCGATTTGTAGATGCACTGTAATGTGACTTGTAAATTTCACATTGATTTTCATCCCCTGTATGGAAACACTGTTGACATAACAAAAGACAGCAGAAAAAACTAAACAAACAAATCTGTTTGAACAAGGACAGACAGACATCTCTACACGAACTGCAGTTTCAAGTAAGAATACTTCAGTAATTATTATTTGATTGCTGATCATGGTCGATTTGTTCAATGAGATTTATTCATTTTTTTCTACTAAATATACTCTATCTATCTATCTATCTATCTATCTATCTATCTATCTATCTATCTATCTATCTATCTATCTATCTATCTATCTATCTATCTATCTATCTATCTATCTATCTATCTATCTATCTATCTATCTATCTATCTATCTATCTATCTATCTATCTATCTATCTATCTATCTAATCTAATCTATCTATCTATCTATCCTCCTGTCTAATTATCTATCATCTACCTGTCTATGACACTGCCCAATAGTTTAAGGTATTATGTAACATTTCTAAACAGAAGTAGAACTACACAAAGTTGACGCCACTCAACAATTATTTGTTTAACGTAGAATTCGTTACTTTGAAAAAAAAATATTTTTAAATGAGCTGTTGCAGAACGCACAATATTCATTCGATGAGAGGAAATTCAATCAACGAAACATCGATAAAGACAAGCTGCTCTTGAACAAAATTATGAATGCATGTGTATAAATGTGTTTGCGCTCGTGTGTGTGTCTGTGTGCATGGATGTGTGCGCACGTTGGTTTAACCGAATACCAAAATGACCTAATTTTATATCATGCACTCCAAAGATTCTCTCATTAGATCCTGGATGTAATCAAATTTCCAGGGGGGGGGGTGAAATAGGTCTGATGGTGTAATTTAAAAATATGTTTTTAAAAGTTTATTAATGAGTCAATATTGTTACGGTGTGCAGGATTATATATAAGCTACACAAAGTACACATGCTAAAGTTTAGGGTCTCCCTTTTTCTTGGTGCCCCCCCCCCCACCAAATAATTGTCCGAGTGAGCAGTTGTCATATTGGCTTAAATATAATATCTGTATTTATACATTGCCCCAAATCTCAAATAGATTTGGACCTTATCAAGCCTTAATCCGGCCCTGAGTACGAATCATGTTTTACTTTATCAAAGCTTTACATAGACCTACGTCTTCCTCTCCCCCCCCCACCCCCCCATAGAATTTATCAATATCTTGAGTCTATCACTCGTATCACTGACACTTATATAAACCTACATCGCTCATCATGTCATACAACAATACGATCTTCACCCAACCGATGTCACAGCACCATTCATGCGATGGTCATTGGTCAACCGAGCGTTCCATTATCCATGACGTACTTTATCAGACGTGGCCCGAACTAAGGCCCAAGGGCCAAATACGGCCCTCTGTGTTCATTGGTCCACGGATTTAATTTAAAGTGACAGGTAGGCCTACGTTGAGTTTATATTAGTTCATATAAACACCTCCCCCCCCCCCCCTTTTCCATTTTCACATTGGCCCAACCCATCAGTTAAGTTTCTGCCTTGGTTCGGCCCTTCTTTTCATTGACAAGCTCATTGTGGCCCTCGATTTTAAAAAAGTTTGCCAACCCCCCCTGAAGTACATCTTCCAATAAAGCGGCTATCAACCAAAAATACACCATGAACACTCTATCAAGACACGCTGGAAATACAACTTAGAAAAAACACAAAATAACACATATAGTAACACAGAGACACATATAGTAACACAGAGACACAAATAGTAACACAGAGACACATCCAGTAACACAGACACAAATAGTAACACAGAGACACATACAGAAACACAGACACAAATAGTAACACAGAGACACATACAGAAACACAGACACAAATAGTAACACAGAGACACATACAGAAACACAGACACAAATAGTAACACAGAGACACAAACAGAAACACAGAGACACGCGTGTCTATTCCTTTAAACCAATATTTATCTGCTCTTAGCACAAAGTTCACTTGATGAAAGTTTGTTTTTTCCAAAAAAAAACTTTTTCTTTTCTACGAAGAAGGAGTAAAATGAAGTTTGCCCAACCGGCATCAATTCGTTTTCACTTTATTTTCTTGTTATGGGGCTGAACTCTCGCACCCAGCTAGACCAAATATCTTTGGCTGTTTGGTCTGAAACTGATGGGTTGAAGGGATGGAGGAGATCAGGATGGAAGATAAAGAAAGGAATAAGGCTGAGAGTGGGAGAGAGAGAGAGAGAGAGAGAGAGAGAGAGAGAGAGAGAGAGAGAGAGAGAGAGAGAGAGAGAGAGAGAGAGAGTGAGAGAGAGAGAGAGAGAGTTTGATCGATAAATAGAAAAACATAAATGGATCGATAGTTTAATGAAGACAGAGACAATGACTGCAGCAGAGTCTGTCCGAGATGTTTATTGGCCCTAAATAAAAGTACCAGTCAGGGCCCTCAGGTTTGTTAGGAATCAATACTTAAAGGGGGGGGGGCTCTTTTGTATGGGGGAAGGGCGCATTAGACGGTCGCGTTGTGTCTTCCCATAATAACGGCTTCGAGAGATATGTAATAGAATACACATTGTGTAATACAGGGTGTGTAAGATAGAGAGAATGAAATCTAACTGGCAGTGAGATAAAAGATAAGGATGGAGTGAATGGTGAGGGGGTGGGGTTGGGATGTATAAGCAAAAGAAAGACAGAGGAGGAGATGATGACAGACGAGAAGATGATGACAGACGAGAAGAGAAAGACAGACGAGAAGAGAACGACAGACGAGAAGAGAACGACAGACGAGAAGAGAACGACAGACGAGAAGAGAATGACGAGAAGAGAAAGACAGACGAGAAGAGAACGACAGACGAGAAGAGAAAGACAGACGAGAAGAGAAAGACAGACGAGAAGAGAAAGACAGACGAGAAGAGAACGACAGACGAGAAGAGAAAGACAGACGAGAAGAGAACGACAGGCGAGAAGAGAACGACAGACGAGAAGAGAAAGACAGACGAGAAGAGAATGACAGACGAGAACAGAAAGACAGACGAGAAGAGAACGACAGACGAGAAGAGAACGACACAGCGAAAGAAAACAAAGATTAAAAGATGATACGAGAGAAATAAAAACAAGGGAGGTGAAAGAAGAGAAAGAATAAATTTTGAAATGTAACGTCACACATACGTATGGGGTCATCCAATGGAAGATGAACGGACAGAAGAGACTCTTACAAAAAAAAATTACTAGAGAAAATCTTATTGCAAAGAAGAAAAGAAGGCTGGGAGGGGGGATAGAGAAAGTTTTAAAAGAAAATGATAAATAAAAAGAAGAAAGGGAGAAATAAAAAGGCAATCCGATAGATAAAAATAGGAAAAAAATAAATTGATGAAGAAATAAAGAAACAGAAGAAGAAAAAGATGGAAGACATGTATATGTATGTACGATAAATAAATGCGAAAAAAATAAAGTTATACACATTTGAACGAGGTGGGGAGGTAAAGATCAAGTGACCTTGACATTGAGTATCTTTTGAAAATAATTTCCAGCGAGCTCCCAGTACAGAATAATTTGTGTGACCTAGTTTGTTTGTGTTTTTCTTTATAACCCCCCCTCCTCCCCTTCCGCCCCCCCCCCGGGCCTGACGAAAAAATGATTCTAAATCGGCGGAGGTTTGGGATAAAACAAATTTACATATTTCATCAAGTCTGTCCATTGAGGAGAAACATGGGTGAAGGGGGGGTGGGTGTCGTACTCTTGACCCCCCCCCACCCCACCCCCCCCACCTCGACGAGCACCCGTCAAATGTGTGACACCGTCGTGGGCGGTGGTGGGGGAGGGGGCGCCCTCTGGAACGCTTTTAGGGCGCCACGGGTGATATTAATTTGATAACCTGACCCCCCCCCCACCCCCCATAGATCACAATCTTCGTCGCGCGACGAAGACGAACTCGCAGCGACCTGGAAATCGGAAAACAGGGGGAAAAAATCTCTTCCTTCCCCCCCCCCCCCCAACTTTCCACCGCCCTCAGCCCCCCGGGCTGTGTCCATAAAACTGGGATCAAATCGAACTGAGTAACGTCATGTTCCCGGAAGTTTCTTGAATGAAATTTGTACCCATTTGAACTCTGAACTTGTCGCTGTTCATTTGTTGATTTTTTTGTCGAAGTGAGTTAAAATAAATATTTTATGTGCACTTGTGCTCATCAGTGTGTGTGAACTCATCGGTGTGTGTGTGTGTGTGAGGTCCCTGTAAGGATAAGATGAAATCTCTTAGATCGTATAAACCACTAATGAGACGGTTTTAATGGTGCCCTTCTTCCACCCTCACCACAGCCGATAGTGCAATGGCCACGGAGGCACCGCGGGAGATATATCGGAAACTTGAGCCAAAACCTGAAAAATATCCCTCGTGCTCACCGGAGATCGAACCAGGTACCTTCAGGTCGACAGTCGAGCGCTTTACCACACGACCATTAGTAGATAAGTTTGCTTTGTAACAAAATATCCATCAAAAGATTTATTTGACTACATAATGACCACATAATGACTACATAATGACTACATAATGACTTGCAGTGTTTACATGTTTATCAATTGACATGATATTAGTCTTAACACGGCTCTGTTTAAATCTCACTAGATCGTTTTTTTTTGTTTTTCAAACCACCAAAAAATGACTTCAGTGAAAGGTGGCCTTGTACTGTGGTGAGGTATTTGAACTTTGCACTCTCTGCGCGGGCCATCAAGCCGGCCCTTAAAAAAAGTAAAACGCCCTGTGTACGCACTTGTTCTAAGTACATCAGTGTCTGTGGGTCATTTGATTTTTATTTTTTTTTTTAATTTGGCTTCATGAATTCATTAACAATTGTCCTGGTTTTTTTCAAACATTTTGATTGGCTAATAAATCTCACAAGTGAGGGGGGAAATTTAATTCTACATGTCGTTTGTAGCAACGGCTGACCGGTAGGCGGTGTGGCTATCCACGGGATTAACTAGGGTTGGGCGAAGTGGTGGGGGAGTGAGAGGGGGGTGTCGGGGCGGTTCGCCCCCCGGGCTGTACCTAGTTGGCCACCAGCTCAATGCGACATTTTCACCACTGTGTATTTTTCTTGGTATTGGAATGGGACAGCATTTTTAAGAACCGTCCTGGGCTAGTGACGTCACTGTGGCTATCACAACGTCCTTCACCCAATCTCCATGAATATTTTCAAGACATCAATGGACGAACAACTCTCGAGACGATGAAGGTTAAATTGTAGTGTCCATTAATGCACCAATAAGAATTTTTTGTTGTAAAGGTCCTTGTCTTTTAGATCTATACAACTTTTAGATCTATAAAACTTTTATATCTATAAAACTTTTATATCTATACAACTTTTATATCAATACAACCTTTAGATCTATACAACTTTTAGATCTATACAACTTTTATATCTATACAACTTTTATATCAATACAACTTTTAGATCTATACAACTTTTAGATCTTTACAACTTTTAGATCTATAAAACTTTTAGATCTATACAACTTTTGGATCTATACAACTTTTATATCTATACAACTTTTAGATCTATACAACTTTTAGATCTATACAACTTTTATATCTATACAACTTTTAGATCTTTACAACTTTTAGATCTATACAACTTTTAGATCTTTACAACTTTTAGATCTATACAACTTTTAGATCTATACAACTTTTGGATCTATACAACTTTTAGATCTATACAACTTTTAGATCTATACAACTTTTAGATCTATACAACTTTTAGATCTATACAACTTTTAGATCTATACAACTTTTAGATCTTTACAACTTTTAGATCTATACAACTTTTAGATCTTTACAACTTTTAGATCTTTACAACTTTTAGATCTTTACAACTTTTAGATCTATACAACTTTTAGATCTATACAACTTTTAGATCTATACAACTTTTAGATCTATACAACTTTTAGATCTTTACAACTTTTAGATCTTTACAACTTTTAGATCTATACAACTTTTAGATCTTTACAACTTTTAGATCTTTACAACTTTTAGATCTATACAACTTTTAGATCTTTACAACTTTTAGATCTTTACAACTTTTAGATCTTTACAACTTTTATATCTATACAACTTTTATATCTATACAACTTTTAGATCTTTACAACTTTTAGATCTTTACAACTTTTAGATCTATACAACTTTTAGATCTTTACAACTTTTAGATCTTTACAACTTTTAGATCTATACAACTTTTAGATCTTTACAACTTTTAGATCTTTACAACTTTTAGATCTTTACAACTCTTATTTCATGTCGTTCTTTCTCCCCTTCCCCCCCCCCCCCCAACCAGACGATAGAGCCATGGTCTTGGTAATCTCAGGTAGGTGACTGGCTACACCGGGAGTTGAACCCACATCCCACACAGACTGAAGATCGAGCAGCATCATGCAGGCCACCCACCAGTTCTATAATTATATGGCATTCTCTTTTAAGTTGTTTACTGTAAACATTGTTTACTAAAAAGAGTTCCGCACCCCCCCCCCCCCCCCGACAACTGAGAAATTAAAAGAGTTCAGCGCAAAATTCAATAAGAATTATTCTAATGTTAGAACAGCAAGGTTAAAAGTATAAATAAAAATAAAATAAATCGTGGCTTTGGTACACTAGACCTTATAACCATCTTGAGGGGAGGGGGTGGGGGGTAGGAAGAGGGGGGCGTGTAAAATTATTCAACTGACGTCATCTTGAATTGAGTGGGTTGAAAATCGTCATTTATGAACAAAATTTTCTCATTAGTCAACAATTGTTGACGCAATATGGGATTAGTTTGTGATCTATGGAGAAGGGGGTGGGGTCAGATTTTCAATAGTGTATTGGTCTTAAGTATTCGTCAAATTAAGTGGTGAAATTCGTTGTTTTTATTTTTGTGGGGAATGGTTTCTTCTTGATTGACGTTAAATATCATGTGACACGTGGTTCTAGAATGTCAGCTACAGATTGTTAAAATGCCTAGCTTAGAAGGGAGTTCCAAAAAAAAAGAGCAACACCGTTGTCTAATTACAAATTAATTCTTTACAATTAATTAAGTTTGTATATTTGAACATTTATTGACAATATATCTATTAGAATATCTTGAGATATATATATATATATCTTTATCTCTCTCCCCCCTCCCTCTCTCTGTACAAATAAACGTCAAATTACGCTTCTTAAATAAACAGAAAACCTTATTTTAATTCCGGCAAAGCCGGGTACTTGCAGCATGAAAAAAAAACAACAACAATATGTTTTTTTTCCAGTCCCTAACCCTTTCTTCTCCGTCCGTTCAATTACACATTCACTTGGTGCGCGAATTTTATTTATAGTGAAGGCGATCCCATACCGTAAATACTTTAATATAGTAAAATACTAAAATAATTAATTACAATTAAACTACCCATTGAGATTGTATTAATAATGTTAATAATGTCACAGAAACATTTTAATTAACGTATTTCGGTTTATTAAAGTGCACCTTTAATTTTAATCTTCCGAATACATAAAACGATAGGTAAATAGATATGACTATTGATTTCACCATGTTTACAATTGGAGTTGCCGGAAGTTACCCCTCTTTTAAAAATGTATCATCGGGAAATGACGTCACAGAGGAATTTTATCTATGGCGCCGTCGAGATTACTTTAATATAGTAAAATACTAAAATAAAAATAATCAATTACAATTAAACTACCCATCGAGATGAAACGAAACCTGTCCTATAGCCTTCCCCATGTAATTATGTGTATGTGTAACAAATTTCACGTTATTTAGTTATCTGGATCGTGAGTTATAAGGGAACAGACAGACAGACTGACAGACAGACAATAAATGCGTCTTATAAGTATACTAGTTGCAAGTACATGTACATTTATTCGCGGATTTCCGAATCAGGGTTTACCCGCACATACTTTCGAACCCTTTGGGGTACAGTCGCGATTAAAAGATTTACAAGAGCCGATTGTATCGACTCATTTAATGGACTGGTGTACTCGGTGATTCCATTTAGTTGACTGGTGTACTCGGTGATTCAATTTAGTGGACTGCTGTACTCAGTGATTCCGTTTAGTGGACTGCTGTACTCGGTGATTCCATTTAGTGGACTGCTGTACTCGGTGATTCCATTTAGTGGACTGCTGTACTCAGTGATTCCATTTAGTGGACTGATGTACTCGGTGATTCCATTTAGTGGGCTGCTGTACTCGGTGATTCCATTTAGTGGACTGCTGTACTCGATGATTCCATTTAGTGGACTGCTGTACTCGATGATTCCATTTAGTGGACTGCTGTACTCAATGATTCCATTTAGTGGACTGCTGTACTCAGTAATTCCATTTAGTGGACTGCTGTACTCGGTGATTCCATTTAGTGGACTGCTGTACTCGATGATTTCATTTAGTGGACTGCTGTACTCGATGATTCCATTTAGTGGACTGCTGTACTCGGTGATTCTATGTAGTGGACTGCTGTACTCTGTGATTCCAATAACTTGACTAAGTGTGAAAACATAACATATAAATGTTTGAATACGTTGGTAGCACCAGGCTTTAAGCTATTAGTTGTGATCTGGGAAAACTTAACTTGATATATATGTATATATACTTTCAAGTCTTTTGACTTGATGTAATCTAACAGTAGTTGACGTACACACAAGTAGCTCACCCCCCCCAACCCCTCCTACTAAAGTCTTAACAGTATTAGGGACACCCAGGGGCCAAACAATGTTTTAGGGTCTCTATGACAACCACTCGAAGAATGAAACATAAATAGATCATTAACATAGGGGCCCCATCTTTAACCGCATTGGCCCCTCTGTCTATCTATGTCTTGTCATTTTATACCAGATGACTGTCACCTATTGTGCCTTTAAGGGGGGGCACCATACATGTGTTTGGGATGTATCTATTCTGGTGGCCCTGTTTCAATAGACTTCAGAATTATGCAAATGAAGTTCGGTTTAATTCAACTAAATATTTATGAAAAAAAATGTTAAACTCAAATAAAGTGGTCGCAGAATATTTTAGGTATTATTTGTATGTTTAGTAAATAGACAGACAAACAGGCAGACAGACAGACAGGCAGACATACTGACACACACACACACACACACATATATATATATATATAAGGAGAGATAGATAGATAGATAGATAGATAGATAGATAGATAGATAGATAGATAGATAGATAGATAGATAGATAGATAAAAGAGAGATAGAGCGATTGAGAGGAAGGGAGAAAGAAAGAAAAAAAAAAAAAGAGAGAGAGAGAGAGAGAGAGAGAGAGAGAGAGAGAGAGAGTTTGGTAAATTAGTTTTTTTTTTTTTTTTATAATCTTAAGATCTATCGACATACAAAGAAAAAACTTCGACTTTTCAAAAATGTCTTGTCCGACATCTGTTTCCCGGCAATGATCTGCTGTTAGAGGTCACAGTGACACGCCCAGGGCCAGGCAATCCTCCACAATGTAAGGGGTGGGGGGGGGGGGAGACACACACACATTGCAAAGGTCAACAGAAAACCGTTACAGCAAAAACAAGAGAAAGTCGCGGGCTTGTAAATTGGATGAAGGGATATCACGTCATCCCCCCACCCCCACACTGTCACAACCAGTCTCGTGTCCGGAGATGTTTCTGGTGAATACCCCGGGTCACGGGGGAATACGTTTCATCTTTTCATCTCCTAACCAAGCCGCACACACACACATGTGTGTATGTAACAGTTTTAACTTTCGTTCTGTCCGGCCCAGTCGTTTGTTCGCCTGTTCTTTACACAGCTAATGAACATATGTCCACGCAACTGTCTATGGAGGTCATGGTCAAGGGAGTCAATGAATTCAACGAGGCCACATCACGGCCGCAGTCGATTCGAACCCACGGCCAACACCTGACATAGAGCAGCTCTCATGTACAGGAAAACTTATCGTCTGCCTAGTTTACTCTCTGCACTGTTACCAGTCGGGCCCGCAGACTTGAATGAATTAACAATTTCGGAGATGTTAGTGGGGCCCCAAATTTACTCTTGCCTTGAGTCCAAAATGTAATTTTGCCTAGTGCCCAAAATGTATTCTTCTCTAGGGCCCAAAATGTATTCTTCTCTAGGGCCCAAAATGTATTCTTCTCTAGGGCCCAAGATGAATTCTTCTCTAGGGCCCAAAATGTATTCTTCTCTAATGCCCAAAATGTATTCTTCTCTAGGGCCCAAGATGTATTCTTCTCTAGGGCCCAAAATGTATTCTTCCCTAGGGCCCAAAATGTATTCTTCCATAGGGCCCTAAATGTACTTTTGCCTACGGTCCCAAATGTACTCTTACCTTGCGTCTCTCGAAATGTATTTACTGCTCTGAATTTACTGATCTTTACTGTTAAGTCTAGTGCTTCAAGTTAGACCAACAAAAACTATACATCTAACGCTACGATTAGTACTATGATAAACTACTACACCCCGGACCTACACGATGGGACCTGTGGACTTTATTATCTAGAGCTTTTTTTGTTCTGAGGAACCTAATTCACGTGTTCAGCTAGACAATCGGATGTACAATTCGATATTGATTCAAAACTACAAAAACTGGACAAACAAAAACGTCCCAAACCACCGTGGTTGACCAGACCAGTTCAGAATGATAGAGGTCATGTGCAATCGACAGCGTTTTATCTACACCCCCTCCCCCTCAATAAACCCCGGGTCACTAATAGAGGTTTTGCTTAGGGCGGTGTAATGTACTTTTGCTAAGTGCACCTTTGCCTATAAGTCCTAAACTCACGTGGATTCGCACGTTAAGTTTTCCACTGGTGCCGCACGGAAAGTTTCCACTGGTGCCGCACGGAAAGTTTCCACTGGTGCCGCACGGAAAGTTTCCACTGGTGCCGCACGGAAAGTTTCCACTGGTGCCGCACGAAAGGTTTCCACTGGTGCCGCACGGAAGGTTTCCACCGGTGCCGCACGGAAAGTTTCCACTGGTGACGCCTATTTAATACCAAGCCTATGACTCAAAAATTACAAGGATTCTTTATTCTGAAAAAAAAATGCTTTTTGCAACTATCGTGAAGGAACTTGTGTTACTTTCTTTGTATGACATGGAGCACCTGTGTAGAATATTTATTAGTCTAAAAAAACAACAACAAAGTTTAATATATTTTTGTAAAAGAATAAACTGTGTATTACTGATAATATCTCCACCCCTCCCCCTTCCCCCGCCCACGAAGGAAGCAAAAAACTTGCCACCATCGCGTATAGTTGCAATTTACTATTGCAATATACTGTTATAGCCTTATATATAGAATGATTCAAGACACGTGGGTTCAATAACTGCACTAATACTTATTATTTAAAACTACAAGTTCACTAAACATTTAATCTACAACTAAACTAAAGCTAAACTAATAAATCCAGATGGTAAAAATCACTACAGGCGAGATGAACGTGTTACGTCTAAGGCTAAGGTAAAGAGCTCGTTGTGCTAAAAAATAACTGCCTAACTGTCAACTTTCTGTCTGGTCACTAACTTATATCAATGAGTAAACCCCCTCCCCCACCCCACCCCCAACCATGTCACGTGACTGGTCTCTCGATGAATCGTCCTGATGCTAGCGCCAGTTGAGGAGGGGAGGGGAAACGACTGTTGTTTCACCCCCCCTCCCATCTCTTTATTTTAGACACCTGTCCAGGTGATAAAATGGCGCAGAATAGTGGGTCAGTAGGAAGAGGGTTGGTTACAACAGTACTATTTCATTTCTGTCCGTATTCAAGGATGGTCCAACCCAGTCCTCCGACAGATTGGTACACTTGGTGTATAACAAGCAACACACATTGAATACATGAGATGTCAAACACTGTAGTGTAGAGAGTTTTACTGGGACAATAAGTTCATACTTGATGAAATGTAATGAAAGACTGGGTGAAATGTAATGATGATTTGATGAAAAATAATGAAATACTGGGTGAAATGTAATGATGATTTGATGAAATGTAATGAAAGACTGGAATGCTGAGACACCTTTATGTTGGTGATGTCAAAGGTGTTTCTTCTAGTTTCACCTAAAAGGGCTCCCTACCCCCAACAGACAGGCAGGTCTGAAATCACAGGTGTAAGTCAGTCAACGACAGTTTAAATTGACTCAGTCAAACTGTACTTAAAAAATCAATGCAATGCTAGTCAGTTGTACACTCTTATCACCCGTGGGTTGTTTTTTTTTGTATAGTACCTTTTTTTTTCCGTAGACTTTTGTTTACTGCACTATTTTCAGTTTTACTTCTTTATAACACGACGGCGTTCCGGTACCTTTTTTTTTTTTAGAAAAAATAGCAATACTCGTCACTAGTAACCGATAAAGTAACTAAGACTGTACGCGAACTGTGCGAACAATTGTACTGTACCATCAATTGTGTTTAAAATAAAAATAAAAATTTCAAAGTGACTTTGTGGACACACTGAACGAATATATGGATAAGTGAATGACAAAAAATAAAAATCTTTAATTTATGAAAAAATTTTCTGGAAGAATTAATTATAGATTTTAAAATGTCAATCCTGGATTTAAAAAAAAAAGGGAAGGAAATATTCAAGGTCAATAAAATAACGAAATTTAAAACAATAAACGAAGCAAACACAAATGTTCTAAACCGAGTAGAACAATAATGACATTGGTTTAGTTTGATTAGTTTTAATCAACACTACTCACGCCTCCAACACAGACCAAATTAAGTTTAATTTCAATCAACAAATTGATTGTTTTAAGATTTGTCCAAATCAGCGACACAAATAGCCACTCTCGTGATGAGCTAAATTATTTTCAAAGAAAAAAAAATGTGTTCTTCTGTGGCTGTTAGCGAACGTTTAGTTTGGCAATAAGCCACATGCTGTGACACAGTTTTCTGAATTACTTTCGGAATTAGGCGAAAAAATGAATGTCACAGTTTGACAAACTTGACCGAGTCGTCCTGACCAACGGACATTTTCATACATTTTTTTTATAACATAACTCTTTTTCTTTTACACTCTAGGGAAAGCAGTTATCTTTTCTTGATCTATATTTGTCTGAAATGAAATGTATTATTTATATTTAAAAATATGTAGGAATTATTGCTAAACTCTGCAGCAGAATTTACTTAAGTCTGTAAGAATACAACACACACCATCTGTAAGAATACAACACACCGACTGTAAGAATACAACAGCCATCTGTAAGAATACAACAGCCATCTGTAAGAATACAACAGCCATCTGTAAGAATACAATACACACCATCTGTTGTGACACATGTGGTGTATAGTCTTCTCGTGGTCTTTGTGTTGCATTCATGACCTTTGTAATGTTCCAGAGCCGTCATAGCCACGTAGGTGGTGATTATGATTATGAGCTATAAATGCTGTATGATGCGGTTCGAATCTCTTTTGTCGACGGTCACATTTTCCTCGTTTATGCTTTTTTAAATTGCATAATTTTTTTCAGCCACTTTTTATTTTAACTTGATTTATATTTTTTTCCCTACTATGAATGTCCTAAAAATAACATCCCTGCACTTCAATTTTGATGTCATGATCAATCCGTCTCATCAATACAAATTATAGCTACTCTTGAGTCAAAAATTAATTTTATTATCAACGTAGTTTAATGTCTTGTTGTTGCTGTAGCTCGGTAATACTGTTACTGTTTCTTCGACATTGTCTCGTTGTGTCAAGAATGACTTGTTTCGTACAAGTTAATGGTACTCTTCATAGTCAAACTTCGAAGCCCAAAGGCAGATTCCCAGAGACGACCGCAAAGAAGGAACAATGGAATGATTTGCCTGAACACACACACACACACACAAAAAACGAAAATTGGAATTGATCTACATTATTGCTATACAATACATGGATATCAACACTACCTATCATCTTCAAGATATTTCTGTACCCACGTATTGGTATTATCGCGTTGTTGGGATATTGCTTTAATCGTTTGGGTAAAAAAAGACACACACATACACACAGGCCAATGATTCGAGAACAACTTTCAAAATTCAGTTTTTTTTTCTGCCGGCGCAATGGTTGCGTAGACAGTGTTACATCAACATCATGGGGGTCATTTTCTCACGCGTTGGTCATGGGGGTCATTGTATCACGCGTTGGTCATGGGGGTCATCGTCTCACGCGTTGGTCATGGGGGTCATTGTGTCACACGTCGGTCATGGGGGTCATTGTCTCACGCGTTGGTCATGGGGATCACGGGAAATTGTAGTGATTTAGAAAAGCATGAAAGAAATAAAGATAAATTCGTTCAATAGGAATGAAAGAAAGTGAGAACTAAAGATAACTACGTGTAATAAGAATGAAAGAACATGAGAAATAAAGAATTATTAAGTGAATATGTGAAAGAAAGAAGATACAACAGGAAATTACCAGAAAAAGAAATTAAAAAAAATATGAAACAAAAGGAAATGGCATAAACTATTGTGTGAGAGATATAAAGATGAAAGACATTAAAGAAAGGAAAAGGACAGATTGAAAGAATGTATGACTGTAAGAAAGAATAAGTAAATGACAGAGATAGATGAGAGAAATAAATGAGTAATGAATGAATAAAAGACCACGCGAGAGGATGATTGGAAAAAAAGATAAAGAAATAAAAAAAAAAAGGAAGGAAGGCAAAGAGAAGTAAAGGCAGACATTGGAAATGTTAGACAAAAATGTCGTTAGATTGTCCAAGACGACTGGCAAATTGTCCATGTTAACAAGATTGGCAAAACCTGTTTCATATTTAGGTCACATTTATTAAAGGCTGACACAGTAATCTACATTTCATCAACCTTATTTCCTAGCTACACACCCCGACCTCCCCACACCACCACCCCCCCCCCCCCCACTTGTCTCTGTCAGAATTTGTCATGAACATTAAAAAAAAAAAATAATTATAGATCTGTGGGTTCTTGAATTTCATGGGAATGGGGAAGGGGTGAGGGGGATGACTACTAAATTGTCAGACCACTAAAGAGGCTAAATGAGTGCTGATTTTCTTTGGGTGTTTGCCTTGAGGCTATTGTCTAAACATCATTTCTAAACTCTACGCTTTCATGAAGAAAACAAACAAAAAAACTCACACAACACAGTGGATCTTAAAGTGTGGGTCGCGACCACCAGTGGGCCGCGGGTTGTTTGGAGGTGGGTCGTCAACATTTTTTGTATAGCTATTTAATCAATAATATATTTATACTAGCTGTACCCTGCAAAACCTTTGCATAGAGTTATATCCTCTAAGGCTTGATCGGCAGGCTAGGTTATTTTTTGGTTTTCATGATTGTATTTTAAACTGGAATACTGTTGTATTAATTCTTTACTTTCGATTTAACGCAGATGCCAAATCGCTTATATATATATATTATATTAACTTCAGTTCTTCTCTCTTTTATTCTTTATTTTATTTCTTAATAAGTGAGTCGAGACAAACAGTTTGAGACCCCCCCCCAACCCCCGTTATACTAAATAAAATTCGTTTGTTTGTCTTTTTTCCCTATAATTTCCCCATCTCAGATGTCCACTTCAGTTAATGTCATTAACCAAACACACACGCAGACACATCCGACTGTCTGATTGATATCTCATATTTTGTGTTCTCGACAGAAGTGATGAATATGAAAATAAAATAACCTATGACGTCACTATAATGACGATACCATATTACGGTAAAACAGTCTCTACTGTGCGATGTATTTAGACGGATAGATTGATGCTATTAAAAAAAAATCGAAAATAGTGTTGTATAATTTCAAAATAATTCAAGGTTGGATTAACTATTTTAAAAAAAATATAAATAGACAGTTCTAGTTCTGTGATGCTTTTCTAAAATATTATTAATTTATTCAGAAAATGGCGGCTAAATCCGCCTGTAAACACCGGCACACTCACACACACACAAATAAACATTTTAAATCATGGTGTTAATTCTATGTTTCTAAAAAAAACAAACAAAAAGTAAAATTGATAATTCTATACATACTATTTAAACAAGCAATTTAAGTCTTTTCCGTTTCGGACAAAGGACATTTTAGAGCATCTTCTTTATTTGCAAAATAGAGAGTGAAGTAATCATGTTGAATAACTGTTACAAAAATAAATAATGATTACACCCCTTTGATTAGCTTTTATTATTTATATTTAAAATATAATCAAAAACGGTACTTAAAACGCCCCCTTTTTCGACCCTCAGAGGTCAGATCGCGAAATGGACTTTTGATGTACACTTGGCAGGCCAAGACCTACAAAATACATCATGGGTCTAGGACTTATGGTTGCTTAGATATAGGGCGCTCCTTTGTTAATATAGCTTATATAGTTAAAAAAAAACGGTACTTAATACGCCCCTTTTTTCGGCCCTCAGAGGTCAGATCGCGAAATGGACCAACATCATTTCTTGGCAGGCCAAGATCTACAAAATGATATATACATGGGTCTAGGACTTATGGTTGTTGAGATCTAGTGTGATGACGGACAGACAGACAAAACGGGGACAATAGAGCATTTTTTCTCGAAAATGCTCTAAAAATCACAGAAGATGATGAATCGTAAAATGATGTTCAAGTCTTTATATGAATTTATTCCCTTTTCCTGATATTCAAGCTTTTCTATTAAATCATTACCGTATCTCTTCACCCAAATGTAGCAAGTCCACAATAAACAAAAAAATGTTGATTGATATGCAAGTGTGAAAGTTGAGTTTCAAATAGAATTCTCTAAATTAGAAAGATAACAGTTAATGTCTAATTATTCAGAAGACAATATATTTTTGGCGTGAAAATTAAATGAAACTACATCTTCAAAAAGTATTTCCTTTTTTTAAATGTATATTTAAATAAAATGATACAAAATAGAAAGTTGCACCTATTTTCGATATCATTTCATATGATATTTTGTTAATAAAGTTTTTTTTAAGTTCAACAAATTATAATTATTCTTATTCATATCATGTTACACTTCATCAGTAAATCTGACAGTCACTTAATGAAAGTGAAATTGTAAAGGTTGTCATTGCCAGCCTTAGCCTATTATAGTCAATCATAGCCAATTCTAGCCACTACTTGCCAAGCATAGCTTATTCTAGCCAATTCTAGCCACTGCTTGCCAAGCATAGCTTATTCTAGCCAATTCTAGCCAATCGTAGCCAATACTAGCCACTGCTTGCTAACTATACTCTATTCTAGCCGATTCTAGCCAATTCTAGCCAATACTAGCCAATTGTGTCAATAATAACCTATTCTCTGGCCAGTCATAGCCAATAACTCCATTTTTGTCCAGAGTTTGTGGACAAGGAATAGTCCCCCTTGCAGGTCGAAACAAGGGAGATATCTGAAGGTCAGCGTGATATTTAGCGCAGACAGAAAGGTTTCCCCTCTCCCCCTGATTGATGAAGTCACCCAACCGTTGACCGGTGAGAAAGTCGTTCGACCGTGGAAGTGCCATAAGCGAGACGGTGGGATCAAACGAAAAGTCAATCCACCCGTACCGTTCAGTCTTAAAGATCATCTGACGTCTGGTGAGATACTCTGAAACCGGAACATAACAATAAACACCGTCCGGCCTCGTTGATATTCATCGTCAAGATGCTGGTCACAACCTAAAGATGATTCATTCACAGCGCGTACTACCGACCATCACCCTCAACCAGTTCCCTACGCCCATGATGCCGATACAAATCGATAAAACCAAGAGGCCGGGAATAACCCAAGACCGACTCATCAAAAAAAAAAGACATAAAACAAACGAGAGAGCACTTAAGAGCAAATATCGATTTTTTTTAGACGGAGATACCCAATTCAAGCCATTTTTTTTTGAAAAAAAAAAACCTTTTTTAATGAAGTTAAACGTATTGGCGTAAACCTGGGGTGGGCAAACGTTTTGAGCCCCGGGTCACATCGGGTTCATTAATTTCACCGGCTGGCCCGGGCAAAAATGAGACGAAAGGATTGTTGACGTAAGTCATGACGTTAAAGGTTAGTGTTGTGCTGCACGATACTGGGGGCAGTACTGGGCTCGTTGGCCGTAGTTGGGTCGTGGATTGTGTAAACGATAATAGTCCCATTGTGTCTGTTTTATATAGGCAAGAAAATACAACAATGTGTGTCTTACATTACATTGCATTGCTAGTCAAGAAAATATAACAATGTGTGTCTTACATTACATTCCATTGCTAGGAAGAGTCGTAACCTATGGATAGGCGTACTAGACTATGGCCAAGGGTCCATGGGCGTCGCTAGGAATTTTTCCAGGGGGGGGCAAAAATTTTCCAGGGGAGGGGGGGCAAATAACAACTTTATGACATTTTTTAAAAATGTAAGGTGGGGGGAGCAAATGCCCCCCTCTTATATGACATTTTTTTCAAAATGTAGGGGGGGCAAATGCCCCCATGCACCCCCCCCCCCATGAATACGCCCATGCAAGTGTCCCCAGACTTTCGAAGGGCCCCGGTATAAATGAAATCTAGGCAAAGTACTAAGGGAACTTTTTTGTTTTAATCGCAAATGTACATGTAGGTGTGTCTGTGTGTGTGTATGTGTGTCTGTGTGTGTGTCTGTGTGTGTGTCTGTGTGTGTGTGTGTGTGGGAGGGGATTGGAAAAGGTACATTTAGGACATTTCTATGCAAAAATTTTATTAGGGGGCCCGAAGTAAAAGTACAATAGGGGTTCCCCGGGGAAAAAGTTATTTCCGGGCCGTGTATAAAAACGCTGTAAAGAGCTTGTAAATATTGGGCCCTTAATAGTATTAAAACGGGGCCACCTTCGACTACAAACACGAGTGAATCTTTCTAGCACGGCGCCCCCTAATAAGTATTACATTCGCATTTCCCAGTTGCCGGCGAAATAAAAATCCAGAAAGCCCTCCCCCCCCCCCCCATTTCTAAGTTAGCCTGTCCCGGAGAACGGCTCAGCAGATAGCATCTCAAAACAGATTTGTTAAGACTCCACAAAGTATTACCATTCTGCTAATTAGCTGGCCACGTGGCTGTTATAAATAATAAATCACCAGATCGATACACAGAATTCTTTTATTCCCCCCCCTCCTCCCACCCATAATTGTAAATATTTTCGTCTAAACCAGATTGACATACATCAGGATCCAAAAGATACATACACCAGGTAAAGTACATGGAACACCTGAAGGTTTATTAAGAATAACAAGGAAGCAAAACATAACACATTTTTTTTAAAAGAAAATATTTCTAGCGTACTGTAATGATTAGTGCTGAGGAAACATTGTATGACATAATCAGCGGATTGTTTATACGTCAGGTCACTGAAGTCAATCAATGCATCAACAATAACTGTCCAAGACGCAATATTTTGTGTTCATCTTGGTGTAACAATTTCGGTGTAACAGAAGCCGGAATCACTGACATAGATATTTCGGTGTAACAGAAGCCGGAATCACTGACATAGACATTTCGGTGTAACAGAAGCCGGAATCACTGACATAGACATTTCGGTGTAACAGAAGCCGGAATCACTGACATAGATATTTCGGTGTAACAAAAGCCGGAATCACTGACATAGACATTTCGGTATAACAGAAGCCGGAATCACTGACATAGATATTTCGGTGTAACAGAAGCCGGAATCACTGACACAGATATTTCGGTGTAACAGAAGCCGGAATCACTGACATAGATATTTCGGTGTAACAGAAGCCGGAATCACTGACATAGATATTTCGGTGTAACAGAAGCCGGAATCACTGACATAGATATTTCGGTGTAACAGAAGCCGGAATCACTGACATAGACATTTCGGTGTAACAGAAGCCGGAATCACTGACATAGACATTTCGGTGTAACAGAAGCCGGAATCACTGACATAGACATTTCGGTGTAACAAAAGCCGGAATCACTGACATAGACATTTCGGTATAACAGAAGCCAGAATCACTGACATAGATATTTCGGTGTAACAGAAGCCGGAATCACTGACACAGATATTTCGGTGTAACAGAAGCCGGAATCACTGACATAGATATTTCGGTGTAACAGAAGCCGGAATCACTGACATAGATATTTTGGTGTAACAGAAGCCGGAATCACTGACATAGATATTTTCCCGTCTACTCCGAGAGAGAAAAGCAGCTTAGAGAAATTAGATTAATGGTTTTTTTTAGAATATAACAACCATTGAAAAGCTTTGCGCGGGATAGGGTTACAATAAATACTAAAACACAATGTCTGTTATAATATAATACGATGAATGTTTTCACGATGATGAGGTAGCCTATTTTAAAGCAAAAAAAAGCTTCGAAAAATAAACAAAACATGTAATACTCGAAGTAAGAACATGAGAGCAATTTTAAAAAATTTTTTCTTTCATTAATGAAATTAATAAATACACAAAATCAGAGAACGACGGATTTGAAAATATGTCAGTTTTGTTAAATAACAAGTATCTATTCCATCAAAATGACGTATAGTTTCATAAAGATCCAAAGGAAAAGAAAAACATGATCCTCCAAACATTGACAATTGAAATAGCTGAAAAAAAAATAATAAAAAATGTAACAACTGAATTGGATTGTGTTCAAAGATTAGGTTATCTTTGACGAGATTTGTTCAAACATGGCTGTCATTTATATGATTAGTGAACGTGATTTCGAGATTAGAGAGTATATGATATGAATGACACAGTTGGAGAGTATTGGTGCTGAAGACCACATATTGATGACGTGGTGGACAAACCAACTTCTGATGCGGCAAGGCAGCGGAAGGCGATGGCGTACAGATCTGGGTGCTACCTCCGACATCAATTTCAAACCAGTACTGTCTTACCTAGCTTCATTTTAAGCAGTGGCGCCACAAAGGGAAGGGTGGGTGGGTGGGAGTAGTGTTGTTTTCGTTGACGAAAACTAAAACTAAAACCTTCGTTAACGAAAATGTTGACTTTTCGTCAACGAGAACTAAAACTAAAACTAAAATTAGCAGCAAGACTAAAACTAGACGAAAACTAAAATTATTACAGAAAAAACGAAATAAAAACTGAAACTAAAATATGACCTGGGACTAAAACAACACTAGGGGGGAGGGGAAATGTTGTGCAACAAGAGCATTTATCTGTTAAACAATATTGTTTATAATTATATAACACTAACAGAGCTCCCCCGAGCTGTATTGTACAAGTCTAAGAGGTCATATGTATGTACACTCATAAAATGTGGACTGTGCGTACACAACTGCTTCCCATTGCGGTCTGACCTTATGCAGACTTCACAAACACTTGACCAAACCTTGACCTTTTAACTGCAGACTGTGCATAGCGTTTGATTGCTGATGGGGGCGGGGTGCGGGGAGGGAAGTAGCCTAAATAGCGCCCGCACTGTCCACCCCCCCCCAATGTTTATTGAAAGCGCTAAGAAACGGTCCATGTCCACCGTGGTGCCCCTTCCCTTCCCCCATGACCGTGGCCCCCACCCATCGACTAAGCTGAGGAGGTAGAAAGGTCGCAGCATAAAAACAAAACTGTACGAATAAAGTGGGCCTATAGCAGTGGTGGTCCCCAACCCAGCCTCCCGGGGGCCGTGGACAGGTACTGGTCAGTGGATCAAACAGTACCGAGCAGCCATTTACTGGGGTGTGTATTTTTTTTTCTCTGGGATTGTGTGACTTTCCACGGGCGAGTGTTTAAACAGGGAGATGTGCGACAGTGGCGTTGTAAATCAAAACATTCTAAGACGTGAATAATCAACGCCCCCCTTCCCTCCCACCCTCAGCGGGCCACGGTGAAATTATCAAACGTTGACCGGTCCGCATCGAGAAAAAAGGTTGTGGGACCACTGGTCTATCTATAGGGTCACACCTCATTATTAAATGGACTCCCGTGAATAAACAGCCATTTACTCCCTCATTTGGTTATATACTCCATTGTCCATACAGGATCAAGAAAAATAAAAATGTCAGAAATTGAGTTGGATTGTTGGAACTTGTGTTTTGATAAGAACCTTTCAGATTGGTTTTTTCTAGTCTTACTGAGATTGAATGCAGTGGCGCAACCAGCAAAAAGGGCTGGGGGGGGGGGGGGCTCACATATTGAAAAAACACAGTTTGACAGTCTTTTTAGTAACTTTATGTAGTAAAATATGTATTGATGATTTGGTCGGGGGTGGGGGGGGCTCAAGCCCCCTCCCCCCCCCCTGGTTGCGCCACTGATTGGATGTAATGATATTTTTTTCATTTTGACGTCAAATATTATTCCTAATTCCTTTATTAACTCATTTACACACAAAGAATAAAACACTGAACAAGCTAAAAAAAATGCAAGAAATTGTTACATAAAAAGAAATTACAGATAAATTTAATTGTCAAAATATTTTATTCTTCCGATTTCAGTTCTGATCAAATTTAGTTCTGATCAAATTTAGTTCTAATCAAATTTAGTTCTGATCAAATTTAGTTCTTGGGGAAGAAATAAATACTTCATAAAATATTTCTTTCATAATTTCTATTAGGTTACAAAATGTCCTGCGAAGAATTTAAATTTAAAAGTATTTAGGTCAGGCGTGGGCAAACGACGGCACTCGGCCCACGTACGACCGGTTAGGTTTTTTTTTTAACATCCGGTCGGCACTTCGCTCGTTCACATCAATGACGTTTATATAACACTGTTAGTTTATATAACACTCTGTTAGTTTATATAACACTCTGTTAGTTTATATAACACTCTGTTAGTTTATATAACACTCTGTTAGTTTATATTGCACTCTGTTAGTTTATATAATACTCTATTAGTTTATTTAACACTCTGTTAGTTTATATAACACTCTGTTAGTTTATATAACACTTTCTAACCATCTTTCCTTCATTTGTCGCCACTTTCAAGCTGAAAATAAAACGTGTCCACCCCAGGCCTGGGTAAAAACAGGTTTGGTATTTGGTCTTAGCAGTTTGTAAACAGGCTGAGTTAGGGCGAAAATGCACAAAGAATAAAATCTAATCCTGTATCATGTATGTAGGTCAGGCAAACAGATCATCTCCCATGTTTTTTACACTTATACACACACATACACACTCAAAGGCACGAACTCTCGCACACACAAAGTCCTAGTAAAGACAAGATACATGCTTTTAACACATTTCCCCGACCACTATTAATTTGTTGATGGGCCAAATATTTTGCACAGCATTGTCCAGAGATTTCTACGTTGGCTGGCATTCATTATAAGACAATTATTTCTTCATGAATCATTCAAACATGAATAATTCATCTGCTTAGTTTATCATCTTCCATTGCATCCTTTTATATTCTCTCACAAATAATTACAAATCTTTTGTTTCCTTTTTTTTTAAAAAAAAAAAAAAAGCAACAACACTCAAACATCAGATTCTACTTTTTATTTCTCTCAAATCTCCTTCATAGCAGATTTCAATTTTCATTACATTACAAGTAAAGTAATAAAGGTAAAAAGAGTAAAGATTTCGTTACTAGAATATGTTATTTATGTAATGAACTTCGTTATATGGAGATTTCCGTTCATCGTTCAAGGACACGTTTTTTACGTTATTTTATTATTCCTGTACACATATTTTGTTAATAATTAATATAATGAGAAATAAAACTATTGTAATTGCAAGAAATATATTTAACATTTTACCTTGCGTTGGAGAGCTCCATAATAGAAATTTGATTTGCACTTAGACATATTACGGTTAATGTTTGGGTGTACATGCACATGTTATAGTTTATGTTTGAGTGCACATGCACATGTTATAGTTTATGTTTGAGTACACATACACATATTAAGCTTTATGTTTGGGTGCATATACAAATTACGGTTTATGTTTGGGTGCACATTAGGGTGATAACAAAAAAAATATTTTTATGAAACCACTTGCAATCGAGGAACTTTTATGTGTAATTTAAGAATATCAATTGCATTTTTGATTTTTTTAAAAAAAGTTCCCCCTCCTCCCCCTTTTTCGGAAGAAAAAAGTGGAAAAATATTTTTTTTTTCAAAAAAAAGGACATTATTTTTTTTAGCTTAACTCAAAAGAGTAATAATAATAGCTAATCAACTTTTATTAACAAATAAGATACAGATCAGTTAGTAATATGTACAGAATGTACAAGAAATGTTTAAAACATATTTTTTCCTATGAACTTCAGATTCAAAAATTGAAATTTTCTCGATTTTGCATGAAGTTCCTCCATCAGTTTCACAGCACGTTCAGCAATTTGGTTAGATCTGGGAATGTCAATTAATGACTTTTCGACTGACCAATGGGTCTTTAAACACTTAATTGCCTTCTTGCATTTTATCCTGATGAGTGAGGTAAACAGTTCATTGAAGGACGCTTCATTATAGTGTTGAGAATGGAACCAAGCATTTGCACATTCGTAGCAGATGAAGTTGCAGGCAGGAGTGAGGATGTTGCGCCACTCTGGTATCAGAAAAAATGATATAACAGTATATATCGCACGTGAGTTCCATCTTGCCTGGTGTAAATTTGGTAGTTTCTTCCAGTTGATGCGAGGCCAACGTGAAGTTGTTTTGTAATGACGATATGCCTGACATAATTCATATAAGAACTTGAAATCATCTCGCCATCCAGGGTTCTCGTCTGTGCTAACATCATCTGTCGCAACGAGGCGGTAATCAGCCTGAAGAGTGACATAGTTTTGTGTTAATTGGTCAATGAAGGAATAGTTGAGTTTTGGTTTGCTCGTTGGCTCTTGGATAAAAAAATTCATGACATGTTTCAAAAGGAGGTCGAGTACATGGCGCTGACACCCAATATATTGTGGCTTCTGAAAGCCCTTGCTCAAGACATCATCCTGTATGAGCTTTACAATCCCATGCAAACGACCAGTATTTACTGCGGTCGTGTCGCATATTATCATGCCAATATTTTTCCAAGCATCATATTCATCAAGTAGCTGATGTAGTTCCTTGTGAATGGCCGCGGCAGAACCACTCTCACATTTAATAATACCAAGTTTGATTTCGGTTGTCATATTTTTCAGCAGAACTACTTGATACTCTTCCCCTTGAACTCTTTTACCATCAAACTGGAGACAATAGAGTTCTTTGCTTTGAAGTTTTTGAACAATTTTGGTTTTCATTTTACGTCCTACAGAGATTACTCGTTTCCAGACACCCGCCTGACTTGGAACTGGCACATCGTGACCCTGTTCAGCAATGGTTGCAAGAACATCATATGCTTTATGTGTAGAAATGTTGTTTTGCAGTACTAGCAAACCCGCTGTTGTAGGGCTTGCTCTTTGGTATTTCGGTTTGCATTCAGGAGAAGATGACGTGGAAGAATAGGTTGGCAAGTCGGGTGAAGAAGCAGAGGTTTCAGAATCCGAAGATTCTGAGACAGTTGTATGTGTTTGTATAGGTTGCGATTGAGAAGAGCTGGCTTGTGATTGGGTTTTTGATAGTTGGATTCGTTTTCTTGGGTGGATTGATTCCAAAGGGGCTTGTTTGACCATTGAATAACCAATCTTTCCTCCACTCTTAACTTGCCTCTGGTAGAGTTCTTTATCCTCCGTGCTTTTCCATTCTCCATTAACTGAGAAAGTGTTGTAGTAAATTTATCAGACGGATTCTTTTTGTTTTTGTCATATAAATCAATCAGGCAATTGAGTTTCTTTCTGATGAGTGCGCTGGATAATAGTGGAAAGTCTAGAATTTCCCTCCAAAGCAATTCTATATCCGTAATCATAATTTTGATTCGATCCAGTCGCCGTTTCTGGCTATTGAACAGAAAAGTGAAGTTTCCAAGAATTTGACGGTTTGTAGGCATCCGTGTGAGATTGTTTAGCCTATCTGTCTATCTGTCTAACAATATGTCTTTCTATCTATCCATGTCTATCTACTTTCACTATCCTGACAGTAAGACTTGCAATCTTGCACTGAAAACGAGATAGTTTATCCAAAATATTCAAAAATATTCCACAATGTTCTAAAATATTCCAGAATATATATTATATATTTGCACCTGAAACAGAAAATAAAAGAAGTTATAACAATAATGAAATAGTTATATATTGTGAACTCACCCCAAGCTGGGGCGAGTTCAAACTGCACGATATGTGAACGAAAAATTAAAAATAGGGGGAACTTTTTTCAATTTAAAAAAAAATTAATGTTGCTACTGTCATCTACATATAATTGTTCCTCGAATGTGAGGGGTTTCAGTTTCGTTACGAAAAATAATGAAAATAGTTATCACCCTAGTGCACATGTTTGCTGCCATCAGTACAAACGATCATGCATGTTTGGTGGCACATAGTAAAAGTGATGTTATCTGTTTGGTCACTTTGGTCGCACAAACTGAAGTGATGTTATATGTTTGGTGGCACAAAGAAAGTGATGGCAGATTTTTGCTGGCACAAACACATTTCTGAGTATTAGGATGCGCACCTACTATTTTAAGTATTCAACAGTATTGAAGAAATAATTATAACATTTTTGTGATACGTAGGTGAACATACAAAATACAAACACAATGAAGCTCACATTTATAAATATGAGATTACAAGTAATGTAGACTCATGTAATATTTCAGAATAAAAATCCATAAATGATATATATATATATATATATATATATATATATATATATATATATATATATATAAATACAGAAACACACACACACATACTCTCATACAAACATGAGTCCTGTAGATAAAGCCAGATAGTAATTGGGTTAGGCTGGAATAGCATAAAATGCCTCCTGCATAAATATATATTTCGGCGTTGTGCTAACCACGTCAACCCTTCTTATGCCGTGGTTACATAAACACTTCATTTTCACCGATGGCCTCCTAGGGCTAAGGGAAGTTTACTAAGTTTACTTTACTAATTAGTTTAGTAACCCTAAAAGTTGGTTTCTGTTTTACGTTACGTTTATGTTTATATACATAATATATTATTCTTTTTTAAATCATTATGTATGAATTCCTGTTATATATGTGTACAAGATTAAGTAGATATGGGAAGCTAAAAGAAAAGTGTAGCCTAATGGGTTTTTGGAAAACGGAAGTTACATTGTTTGTTTTGTTGCAGCCTGCTCTGAAATATGTAAGAAACCATAAAGTGGGTGGACAGCCCAGTGCCACAACAGTACACCATAATTTCTGAAAACTTGACATCAAAATACAGGTGATGAGTGCAACATAGTTTCTGAAAACTGGAAATCAAAATACAGGTGGTGAGTACACCATACTTTATGAAAACTGGACATCAGAATACGGGAGGTGAGTGCACCGTACTTTCTGAAAACTGGACATCAGAATACAGGAGGTGAGGACAGCATACTTTCTGAAAACTGGACATCAAAATACAGGAGGTGAGTACAGCATACTTTCTGAAAACTGGACATCAGAATACAGGTGGTGAGTGCAGCATACTTTCTGAAAACTGGATATCAAAATACAGGTGGTGAGTGCACCATACTTTCTAAAACTGGACATCAAAATACAGGTGGTGAGTACAGCATACTTTCTGAAAACTGGACATCAGAATACAGGTGGTGAGTACAGCATACTTTCTAAAACTGGACATCAGAATACAGGAGGTGAGTACAGCATACTTTCTGAAAACTGGACATCAGAATACAGGTGGTGAGTGCACCATACTTTCTAAAACTGGACATCAAAATACAGGTGGTGGGTACACCATACTTTCTTAAAACTGGACAATTGCTTACTTGGTATCTTTCATCTTAATCATTGAAAATGGTCAGAAAATGAAACAGAGTGATTTAAATGAGCCCTTGAATTAGGTGTTTTTTGAGGACGGTTGGTATATCTTGTATAATTCCGTGGCCTAATTTTTTTGGTCTGGTGATGTCCGATGAAGATGAAATAAAGTTATGCTTGAGATATTTTAATTGAAGAATGTTCTTATTGTATTTTTCTGTAATAGAACAAAATGAATGAGAGTGAAATGCAAAGATATTTGGGGGTGGGGGGGATATTTATTTTATGCCTTACTAAACACTTTCTTTCTAGTTTTAATCTTATCCGAAGAAAAAAAGTCATTTTTTTTTGTAAACTGGGGCATGTCGAAGAAAGGTGACTGAAGGAAAATCTTGACTTTTTGTATAAATTATGAACATTACATACAATCGTTCACAGTCTGTCTTATCAGCACGCGGAAGCTAGGGCGAGTGTTACTGGGAGTGTAGTCTCAGGGTCTAGAAGGGATGTAGTCGTAGGGTCTAGAGGGACTGCAGTCGAAGGGTCTAGAAGAGGGGTAGTCGCAGGATTTAGAGGGAGTGTAGTTGCAGGGTCTAGTAGAAGTGCAATCGCAGGGTCCAGAGGGAATGTAGTCGCAGGGTCTAGAATGAGTGTAGTAGCAGGGTCTAGAGGGAGTGGAATCGCAGGGTCTAGAGGGAATGTAGTCGCAGGGTCTAGAGGGAGTGAAATCGCAGGGTCTAGAGGGAATGTAGTCGCAGGGTCTAGAATGAGTGTAGTCGCAGGGTTTAAAGGGAATGTAGTCGCAGGGTCTAGAATGAGTTTAGTCGCAGGGTCTAGAAGGAGTGCAGTCGCAGTCTATAGGGAGTGTAGTCGCAGGGTCTAGAATGAGTTTAGTCGCAGGGTCTATAGGGAGTGTGGTTGCAGGGTCTATAGGGAGTGCAGTCGCAGGGTCTAGAATGAGTTTAGTCGCAGGGTCTAGAATGAGTTTAGTCGCAGGGTCTAGAATGAGTTTAGTCGCAGGGTCTAGAATGAGTTTAGTCGCAGGGTCTAGAAGGAGTGCAGTCGCAGTCTATAGGGAGTGTAGTCGCAGGGTCTAGAATGAGTTTAGTCGCAGGGTCTATAGGGAGTGTGGTTGCAGGGTCTATAGGGAGTGCAGTCGCAGGGTCTAGAATGAGTTTAGTCGCAGGGTCTATAGGGAGTGTAGTCGCAGGGTCTATAGGGGGTATCAGAAGCGGAGACGAGAACCGTTAGTAAGGATCTTTAACCAAACGGGCTCATCTTTTTGTTTAACACCGTGCGCTCTTTAACAGTGTGTAGCATTTTCTCCTACTCCCCCCCCCCCACCATAAACGTATAGTTTTGTTACAGCTAGGTTACCAAAATCTCCCATCGTGACGACTCTCGTGCGAGGGGCCTGGGGTATTGGCCCCAGTTGCCACACCTAATACCGCCATTGCCATTTTTTTTTAAATCTATGGCAAGACGGATGGTCGTGCGGTAAAGAGCTTGACTGTCGACCTGGAGGTCCCTGGTTCGAACTTCTATGAGGACCAATCCCTAGCCCATCAGTCTTGTTTGTATTTTATTTTTGTTTACTTTAGGACTAGTTGATTCTTAGCTGGTTAAAAAGTTTTATTTACACAATTACTACCAGGGCCGTACATATGGACAGGCTAATTATGCAATCGTTTAGGTTCCCTACTTTTATAAAGGGGGGCCCCTACAAGAATGAATTCCTAATAAATCTGATGCTAATAGGGCCCAAACTTAGCTTCCCCCGCCCCGAAATATCTATTGGAGTCTCTGTCTAGAGCCTACTAATATCTGTTGGAGTCTCTGTCTTGGGCCTACTAATATCTATTAGAGTCTCAGTCTAGGGCCTACTAATATCTGTTGGAGTCTCTGTCTTGGTCCTACTAATATCTATTGGAGTCTCTGTCTTGGTCCTACTAATATCTATTGGAGTCTCTGTCTTGGTCCTACTAATATCTATAGGAGTCTCTGTCTAGGGCCTACTAATATCTATTGGAGTCTCTGTCTTGGGCCTACTAATATCTATTGGAGTCTCTGTCTTGGGCCTACTAATATCTATTGGAGTCTCTGTCTAGGGCCTACTAATATCTATTGGAGTCTCTGTCTTGGGCCTACTAATATCTGTTGGAGTCTCTGTCTTGGGCCTACTAATATCTATTGGAGTCTCTGTCTAGGGCCTACTAATATCTATTGGGGTCTCTGTCTTGGGCCTACTAATATCTATTGGAGTCTCTGTCTAGGGCCTACTAATATCTATTGGAGTCTCTGTCTTGGGCCTACTAATATCTGTTGGAGTCTCTGTCTTGGGCCTACTAATATCTATAGGAGTCTCTGTCTTGGGCCTACTAATATCTATTGGAGTCTCTGTCTAGGGCCTACTAATATCTATAGGAGTCTATCCCAGGGGCCCCCACCAAGCCAATGATATGTGGTCATGAGTACACTTAATCAGTTCAAAACTAACAGAGGAATTTGTTGTTTTTTTTGTTATAAATTTTTTTCAATGTGAGATGTCGCGGAAGAAAACAAAATATGTTAGACAGACAACTTCCTAGATATCAGATGTCATTCTCTTAGATCAGTGGTTCTCAAACTTTTGCGATTCGCCATCCACTTATAAACTTGTTCAGTTTTCGCTACCCACTTATAAACTTGTTCAGTTTTCGCTAGCCACTTATAAACTTGTTCAGTTTTCGCTACCCTCTTATAAACTTGTTCAGTTTTTGCTACCCTCTTATAAACTTTTTCAGTTTTCGCTACCCTCTTATAAACTTTTTCAGTTTTCGCTACCCTCTTATAAACTTTTTCAGTTTTCGCTACCCTCTTATAAATTTGTTCAGTTTTCGCTACCCATTGTAAACTTGTTCAGTTTTCGCTACCCACCTAAAAAGGAAGAAAAAAATGATAAAAGAAAGAGAAACTTTAATCAATTGTACATTTTTTCGATCTAACAATTTCTTTTTTTTTTTGGTAAATTATTTCAAATCAGCTCCCTTACCCCCCCCCCACTCCACAACCTCGACTGACACCCATACTTTGAGAACCACTGTCATAGATGAGACATATCTGTTTTGGTTTATAAATAGATGGGTATCTACGTCACTAGCTGCTAAAAATAACCCTCCTGCTTTTCTTACCTGACATTGATGAAAGGCCAAAAGAAAGAAAAAACACCAAACAAATGAAATGAACAAAGCAAAAAGAAAAATGTTGAATATGGTCAGCGTTGGTGATGACTCACCACAGTCAATCATTTGACAGAGGCGGGGGGGAAAAAACCCAAGACAGCTTTTTGACTGGGTCTTGGTGTGGTGGTGATGTTGGTGGTCATATGTGATGGTGATGTTGGTGGTCATCTGTGATGGTGATGTTGGTGGTCATCTGCGATGGTGATGTCGGTTGTCATCGGTGATGTCGGTTGTCATCTGTGATGGTGATGTCGGTTTTCATCTGTGATGGTGATGATGGGTGTCATATGTGGTGGTGATGTTTGTGGTCATCTGTGACGGTGATGTCGGTTTGTCATTTGTGATGGTAATGATGGGCTTCGTATGTCGACTCGATATGAACTTTCATGTGAAGTGGTGATGTCTGCCGACATCTGTGACGCCAATGATGTTTGAAAGTCGTCAACCTGAAGTTCGTCTATTCTGGTGTAAAGATTTCAGAGTGGCGGATGGTTGTGTCGTTCAAGCGGTTAAAAAGTCCTCAGTTTTGGTCTTCGCTGAAGTACTGGGGGGAATCGTTTCATGCCATGGTACAAGATTCCCCCTAGTCCACACAGTCACTTAAAATGGTGTACCAGACATTCGCTGGGGGTTTGGGGAGGGGGGAGCGTGGATGTTGTGATGGTCAACCACGCATGTGTCCCCCGTGGTGCCTCCCTGGATGAAAGATGGGCATCTATGAGATAAACGTCTTATTCTTGCAGGAACTTAAAAAACAAAATATAAAAAAAAATAAACAAATAATAAAAGTTTATCAATTAGTTTGTGTTTTATTTCACGTCACGCCAATCTAGAATGTAAGATTACATTTTTTTAGACTGGAAATTTCATTACACATGTAATCACATACCTGGTGTTCAAATATATTGACAACAATATTCACAATGAAATGTAAACAAATACAAAAACCTAAAGAAATATGCATTATATAAAATATGTCCCTGTCTTAAAAAAAAACTAGAAGTAACGAAATACTGAAAGTACGTTTAAATTCAGTTCGAATTACATTTATTTATATAACATAACGCTTGTAAAAAAATCTGCAAATAATGATATAACCTTATGTAACTGTTTCTTATTTGACGTGGCCAATGCTGGTTGGAATTCGATACATTTGGTCTATTAATAAAATAAACTTTTTTTAATAAACTTAAAAAAAAATGGCTAGACAGAATTTTTTTCGACCATGAAACCCCTTTCCCCAATTCCACGATTCTCCCCCCCCCCTCCTTACCCTATCCCACCATTCCCCCCCCCTTACCTCCATACCATCATTCTTCCTCCAATTCACATCATTCTTCCTCCAATTCACATCATTCTTCCTCATCACATCATTCTTCCTCCAATTCACATCATTCTTCCTCCAATTCACATCATTCTTCCTCATCACATCACTCTCTGCCATCACTTCATCATTCAGGGACAGACAATAACTATTGCATTCACGAACGTACATTGAGGAAAGAAAGAAAGAAAGAAAGAAAGAGACGAAGATTGGGGAATGAATTGAAAGACACATCAAGAGAAAAAGAAATCCTGGTGAAATCTACTGTATATTTTGTAAAATAAACATTTAACTTTATGGGGAAGTTCATGTTTGAAATATAGCCTGGCCACTTTTTTTTATACAAGAATATCTTTTGAACCATTTCTCAGTCACCAGATTAAATTAAAATAATTACAAAGAGAAGGTTGATTTAGGGCAAAAGAACGCATGAAGTAAACTATACACATATAGATCACGGCAGAAATAACAGGTGAACAAAAAAACCAGATTACAGCACACGTTACCGGTGTACACAAACTTGGGCCAGGTACCCGGGGACACTTGTTGCACAGCCCCCCCCCCCCCCCAGGTGAAATTAAAAAAAAAATCTCGCAGCAGTGACCTGAATGACATGTTGCGTCTGAAAATAAAATTTTCTGTGCTAGGATACTGCGATAGACGAAGAGAATCTGGTAACATTTTGTTAGATGTGTTGGTGCAACGCAGTTTGTGTGAAGTGGCGTCAGCGCGTCACTCAGATTTTTTTCAGGCCCCCCTCCCTCTAAATGTTTGACCTGAGCCCCCCCCCCACTCAACAATTCCGCCCTCGCAGGGGCTTCCCTAGTTTTACCGAATTTCTTTAAAAGATATCCTGCAGCATTGATTGTTGTAAGCTCTTACATAGTCTAGTGCTTCTCAACCGTTGCGAAACGGTGCGAAAATATGTCTGCGGGTTCCCCTCACATTAAGTAATTTTTTTTTAGAATAAATATACGTATTTTGAATACTTTCACTATGGAATGGACTTCGCTTTCTGACGCGCGATACTTGGGTCACGTGGTTTTGGTGATGAGTCACGCAGCAAACGCCCCCCCTCCTTCTTCTAAGTGTTGGTAGTTTTAAACGGAAATTACATGCAACTGCGTACCCCCCTGCATAGCCTTTGCCCATACCCCCTTTAGGGAACGCGTACCGTCGGTTGAGAGTCTCTGCGACAGAGGAATGCTGAGCACAGTGTGTAGCAGTGATCTTTTCAATCACTGCGCTGGCAATGTAGAGCCACTAAGAAAGTGTTGAATCAAGTCCTGTGTCACACACACGCACACACGCACACACAGACAGACAGGTAAAAAACTGGAGTCCCCCCCCCCTTCTCTTCCTCCTCCTTCCCCCTCCCCCAATCCCCCGTATCCGTCCTGCGAAAACTTTTTTGAGTCACACACTGGAGACCACATGAAGTTTAGAGATAGTGCACAGCCATAAACAAGACTATTATAGCCTCTTATACCGACACTATCTTCTATTGCCTTTATAGCCAATACTGGATGTTTATTCAAACACCGACATTGCTGTAAAAAAAAAAGTTGGATTTTAGTTTCGTGGATTTCTCCCTACCACAGGATTTATATAATTACCATGATATAAGCCATCTTGAGTGAAATTTCCATTTTCTTCAAGTTGAAGGACGGTTTGTTTTTTGGATATTTACAAGTGGACTAAACGACAGTAACAGCGGTGTTAGCATTTTCAGTTCCTGTACATAACAAGAATTATTGAGGTGAGGGCTCAATTTAAAACCACTGTTTACATAAAACTGGTTTAATTAATTAATAACTAAATAAAACCCAGATTGACGTTTCAGTATAAACTCGGCTACGTTATAATAGAAATAAATTATTGAATTCAAAAGTTCGTTTACTCTTTCAGCTTCATCTATCTAATTAACAAAAAAAAAGGGGATGCAATTTTACCCCCACCCATGGCTGTATGACCATTTGACTTGTTATTTTAAGATGACAGAAAGATATTTAGTTTTACAACAACTATAAACAACCCAAAAAAAATTAATTAAATAAATAAAATGTTAATAGACACCAGGCCATTAATTAAATCTGAAGGCGACGCTGATATACAATATGTGGTGTCTTGTTCAAATCAGAACTACACCATGGTGAAATGGATATCTGGAATCTATTTTTTTTTTGGTCACAAGAAAAAGTGTTAATTATAACAATAATAAAATATCGGTGGGCCCGTGTGGATGATGTTAATAATGCATTGAATGGTACATTAGTGTTACATAGTTGGGGCTGTTGTCTTATCAGATGATTTTATACAATTAAGTAAAACAAATTGAAAAAAAAAACAAAAAAAAAAAGACAATCTAGACGACAGGTTCATTAAAAGTTATTTCAGTTGAAAGTTTTTTTTTTTGGTTACTTATGTATGGTGGGCCTAAGGGGGCGTGCCAGGAAATGTTTACATCAAGGAAATTATGGGATGGACTTTTAGCCTTAACAACAACCTTGAACTAATTTGTAATTGAATGGAAGTTGAGCACCTTCTCCCACCCTCTCAACTGTAATGGACGTAATACTGACCAGGAGGGTTAACTTGACCCCTACACTGACCTGAACAGTATTGCTGGACTGTTGGGATGGTGGCCTAACCCATTTTATTAGATCAAGTATAGTGGACACCGAAGGTCACGTCACTCAGAGTGTGTGTGTGTTTGTGTGTATGTGTGACGCACTCTCTCGACAGTGCATATGCCATACATACAGGTGTTTATATCAGTTGCTCCATTATATATGACAGTACACATACATACAGGTGTTTATATCAGTTGCTCCATTATATATGACAGTACACATACATACAGGTGTTTATACCAGTTGCTCCTTTATATATGACAGTACACATATGCCACACATACAGGTGTTTATATCAGTTGCTCCATTATACATGACAGTACTCATATGCCATACATACAGGTGTTTATATCAGTTGCTCCATTATATATGACAGTACTCATATGCCATACATACAGGTGTTTGTATCAGTTGCTCCATTATATATGACAGTACACATACATACAGGTGTTTATATCAGTTGCTCCATTATATATGACAGTACACATACATACAGGTGTTTGTATCAATTACTCCATTATATATGACAGTACACATATGCCATACATACAGGTGTTTATATCAGTTGCTCCATTATATATGACAGTACACATACATACAGGTGTTTGTATCAATTGCTCCATTATATATGACAGTACACATATTCCATACATACAGGTGTTTGTATCAATTGCTCCATTATATATGACAGTACACATATGCCATACATACAGGTGTTTATATCAGTTGCTCCATTATATATGACAGTACACATATGCCATACATACAGGTGTTTGTATCAGTCGCTCCATTATATATGACAGTACACATATCATTCATGCAGGTATTTGTATCAGTTGCTCCATTATATATGACAGTACACATATCATTCATGCAGGTGTTTGTATCAGTGACATGATAATAAATTACTGCGAGACGCCTGAGAATCACACAATCACGTGATATATGAACGATGACGACATGGCCAATACAAATTTACACCAATCACTGTTGTGTATCGTACAATTGGTGGGTCACGTGACGTGCAGTGTGATGTGCATCTAAAAATAGCTCTTACATAACCCATGACACATGTTTAATACGTGCTACATTGCCGGCCAGTGTAATATTACATAAAGTTTATTTATCCTTTTTACAATCAAGAAAAAGGCCAATTAAGTATTCCCGATTCAACTGACAAACTCAATACGTTCAGTGCATTAGACTTCAATTAGAAAATTGACCAAGTTATTACATGACCAAGTTATCACTTGACCAAGTTATTAAAGGTTTTCTTTTCACAGACTGTTATTCTATTTTAAAATCATTAAAGAAAAAAAAACAATAACTGCCTGCACAAGATAATACCCTCACCTGTCTCATTATGACTAAAAATTGATTTGTACTATTACTTCCACCGACCGTAAGATTGTATAATGAAACAAGATACATAGTGTTTACAACAGTTCTTTGGTAATGTTTCTAATCAATTTAAACAGTGCTTCCCAAACTTTTTAATTTTCTCGACACACTTGTAAAGAGAGAATAAAACCGGCATAAAGTAAAGGAAAGCTAAATTTTGGTTGTAATTATTATCGATTGAGTAATTTATGATATCTGGCGACCCACTTCAAATCACCTCTCGACCCACATGTGGGTCACTGCCCACTTCATATCTTCTCTAGACCCACATGTGGCTCACTGCCCACTTCAAATCTCCTCTAGACCCACATGTGGCTCACTGCCCAGTTCAAATCACCTCTCGACCCATCTGTGGCTCACGGCCCCATACTTTGAGAGCCTTTGAGACTTAAATTTTCCATTTTTTTCCCAATTATTTTCGCTATTTTTTTTAAGCACCTGTGTATTTCAATAAAAAAAACAATAACAGTGCGGGCCTGGGCCGAGGCTTTTTGAGATATATAGGGGCCCTAATTAAAAATGGCTGAATGGGGCCCACATAATAGACATTCATATTGGTGGGAAGGGGGACATTAAAACGTAGGAAATTCTCAGCGGTGCTTATTTTCCAACACACGGCTCTCCACTCGGCTCTTCACACACTCTCTCACATGACCACACAATAATTTCATAATTAAAATTGAAGTTATATAATCTTAGCCAGCTTCCACGGCCGACGGTCTAATGGTCGAGTTATCTACTTTAGTTTCAAAGCAATTGATGTACTTTAGAGTGATGTTGTTTATGGCGAATGCTGTAATTAAACCATCGGTGACATCTCCTCACCCCGTAAATTACAACCTCTGTTGGGAAGGTTTATGGTTTACAATACACGCGCACAAATGCGACACTCACATAAATTAAAGACACATATTGTTGGGTACAGAAATGGATATTCCCTTTGAGCGTCTGTTGTGTACTACCGAGGATGATAGTTTATTATTAATATTGAGTTTAACTTGATACTTTGTGTTTGTAAAGGGACTTCTGTATCTATCTATCTATCTATCTATCTATCTATCTATCTATCTATCTATCTATCTATCTATCTATCTATCTATCTATCTATCTATCTATCTATCTATCTATCTATCTATCTATCTATCTATCTATCTATCTATCTATCTATCTATCTATCTATATGTATATATCTGTCTTCTGTCTGTCTGCTTGTCTCTTTCTCTGTTCTCCTATCTATCTATCTATCTATCTATCTATCTATCTATCTATCTATCTATCTATCTATCTATCTATCTATCTATCTATCTATCTATCTATCTATCTATCTATCTATCTATCTATCTATCTATCTATCTGTATATCTTTCTATCTGTATATCTATCTATTTATCTATCTATCTACCTACCGATCTATCTATCTATCTATCTATGTATCTATCTATCTATCCATCTATCTATCTATCTATCTATCTATCTATCTATCCATCCATCCATCCATTATCCACCATCCTACCTACGTTTGTACTCCAGCTTACATCACAACCCACCAGGCACACACACTCATCTTATGTAGACACACTAAAGTCATTTTGACCCAGGCAAGTGTACACAAAGACAGCGACTTGTAATCTGTTTGTCTGTCTGTTTACTTAAACTTTTTAAGGATAAAGATATACGTGTATCTGGGATGGTACACTACCTTAACTTCACACTTACTCCTGCATGTCTGTCTGTCTGTCTGTCTGTCTGTCTGTCTGTCCTACCGTTAGTTGGTCTGCTTAGCTTCACGTCAGATTTTGTATGTGTGTAGGTGCTATTGTGCGTGTGTCTGTTAGCGTGTAAGCAAAATTGTGTCTTGATATGTATTGATGTTTGTGCGTTTTGACACTCTACTGTTTGAGTTTGTATGTCTGTTTGTATGCATCATTGAATTTTGAGTGTATTTTATTAGTGAATTTTAATCTATGCGTTATGGCCGGGTTGGGAAAGATTTATAAAATCGCAACTAATGGGTGAACCAGGAAACCGTTACAG
>JAGDYQ010000060.1:1815518-1938018 GCA_021962125.1 Bulinus truncatus | reverse complement strand
GGAAAACTACATTTTGAATTACAGCTCAATTGGACAAAACCCCACACTTGGAAAACCCAACATTCCATCCAGCACCGTAGCGTGAACATTCTACAGCAGGGGCCAGGCATTCTACAGCAGGGGCCAGGCAATGGCGGGGGGGGGGGGGCAGGTAATACATTTTACTAAGTAGAACAAATAAGCAGGGGGGGGGGCAGACAAAACGCAGGGGGGGGCGGCCCCCCTGTCCCCCCGCACTCTACGGGCCTGATTTCACCTTAATTTGAATCCCTAATTAAAAACAAAATATTTCAAATGATAAATTTCAAAATCAATATACCAAGAGATGTTAGTCGAGTTGGTCTTTTGTTTGTCACTTTGGGTTTTTTCTCATTTTATGTTTATTTTTTATTTAAAAAAAAAAATAACTACCAACGGAAAATTTAAGTTTGAAGTGGATTGGTCATCGTAAGCTTTACCTATGATTCGGCTATGATGGCGTTACACTGGGAGTGTCCGGCAGTGAATGTATCACTGACTGTGAGTGTCCAGAAGTGAATGTATTACTGACTGGGAGTGTCCGGTAGCTAATGTATCACTGGAAGTGTCCAGTAATGAATGTATGTATCTTTAATCAGACTTGCGTGTCTCCTCACATCTAAATACTAGTATGTCTAAAAAAAAAGAAATGGGTTAGCCCTAATTTGTGTACTTTTCGGAGATCATTAAGGGAATATTGGTTCGATTTTTTAATGCCTGGGAAATCAGTTGATTTTGATTGTCCAGAACGAACGAATATTTGTAAAATATATCAGTCTCGAAAATAAAGAAAATTTGAAACAATTTGTTTTTGCACGTGCAACTAATGTCTTTATAGAAATATTTATAGTTAATTTTGTTGTTGTTTATTTTCTTACAATTCGTGGAACCCCCCAGGACAAATGATTGTTGTTGCGTGTCTAGCATGGCACGCGCGCTGTGCATTTGTGTTCACTGACTTATCTGGGTTGTTATAATTTAGTATATATGGTTGTAATACATATGTCTGTATGGCTGTGGTACATATGTATATATGGCTGTGATGCGTAGGTCTGTATGATTGTGATACATATGTCTGCATGATTGTGGCACACATGTCTGTATGATTGCGGTAAACATGTCTGTATGACTGTGATACATAGGTCTGTAGTCTCTATGATTGTGGTCTCTATTAACATCAGCTGATTTCATGAATGACAATGTCTGCCGTTTGATGATCTACTGGGAGGTAAACTGGGAGAGTGGTGGGGGGGGGGGTGGAGACTCACACTGTAGGGCCCACACCTTGACATCTCAGACACTGTCATGGTGATCGTGTTGCAGTTAAATAACACTGGTAAACAGTGACTTCATTGCCAGTGATATTTGAATCATTTTATACAAAGTCAACTATGCTGATTTAGAATATGTAAGTGCTTTTGCTAGATTGGCTCTATTTTACGAGATAATTAAAATTAATTAAATAATGTATGCATGAAGTAAAATAGTATACTAACAAATAGTAGTGAAACTGTTAAAAGTCATTCAGAAATTTGTTCAAAAATATGTGCGATAGTGTTATAGAAGAAAATATTTTCATTTGAAAAACTAATTATGTCTAATTAATTAATTAATATGTTAATAGTCAATGGTAATGCATTAGCAAATCGCTGTTTGCTCGACTTCCTTTTGTGTGTGTCTTTGGGGCCATTGCGCTGGAGGCTCCAACAGTAGTCAGCCATTATATGTATGTCCCATCTTCCTTGATATCTCTCCTCCATCACCCTCATATCCTGATGGAACCTTTCGCCTTGCTCCTCACTGAAGTCCCCAAGGTTACCTGGAAATTTTTCTAAATGACTGTGCAGGTAATGTACCTTGATGCTCATATTCGCTCCAATGTTTCTAAAGTTAGCGAGCATATCTTGCACCAGTTCTTCGCAATTCTCTGCTCTGTTATTTCCTGACAACTGAAACAAAACTGTTCCATGAAGAAGCTTCAAGGTGATCCATGAAATTAGTAAAATTTCGATCGTTGATGAGTTTTCGAATCTGATGACCGTCAAAAATCCCAGCTTTCAGCTTCTCCATGCTCAATCCGGGGAATGATCTGCAAATATACTTGAAGCAATTGCCAGATTTGTCCAAAGCCTTAACAAGTTGTCTCATTAAACCCTAATTTGATATGAAGCGGTGGGAGAATGATCTTATTTTTGTCAACCAGTGGCTTGTTGATGATATTTTCTTTACCAACAGTCATTGTTTCCTTTGCAGGCCGTGTCCACTCTTGTCCTATGATCTTGCCTAGTCCCATTTGGAGCAGAAGTACGTGGATGTCATTACAGTAAACAAGATCTTCCTCTTGGCTGATATATGGAAGAAGAAACTCTTCTCTTTTCCGATTAGATGTTATTTTAACTTCTGGTTTGGAGACAATTTCTTTCATTTGACCCTGGACAGATTTAGGTCTCGTATCAGGTCATTGTGTTCTTCTTGGCTGAATGGTTGAGGTGTTGAAGAACTTCCTTCATAATCGCTTCTACTGATGGTGAAAGCTCTAATAATCCAGTAAACACTGGTATATGAACTTCACTGCTATGTGAATTGGTCTCCTTGCAGATTCCAAGATCAGGATAATCCCACTTAGATTTCGTGTGGCGATTGAAGCGCTAACATTCACAATACAAAAATAACAATCAACAAAATCGTCTTTTCGGCTCTCGCCATACCATTGGTACACCGAAACTTAGACTTTTCTTCTCACCATTTGTCCACTACCGTTATACTCTCCACACAGTTTTCGCTGAACCTTATGGGAGCCCAAGACTTGTCTTGGTCTCCCAGCTTCACACCGAAATAAACCAAATATGCCTGCTGCACAAATTCGGTTATATTTCTTCTTTGCTTTTCAATCATGTATTCTCCACAGATGTTTTAGAGTACATTCGAATTATTTTTGCAGCATCTTCGTGATGAGCTCACGATGTCTTTAGAGAAAGCAGCTATAAAAGAGAGAAAAAATAAACCAAGTTATAACTTGGTATAGTTAAAATAAACAACAGACACCAAACTTGTTGCATTTGTTTTACACAAAGGGTACAATGATATTTTCAAGGGTGTCCAATATCTCAGAAAATAGAGCCAATTCAGCAAAAGCAGTAGCAGTTTTGAAATCAGCACCCATGATTTGCTACAAATTCACTCAAACATTCTTGGTAATTCGCATAAAAAAATTTTTTTGTTGGCCTGTGTAATCATAAACAGAGACGGATATAAGGACGCACACAATTGGATATTTCTCATTTATACCGATACTCAGTGCTTTTTAGTCTGGCGGAACGCGCACCGGAACAGCGTTCGGAATTTTTTATTCCGTAGACTTTACATTGAGAAACAATTAATTCTTTTTGGCTGCCAAATAAAGGGGAACAATTCAAAGGTCATGATAAAAATGTGTATATAAAACATTTTAAATGAATATATAGGTACCCAGTAGACAGTAGTAGTTTTTTACTGTTATATTGATAATTTTTTTCTTGTATTTATTGTTTTATGTAAAAATTGGTTGACATAATTACATTATCCTTCATTCTTCTCATACACTAATTAAATACTACATACATTTTAAATAATTATTGCTAGAATCCTTAAAATATCCGTTTTTTCACTTATTTTATAGTAAATCCGAAACCGGCTTTCGCCGGTTTTGAGAAATTGACCTTCGACAACCTTTTTTTAAAGCTCGGTTTTGTGTAAATACCCTAGTGTCCATTCACTATGTCTCTCGTGGTACCTCCATGGCAAATGCACTTGATTTTGATGGGCTCTACAAAACATGACCCATTGGTGGTGTAACGTTATAGATTTTTGTATAACGCTACGTAGTTAAATGTTATGTATTTTGTTGATATTAGTTGTGTAATATGTTCTTCATTTTACTTCAAAGATGGCGTTCAGCCTCAAGGCACTCACACACACAACACACCATTAATAAAGCCAAGTTCCAATGATTCAATAACATTTATTTAAATAATAGTAAAACACACATAAATGCACTCATGGCCACCAAATATTCACAAATATGCTTTAGCAGAATAAACGTTGGATCATGTACTGTTAAACTTCAACTTATCTCTGAATGTATACTGTCTTCGTATGGAGTAAGAGTATGTATATTTAATAACTTGATTTCCTCTCTGAACATCTGTATACTGTCTTATCGTATGAGAGTACGTATACTTAATAACTTGATTTCTCTCTGAACACCTGTATACTGTCTTATCGTATGTAAAAAAGTATGTATACTTAATAACTTGTCAATATATGTATACTGTCTTGCGGTAAGAGTACGTATATCTAACATGTATACTGTCTTACAGGCAAGAGTACGTATATCTAATATGGTGTCCTGATGTTTCTATCTCTATAGTCGCTCTTGTCGATCGGTAGGTCTTGATGTCTTCGGCCGGTCCCCCGAAATTTCTTCACTACATCTCTATTTATCTGATGGTGAATTATCACGTTCCAAAGCCCCAGAACTTTTGATTGGCCTCCTAATATCCTTTCTAACTCATCTACATATTAATGAATCTTATTCCAGCCTAGGGATTGGTGCGGCTAAAACTCACTATGGGCTAGTATTTCTTTGTCTCCCTAATTACGTCTTATCACGTATATCCGGTGTCATCGACGCCATTGACAGATTTATTCCACCCAAAAAACAAAGATAACACGGTGGAATTCTAATTATCAAAATCTCTGCCTGTGTCCTTGGCCCATGAACTTTCAATGTTGACCACCCAACTAAACCAGTGGTTCTAAAATTGTATGAATCTATCTAAAGCTATTGTTACAGGTGGTTTACATGATTTAAGAGATAAAAATTCTCTTTTGAGAGATATGTAAATAAAATTTAAAACTAACTAGGTAATAACATGACTCATTGTAAGTGAAGCCCACTACCTAAGCATTACTGTCACTCTATTTTTTAACAACAATTCTCATTTATCCAGAAATAAACCTACCGCTAGAAATGATAAAGAAAAGAAATATTTTTTTTTTAAGATCATTTTATTTATAATTTCAGAAAATTGTTGATGAACAAATGAAGCCTGGCTGACTGGCAGATATAGCAATTGACTGTATGCCATGATGGCTTGCATAGGAAGAGCTTCAAGATCTTTGCATAGGGCTTAGAAATTGTGACCATGATGGTATTGGCTTTGATGATAGGCCTTAGTTTTCCCCAATACATTCCAGGATCCATAACATAAACTATTTTCTAGCTCATAGTATTAACATAGATGATTAATTATGTTATGGTGTAATGGCTTGAAATTTTTTTTATATGCTATTAGAAGACATTTATAGATTTATATATAAAAAAAAAACAACAATAACTTAGTGCAGTATCATCATTAAAGACAGTTGACAAAGATCAATACATGGTGTTGGTACTTTGTTATTTTATTGTGTAATAACATAGGCTGAGATATCAAATAATAAACATCCATTTCATACACTCTGTATGGGGGGAAATGATGCACATGTTCAAAAGAGAATATGCATATGGAGACATTTTTTGTCATACATGTATACTGCGGTAACTTATTATTTAAACACCTAAAAAATGTTACAATTGAATTAAGATTTGTTTTTTTAGTAATATTCTTTTAATTTAACAACAAAAAAATTACATTAATTGATGTAAGTTTATTTTAAATGTGTTTTGTTAATTACAGGTCTTGCTGACAAGAATCATTTTGTTATGAAGCAGATCAAAGAATTAAGAGAAACATATATGAACTCACACCTTGTAAGGCTAATTATTTTTTTACTTTTTTTTTTGTGGGAGTGATACTTGATAAAGATGACATAGGTTGGTTGCTAGTCCTGTTAAAATAAATGAGGTGTGAATTCATTCCACCTTATATCTACATGTGTACAGGTACAAGTTTCTATGTAGTGTAAATAAATGTGCAGCACAAAAATGCATATAAAAAATGTTGCTGTAGCACACTATTCTTTAAACCAGTGCTTCTCAAAGTGGTAATGCGAAGCCCCCTAGGGAGCTGTGGAATTTTGAAAATTATAAATTTAAGCAATCTAAACCAAAAAGAAAAATAGGGGGCCATGACATATTGGATTGATGCTCCAAGGGGGCAGTGACTTCAAAAGTTTGAGAAGCACTGCTACAGTTCAACTATGTACATCTTGGCTTTTGTGGTTTTGGAGAGAAAACTAAAAGTTATATTTGCGGTAAATTTTTCTAATTAAAAGGAAAAATTTATACATATTTAAAGACTATCAATTTCAAGCCTTTTAAATTGATGATTTTTAAGTAAATTCCATAGTTTTATATATGTTAACAGATGATGTATGTTTAAAACCTAAATAGAAATGAAAAAAAAATTTCTAAATTTACTTGCATATAGCATTTTTGGATCAATATACAAACATAATTTGGGAATGTTTTAAACTCGCCTGTAAGGGGCTGTGGCCTGAATGAAATTTTTCTTAAAAAGAAGCAAAATATTTTATTTGAATGAAAACTGATTTTAAATATGTTTTATCTCACATGAACTTTATTTGTTCCTGAACTCGCTTTGTAGCCCAAAATCTGAAACATTGAAATCAGTTAAAATAGAGTCCATTTGTTTCAAGATGAAAGAATTCTTATTGTTAACACCCAGTCATTTAACTGACAAAATGCAAAGAATACATGTACCGCAAGCATGTTAAATCAAGGAAAGAGAACAACATAATAAATTAAATGATAACAAAAGATTCAGTTTTTTACCAAGAAAATGTTTATGGAGAATTAGTCACTTTCTTTGCTATTCTGAATAATGAGTTTAAAGAGTTTCATGGTCGCTTTTTTAGCTTGAGAATCTTTCTGAAGTTTGCCACTGCTTTTAATATTTATAAGGTTTATTGCCCTATTAGTAATCTGTTTGGATGATGGTTCTCAAGGAGGTCTTTAATATCTCCCTACTGTAAATTTCTTAAATCCTGGTAGTCAAAGCTGTTATTGGCTCATCATCATGATTGCTTATTCTTTTATGTCTTTAGCCGTTTATTCTAAAGGCCACCAGCTCACCATTTGTGAGCTCTCCATTGTATTCCTCAAAGCCATTGACTCCCAGGCAAATATTATTACATGTATTAGTACGGCGTAGCTTTCATTTTACTGCCCGGCATACTTTTGTTGTCTTCACTGTTAAAACCTTGTCCCATCATTCACATCTTCGTTCACTATTTGAATATTTTTTTTTGTCTTGGGAGACAAAAGTCGTTGTCTATAACCTTAATTGTTTGTTACCTGAGGCATTACTGCATAAGGAATGATTTAATATTCAGTATTTAAGAGTTATTTCATGCTGATCTTTCTTTTGTTTTTTTTTTAGCTAAGGAATCTAAAATAGAAATTGATGATGTGAACAGATCAATAGCTGATATAATGTTTAAGTTTAATGGATATGCTGCTGAACATCCTTTGAATAGAAACTGGTAATTGATTTGATATTAAATTATAACTTAATTGTTCATGTATATTGTAGTTTTTATTTGATTATCTCTTGAATGAAATATTTTGTATTATAACATGCAAATTTATATCAAATAATAAAACAATTTTTAAAATGTGAAAGTTTTTTGTTCTTTTAAGCTTGAATATAAGCATGTGTAATGTTAAGAAATGCATCTGAGAAAACATCAAAAATATTTCAGACTTTCCTTTGCATTACTAATAATAGATAATCTTGAATTTGCTGTCAATTTAGTTAGCTACGTAAAATATATTTCTTTTTCATCATCAATATTTACATTAATATTACCTCACTCTAAATAAGGTGTGCATTAAATAATTTTGTCTTGTCTAAGCGCTGTCAGCCTATGGTAGCTGTCTGGTAGTTGGCAAAAATAAAAACTCAGGATACAAAACTTTAAATGATACCCAGTTTATAATGGAAATGTTACCAAAGACTTAGTGGAAAAGTAGTGCTCCCAAGTCAAAGCTCAAGAAGCCATTTTTAAAGCGGTTTTTATACTGGTAGTGCATTTGCATGGTTCTTTCAGTAATAGTATATGACAGATTTTCAAAAATTAAGTACTAGTACCTACTGCATAAGTGTTCTATATTTCTTATAACAGGATATAAATCTCAGGCTTAAACGAGTACTTGTGATTCTTTAATATAATAATCAGTAGCCAGGATGGTTTAATTTATGCCATTTTTCATGATTCCCACCAGAGCAAAGCACAGATATCTAATCTATGGAGGTAAATGCGCAAAGGAATATCTTAGAACCCAGCCTCCAGCATGTAGATAGGGTTTACAAATGATCAACCAGATTTTCATATAGAAAACTCATTGTCACTGATCACAAGTATTTAAAAGCAGATTCCTTAGGAATTTAGACTACCAGTACAAGTAACAATAATAGCTCCAAAGTGCTGGATTACTGTATTTAAAATTCTTTATCTGGCAATTAATCAATGAAAAATTACTTCTAATTTAATGAGAGTACCTTCAATATTCCAGGATACTATGTTTTTCTATACCTTGTTCATTTTTAACTTATCAGTGTCAAAAGTATTTAACTTCGTTTATACAAGTCAAAATAATTGCAGTTTAAAAATGAAAGACTGGGGAAAAAAGTTTTTTCATGACCGTTCATTTTGTAACCAGCTGAAGAAATTGACTCTTGATGAAGTATTTAAATTATTAAAAAAAAAAAAACATTTCATTTTAGATATTTTCACCTATTATGTAAACATAACCAAACAAGCACTGGTGGTGCATTGCTATCATTACATATTTAGTTTTTTTTGTGATATTTTGCTTCAAGAAGAAATTTGAAAAATACACTTATAATTTGACTGGATAGTTTTGTATTGCAGAAATGGTCTTCCCACCATGAAAAAGTCCCCCATTACAGATTATAATAATACAGTACCTATTGATGGTTAACTCAAACACGAGTGTTCAGCAGGCCTGAAGCAATAATATACATGTTGAAAATTGGGTCTTATCAGCCATTTCTGAAAGGAATGCACTATAAAGGGTGGTGCAAATTGGCAATACCTAGGAATTATCATAAACCAGACAATGCTTTATTACTTTAGCCCTATTGTTCAACAGTTTCCGCACCAGAAGATATCAAATTCCCTACTTACCAGAGTGTATGTTTAATTAGTAATAATTTAAAATTAAAGCATTACCTTTTCCGTGTTTAAATGTAAAATCATAAGCAACACAGAATGCCCAATTTTTAATTAAATATAGCAAGAAAAACAAACCACAATAAATACTCTTCAAACCAGAACAGTTTATTAGATGAAGACAATTAAAAAGTAGTGGAGGTCTGCTTTGCTGTGAAGCGAGGGCCGTGAAGCTTCCTGTGTACTCTATGAGTTAATGGAAACTTGATCTTGTTATCCTGAAAAGTAAAAATGTTTAGGGTATTATGCAGAAGATTACATTTAAAAATTATGTATATATGCTTGTTTAAAAACTCAAACTTACATGAAACTGTTTTGTGTTGGGTCTTCACATTTGCTTGCAGCAATTTCTTCAACCCTTGATAATGTGGATTGAGTGAGCTCTGTCTCTGTGGCGCCGCACCCATGTCACGATCTACCACAAATGGACAATGTAGAAGTAATAAATGACAAACCTTCAAAGCTTACAGAAAGTATAATATTAAATTGTGTAACAACTAGATTCACTTCATGCTCAAGAATGAGATAGAAGGCGACTCAGCCGCTATTTGATTTTGCACAGGTAATGAACATATGTTGAAATTCAAAACAACAATGCTTCAGTTCTGTGCAAAAGGCTTGCTTATATTCACTGCAATTAATCCATAGGAAATTTATCATGCTGTGATGAATTCTAAGTTTGTTTAACAAAATAACGTCGCTTCACTTAAAACAATTCACACATTGCATAAATAGGCCACATTAGGTAAATGTTTTTTTTAAAAACCGAAACAAGAATGGAAATTAATAGCCAATATTGTGTAGTTGGTTTTTAAAAATTTAACTTACAGCACTGCGCTACAGCTTTTGCTAGATGTCAGTCCTGGTACTCGGTACATGTTGTGAGTGCCACTGGAATTGTAACGCAGCCAGATTCCAAAATTCTTGATCTTCAAAGGTTTTTTCTCCATAACCTGCATAAATAGGAAACATCTTTTAAGTAACCAATACGTGGACTTGTCAAATCATAGCTTCAATGGGGATCAAAGAACTCAAAATCATAATGACCATCTCTTTTCTTATAATTATTCTCAATTCTTTTTAAAATCTTTAAGTACTCTTTACTAATTGCTTACAGGTATAATAACTACAATGTAAAATTTTTGGCATAATAATATTAACTATCAATATTTATGTATAGATTAATTTGTCTATGCAGATGTGATTTTTTATATAAATTTCATAAGTTTAGATCCAAGTTGTTCATAAAAATAAATAATAAAGCCTATTATTATAGCTCAGTGGCTAATACTAAGTTAGGTCTGACAGAACCTGTATTTTTTTTTACTTCGGGTACCAGCCATAGATATTGCTCCACACCCTTACCCTATCCCTAATCCCAAAAAAATGTATATATGCCACGCTCCTTATATCCTAATATAATGGTTTTGGCTGGTGCCGGAGCCACCGTTATTATAACTAGCAGCCACAGTAGCAGACATGTAATATGCAAAATAAGCTGTAAGAAAAAAAATTAACTTCATTAAAATTGTCTTTAAAAAAAGATTTCATTGCAAACATACAACATAAATTGAATTATAGAATTAACTACCATTAAATATACATTGTAAAAATGGTAAAATTTATTACCCTGCTGCAAAACTAACTATTTCGCCAGTTGCTTTTTCAACTTTCTCAACTGACTAAGAAAATACCAAAATCGACTTTTAGCTACAGCTTTATTCTGCGAAAATGCGCATCTGATAAAGAGCAGGAGTTCTGTTCTTGTCAGATGGCAGGCCTCTGCCAATTACTTTGTATTCTGTAACTGTAAAAAAAGTATTACATGCGATAAAAGTACCATTTTTAACACATTTTTTTTTAGGCTGATGCCGCAACGTGGTTTAAACTATTAGGTAAATAAAAGATTTTTTGTGAGTCAACAAAGCAAATAACTCTCACAAAATATTACATAAAAAGTGACAAAATAACTTCTGACATTAATTTCCTTAATATATATTTCAAGAAATATAATTGGCATAACACTCAGCTTTCATATTTTTATAACGCTTACCCTTCGCCCTTAGCCTTCATCGTGCCGAATCTAGACTGAAAGACCGAGTAAACAATAAGATTGCCAGATATTTTTTCTAGATGAGCAAAATATGTAATTGTTTTTTAGTTAAGTTTCTCAAAATTTCTTTTACAACCTCCAACATAGAGTTTTGTATAAAATTTGAATTATATTAAATATCTATCTAACAAATTAAGTCTGTTAAATTATACATCAGATTACATGAAATTGAAAAATTATTATTTTACATCAAGACCATCTGGCCAAATAAGATCACGTGACATCGCTCGTAAATTTATTTCAGACGTTATTTTTTATGCTGCTAAATAAAATGGCTTTTCGCGTTTTTAATTTCAATACGTTTGTGTTAGTAAAACCATTTCATTTGCCAATCTAAAACTTTAATAAATATAAATTATATTATATAGCTCTTGTGAAGTTTTCCCAATCTAATTTAATAATTTTTTCCCATACATCTAGCTGCTAGGGCCTTTTTTTTTTTTTTGAAGTATGCAAATTGAAAATGCAAGTAAACAAACATGAAAGACCGTTCAGAATTTTTTCCTATACTGTTTACAAGCAGTTTGTATTCATTCTAAATACTCTTTAAAATAGTCTATTGGTGTAAAACAAGTAAAAATTCAAACAAGGGATAAAGTTAATTGTCAAACTTTTGAAGTGATTATTTACATGACACTCCGATGATGACAGATTCGGACAGTAGGCCTAATGTTTCGGGTGGGGCGGGGGGGCAGCAGTGCCGTAGCGAGCTTAACTCGCACCTGGGGCACATCTTTTAGCTCCCCACCCCCATTCGAAACCATATAATATTATCCTTAAATACATAATCGTCTAACCCGTGTGAAGTCTTCAGGTAGTTTTCATATCGTGCCGTGTATGCGTTGTGTAACTTACTCGTAACACCTGTCTCCCGCAGGTAGTTTTCATATAGTGCGGTGTGTATGCGGTGTGGTATTTCATACATTTCTTTGTTATTTCTGTTCATATCGTATTCTGTTCACGGCAATAAGGCCACATGTTCTTTTCTATTGCAGTACATATATTTCTGCATATTTCTTTGATATCCCTTCTGTCGGATCTGTTAAGGGACTTTATTATTTTATTGTTATGTGGCTATTTAAAAAAAAGTAAATAACCAATGCTGTTCTCTCATTCACCCCAGATTCTGGCCATTCATGTCACCCATAGTTTATTTTGGTCTTTTTGGTCGTAAAAAAAGAAGGGGAACATTAAGAGAATTAACTCTAAAATATTAAAATGAGAAAATATAAATACGATTACTTCCCCTTTAAAAGGAATCTTACGTAACATGACTTGGCTAAAAAAGATAAGAGAGTGACAGAGATAGAAAGAGGGTATTTGTCAATGCCATGTTATTATGCGTATTTACGGTAGAGTATAAAAAATGAAACAATTAGCAAATAGCAATGAACGTTTTACAGTGAATGCCTTGGTGGGTGGTGACTGGGTCGACTGCATTTAGGGGCTGTCCATTATTTATGTCACCCTTGGCGATTTTTACCTCCCCCCTCCCCTTGTCGTCAACAACTTCCAGAGACCCACCCCTATAAAATTACGTCAAATATTTGATTACCCCCCCCCCCTAAAAAAGGCTTCCAAAATGTTTGTTATGTGGCAAAATTAGTAGAATATAGTTAGTTTAATTAAAATACTGAATGTTAAGCGAGTGTGTATAACACAGGACTACAAACGCTGCTTAATTTTCCTTTATTAAGTAATTATATTAAATTAAAAAAAAAGTAACATTGTTGACGTCAACTTTTCTTGACCTCCCTTCTCCCCCTTGTCAACAATTGTCAAAAATTTTCTGACCCCCCCCCTCCCCCATATTTTGCTGGGCTGACGTGGCTTATGGACAGCCCCTTAGTTCCGTAGAGAAATACGATGAGCAACTGGCAGTGAGCAAAATTCATTTTTTTTCAGTGGCGTCGATATCAAGGCCCTCCCGCAGTCGGTTTTCAGGGAGGGGACCCTTAAAACACCTACCCCCCCCCGCCAAACATGTCAAGCCCTTTCGCTGGAACTCGCCCACCCTTAAGCAGCGCGTGACTATTAGTCTAACGCACGTGTAGTGTGTACAGACAGGTCGCCGACCAAAGATAATTCTAGTTGCAGAAAATAATTAAAGGAATGCGACTACTGTACTCCTCTCTTAATTGAAGAAGTTGTTGACCCAGATGGACTTCAGCCAACTAGATATCTTCATGTGTCTTCACACACGTCAGCGCACTGCTGATACATACAAATATATATATATATATATATATATATATATATATATATATATATATATATATATATACATACAAACAAAAACACACACACACACGTACACACACTCACAACGTCTGCTTATGTCTACTGGAAGACAACTCTGTATCGTCTTGAATGTTTTATCCAATGGAATGCGAACGACTTTAAAATAAAGCAACCACCATAGCCTGGTTTAAAATCTCTGTAAAATGATGATAGATATTTCAAATCTGCATAAACAGTTGGATCAAGACTGAAGTAAGGCAACTGTAGGTCAAAGGCCTGGTACATGTTAGGGCCAGATTTTTGCTAGCAAACTGACCAAAAGTACCACCTGTGAAATATTATACATCATTCCACATTTCACGTGATATGCCTTTTCCTGAATTTGTAAAGACACTAAAGAGTCAAATTTCATCACGTTTTCTTTGTTTGGAGTTGTCGATGAATAATTCTGTTAAACGTGGGCCGATATTCTTTTCCAGACCCTCAAAGGTTAATGGCTCATCCGACCTTAACATAATAGTTATGAACACGCATGGCTGTCAATGTTATAAATAAATCTTTCTCTTTTATTTTTGACTGTCACAGTACACCCTGAGCCATAAGAATACATCACAGCTAATGGAAATTAATTTTATAATGCAACGTAACCAGTTGTTTTTTTTTTTATTGAGGTTGAGCCTGCCTTGGTGTAGAAACCACAAAATGTCACATGTCACAAAGGAGGAGCATTACTGACATGGGCCTGGAATAAACAGAGCCAGCTCGGATGTTGTGGATTGAACAAAAGGAAAACAACAAATAATTTAACCATGCAAGAAAATACTCTTCTCTCTCTTCTTCTTCTTCTTCTTCTTCTTCTCTCTCTCTCTCTCTCTCTCTCACATACACACACATCACACTTACACATACCTGTATATATATATATATATATATATATATATATATATATATATATATATATATATGTATAGCGAGAGAGGGATGAGAGAGAGTGAGAAAGAGAGAGAGAGAGTGAAAGGGAATGTTTGGCTGGTATAAACTCTCTGGTAAATGTCGTTGGTAGGTGCTGTATGTGTATGAGTGTGTGTGTGTGTGTGTGTGTGTGTGGGTGGCGGTGGAGGCTAAACAGTCTGGACTGGAATATTAAGTGAAGGAATCGCATTACTGACACCAGGTGCAGGACCACTTGAGTGTTGTCAGGTCGTAGGTAAGGTCATGCCGACATTAGACGTCTTCGGTTCAAGGTGACGAAAGCACGACATTCAAATGAAATGGGTAACTTGTGGAGCCTACACGAATCTTGGTCGAGGGAGAAAAATTTACAGGAGATTGTTAGGAGAAGTTGAAGCGGGAAAACATGGAGGAGACATGGACAAGTGTTTGTTTTTGAAAATATAACTTATATGCACATCATTCTTTTATTGGCCGGCTACGTGGACATGTCTTTTTATAGTGAGTGTCTTGTTGTGTAGGTCAATCGGGTCTTAGTGAGTGTCTTGTTGTGTAGTTATATAGGTCGATCAGGTCTTAGTGAGTGTCTTGTTGTATAATTATATAGGTCATTCGGGTGTTCTAAAGATTAGAGAAGGATGGATTCAGAGCTCGTTCAAATTATCGCCATTTATTAGACTTTGTTGATTTTTACAACAACATAATAATACGATAAACTGGAATAAAAGTGGCTGTAACGATACCCCATCCCCCCACCCCACCCTGGCCTGTCCCTCCTCCCCCGCCCCGGCCCGACTACCCCCACACCCCCCCACAGGCCTGAGCTCAACCTTGCAGCATGTGTTCAGAAATATGACATAATTACAGATAAATAGCAGACGATTACTGAGTCGTCGTCGTCGTCGTCGTCTGAGTACTGTTTGATGTATTTAGCAGCACAGCCCTTTCCCTAAGCTCAGTTCACGAGATTTCACGCGTCTAATCTCTAAGTGGACAGATTCAAATGTTCAGATCAATCAAGATTAATCCAACAACAACAAAAACAACAATAACTTAAGGCTTAGCAATCAAACATTTGATCAAAACTTCAGACATATCGAACTGTGTATATGTCGACCTATGTTGACCTTTATGTCTGTATGTGTGTGCTTGTGTGTATGTGGTGTGTGTCTGTGTGTGTGTAGTAGACGGTGAGATAAATATATCTGCAGAGTGCAGCGTGTGCAATTTGATTGACGGATTTAGGGCCGTTATTGTGGGAAGGCTTCCAATCGTACTAGAACCGATGGTCTATAGAACCTGATGCTTTATGGACCCCTACAAGGTTCTCAAAAAACCTAGGCAAAAATTTGGAAATGTTAGGGATTAAAAATAGAGACATACACACATGTGCAACCGCGCAGCTTCTCACACACACGCACATACCACACACACATACACAAACACACATAGAGAGAAAGTGACATAAATTATCTAGCTAACGAAAAAAAAAAGAAAAAAATATTTGCGATAAAATCAAAGGACAGATAAAAAATCAGATGTTAGCTCAAACAATGGAAGTGTAGCAACACAGACGGTAGTGTATTGAGATAATTAAAACATGCATGAAATAATCTGTGGGAACTAAATAATATGTTAAATGAGTTTTGACACTTTGTGTCACTGTTATCATTTCTTAATATCACCATGTAACTCCAGTCAACAATCAAGCATCAGTGGATATGTAAACAAACAGGAAATACAACAATAACACTCACTTCAACACCTTCTTATATATATATATACATATATATATATATATATATATATATATATATATTTATATATTTATATATATATATATATAATTTTAGATATGAAGTTGGAAAAGACATGGTGCATTACGTTTTTTTCTGTTTATATTGGAGCCAGAATGATGCTAATATTCATTCAATGTGTTTGTTACTCCAAGAATCTGTTTGAAACGTATTTTAACAATGGTCTTCTTCCTCAAGCGATAAGGTGGATATTGTTTTGATTTTGAATTGATATCTTATCCATTCAATATTTTTGTATATATATCAGAAAATAGATGGTCATAACATCTCGTAAATTCTCAAAATGCTGTGTTATACATGTCAGAGTATCAGCACCAATTTTACCTGCTTAACTTGTTATAATCCACATAATTTATATATAGTATAGATGAGGCATCGCTATTAAAATAAAATCCTCTTTAATGTGGCTTCTTTAAATAATGCCGCCATTTGAGTTATTTTCCTTTTTTAATAGTGTACGTAATAGCACAAATATGGCGGCTTTAAAATGACGATGTACATTCTGTATGATTTATCGTAATTTATATTCTGCGTTATAAACCTCACGAAGAAAGGGAATTGATTCTTTTTCTCCATCACAAACTCTCTTGCCAAAAAATAAAATTTTGTCACTGAAGAGTTCACTTACTTTGAATGCCATTTCCTGTCACTTCATCGATAATATAAATTGAGACAGCTTAACACAGAGAGTATATTCGCTAAGAGTGTCTAACAGAACCATCTACTATCATCATGTAAACAGTTTATCAGCTCAAATGTGTCGTTTAGAAATACTTGGAAGTTCTTGTCCTGGCTCAAAGAAATCGGTTTAGAATTCTCCCTAAACATCGCCAACGAACATCGGTATGAAGGAGAAGCTTGTATGACTACTTCTCATTTCACACATTTGCTAAAACTGCTGTACATTTATAGGTTTCCATTTAATACAGTTAAAGATTTTGATTCGAACGGAAACCTTACGTGTTGCCTGATCTTCTCTCTGTGTGCATCATTGCATGGATAGACATTTTGGTCAACATTCCAAATTCTTGCAACGCTTCTATTATTTCTTGTTGTTTTTCCTGGTCATGGTTTCTTTCCCTGATTAACCCCCCCCCCCTGTTTTCGCCGTACACGTTTACCTCCAACAAACTCTTGCGCCCTCCCCTGTTCCCCCCCCATTGGTACCTGCACGACACTTAGGAAAACACAGAATAACACAGTAGGCAGAGTAGGTAAACCCCCAGCCCTAGTACAACGACAACCAAAGAGCCCGATTTTTCATCTGGTGCTACGAGAGCCCCTGTATGTGATTTGGAAAACGCCTTAGAAATCCCCTCCCAGCCCCACCCTCAGAGACCTAAGTACGGTTAAGAATGCCCTCAACTTTTTCAACTCATTCTGTTTCTCTTCTAATAAAAACATTTGTATTTGTGTGTGTGTGTATGTGTGTGTGTGTGTGTGTGTGTGTGTGTGTGTAAGATGGTCTGTTCCGGTGTTTCATCCTCTAACGTAAGTAATGTGAGTGATTTAAGAGGGTGGGAGTTGTCGATTGGGGTAGAGGGGGGGGGCGTGGTTTAATCAGCCTGGCAGATGACTGACCTGACCATCAGATTGCCTAGGTCCAAGTCCAGCCTGTTTCAATGTCATAGAAACCTTTGTGTTTTCCTCGTCTTTTCTAAACGCGTACCGTTTACTTCGTTTTGTTTAAGTTTGTTTTCTTGTTCCATCATTTGAAGATATAAATGAAACACTAGGAACAACAAAAACAAACAAATTCTGGAGAAGAACAAGCTACTGGGCCAGTTCAACGGGACTGTATGTTAACTTAGACTTTTTTTTAAAGTTTGTGAAATGTTGTAGGTGGTTGTGTAGCACTGCTTTTCCTCTGTCTATGTCTCCTACAATAGTGGAGCGGATATCCCACTTGTATTTATATTTCATTTAGCCTGAAACAAGTAAAATATTTTATGATCTGCAAACTATGCGGTTGTCTAAGGCAGCCATCACTAGGCTGGCACCCTAAGAAGGTGTGCCTTCCTTTACTCAGCCCCCTTGCTTTTCTAGATTTTATTTCAATAGTCCCATTGGAAAAATGTATAAATTAATGTGTAACTATTTAAAAGTTCTTTTAAATATAAACTTACTTCTCATCAGTGGATCTATAAAATTTTGTTATTGGCCAGTTTGGCCAGTTTGGCTTTATTTCAGACCAAACATTGCTGTAAGTAAGGCCCACCAAAAAGACTGAGAACTTTTAAGGATATCGGATCAAATGACTTAACAGTTTAGGAAAAGAGAGCCCAATTGCAAGAGGCTGCGACTAAGTGTTTACGTCTTGGGCTGTCAAATGTACCAATGTCAGAGGGCCCATACTATGTAATAACGGTTGTGGGTGTATAATGAAAGCAACAATTTCTATGACCCATTTTAAGTCTATCTATCTATCTATCTATATCTATCTATCTATCTATCTATCTATCTATCTATCTATCTATCTATCTATCTATCTATCTATCTATCTATCTATCTATCTATCTATCTATCTATCTATATCTATTCATCTATCTATCTATCTATCTATCTATCTATCTATATATCTATCTATCTATCTATCTATCTATCTATCTATCTATCTATCTATCTATCTATCTATCTATCTATCTATCTATCTATATCTATCTATCTATCTATCTATCTATCTATCTATCTATCTATCTATCTATCTATCTATCTATCTATCTATCTATCTATCTATCCATTCACACATCCATCTATCCATCCTAAAATACATACATGCATCTGCCCGACCGCTCCCCCCTTCCTTCCTTCCTTCCATCCCTACACACATCCTTCTGTCTGTATTTCTATGTCCGTCTGTCTGTCTATTGTTACATTTATTTATCCTCCTTCCCGCATAGTTCCCCGCCATGTTACGCCCATTTGATAAGCCAATCAAGATAAACTGCTCTTTGAAAGAGTTACTGTTTAGAAGAAGCTACTAAATAAACACACAAGTTGTCTGCCGCTGGATCGATGCTGAAGTTGAAACAGAGACTGGGTAATTTTTTTTTTCTGGAATAGGTCCCTGACATCGATTCCAAAAAGTAAATTGCTGGTGAATGACCGTGGGATGCCAACCATCTCGTGCATAATCACTTGTCACGTGATCTTGTTGAATGGCCAATCAATAAATAGGTTTGCGTATTTTATATAATGTGTTGACTCTTAGCGCGTTCTCTCATACACACATTCAAACAAGCGCTAGTTGATATACATGTATATAAAGGGAGTCACACATTCAGACAAGCGTTAGTTGATATACAGCTATATAACGGTAGACGTGGTAGTCAGACATACAGACAAGCCAATCTAGGCCTGCCAACTTTTTTCTCCAATTTTTGTGTATCGAAGGAAAAAATAACTTGGTACATAGGCCTATAAAAATAAAGAAAGTATCAACATTTTATATCTATGTGATATCAACAATATCTAAATATATTAAAATATTAGGATATATATATATATATATATATATATATATAATACATACATACATAAACAAATTATAAATAGATAAAAATACCTAGATTTGGTAATAAATTATCAATAAAGTTGACAGCCCTGCTTTTGGATCTAACAAACACAAGTTGAGACAGAAAAAATATAGGAAGCACGCGCGCTCTCACACACACACACATACAAACATACACACACAGCACATACACACACACTAAAAGAGATAAGTGCAGTGTACACACTGACTAGCACGTGCTTCGTAAATGCAAACACAGGAAGAGAAAATCTATCAAAGAATCACGGAAGCTGTACTGATACACAGACCACAGCCATCACACGCACACATGGCTACAAGGACTAAGGCCACTATAGACAGATAGACACACAGACACAGTTTCGTTAAGTTTATTATTTGTTTTGTTACTTATAATCACCAGCGCGAACTTGTTGCTAAATCCTCATTATCGACATTTTCCCTCAATTCCTTTGTATCCATCCACTCAGAAGACGTAAGAAAACCTCGCTGATGGCACGGAATAAATATTTGAAGAGAAATTAACTAGACCAGAAAATGTCACTAAATCCATAGCAAGATTCAGTTTGTTTCATTTTAAATACGTGATTGAACCCAGACACGTTGGCATTAATTAAAATCGGTTCACATAAACAGAAGCCTACGAACGGTGATCAGATTTTCAAATTGAAATTGTGCTGCTGACGAAATGCAGATCTGTTCTTAGATAGGTAACTAGGCTCCTCACACTGCTAAAGCCCCCTCCACACCCCTGTATCTTATCCCCCACCTCCACTACAAACGCCTCCCCTGTCGGGTCATTTACTTTGTCATAACCCATTATATTTCCAGATACAAATTTAAAGTTTAATACGTCACTATAAGAATAAATGCCAACTGGAGTGGCTATATTAGAACATCTTGGGCCCTGGCCTAAAACAGAGTGGACCCCCATCCAGTTGTCAGATTATTAGAGTTTGTCCTGGAGCTAAGAATGTACTGTATATCTACCTTCATAAGAGGATTAAGTTTGGGCCCAGAAGAAAATATTTGGGGCCTTATCAGAGAAATAAATTTAAAAATGAGGTTTTGTTGGGCCCCTTTAAAGCTGGGGCCAAGGGCGCGCGCTCAATGCGTTCTCTGTTAGATCTGACCCCTGTTTGTCTAGGATCGCCCCCCTCCCCAAATCAACAACAACAACAACAAACGACAAAAAACAAAAACAGCAATCTAAGCCTGTTCCATACTGACACAGGACGTGTTAGCGCATTTTCGTGTATGTATCAGTACGTATGCTACATTTCAGTAAATATTTCTAAATTTTGGAAATGTTTATAAATTCAATTGTGTAATGCATATATCTGAAAAAGATATTAAAAAGACGTTTCTTTATATTTGAAAAAAAATTTTTTCTCTTAAATCTAACTACAAGTGGTTTGTGGTCACTGAAATAGGACTCATAATTGAAACATTCTAAATTGTAGTTATTTTAATCGTCCGAAAACTCCGTCAATTGTTGTTTGATAAATTGTTGTTGCCAATCTTGGTGAAAGTAGTTGGAATGCTGAAGTTTGTTTCGAAGAAGTTTTCAATTTCTGCCCCGGGCTCTTTGAAATCTTGATTGAAGTCCCAACAAATGATGACTTTTGGTTGATTGAGCTGTGCTGCAAAGTTGTCATTGATTATGGGTTTTGAGTAAAAAGTAAGGAAGTAAGTCATGTTGAATAACTGTTACAAAAATAACAATGATTTCGCCCTTTTGTTTAGCTTATAATCTATATATAATATATAAGCCCCTTAGAGCCCTGAAGCCCGACCCTGATAGGTCCTATCGCGAAATGAACTTTTGAAGTACACATGGCAGACCAAGACCTACAAAATGATATATACATAATGGGTCTAGGACTTATGGTTGCTGAGATCTAGGGCGCCTCTTTGTTAATATAGCTTATATATTAAAAACGTACTTTAAAGCCCCCTTTTTACGGCCCTCAGAGGTCAGATCTCGAAATGGACTTTTGCTGCACACATGGCAGGCCAAGACCTACAAAACGATATATACATCATGTAATCTAGGACTTGTGGCTGTTGAGATCTAGGGTGATGACGGACAGACAGACAGACAGACAAAACGGGGACAAAAACAGCGTAAGATTTTGCTCAGAAATGGAACTATCTCAGAAGATAAGAATACACCATAATTCCCAGAAGATCACGCCCAAAAGAGGAGGAAATGGGTAAATTGATGTGAAATAGTTAGGGGTACTTGGTAGAAGATTGGGGTCACTATTCCCAGCGATCCCAGTTTCCCACGGTATGTGTTTTTATTTAATTAGCGTCTTCTGAAGAAGGTGAAGATGTAAAAAAAAAAGAGACTGTAAAAACTGTCCCATCGTCCACCTGAGCTACACTAGCGCCACTTACGGACACAGATATAAATAAACCACTGGAACCTTTTTTCCAGTTCTCACAGATTTTCGTGCATGTGTACGGTGCTTTTTTTCTGGCGGAATGCACCAGAATGGCGTTCCGGCACCTTTTTTCATGTAGGCCTCGCCGCACTATTTTCAGTGTTACTTATATTTGCGACACGACGGACATAGGATAGAGTTCCGTACACCTTTTTTGTAGGAAAAAAATCAATGCATGTGTATATCGTCTGCAGATGTCTTGAAATACAGGGATGCTTGCTGGGATATTTCCATGTGTCTTTGCTAAAAGTTTCTGGCAATGATTTAGTTTTCCGTTCACGAATGATTAAGTTACGCTCTGTGAAGTCCCTATAAGGAAACGACTAATTGGTTAGATATTATAATCATGTGGGACGAAGTTGGCAGTGCCCTTCTTTTATCCCCATCCTAGGCGACAGTGCAATGACCTTCGTGGCACCACGAAAACAGGGAGGAAACTTTAACCATGACTTGAAATATTACCGTTTGTTCTCATCGAAAATCGCACCTGAGACTTACTTTAAGGTCAAAAAGTCGAGCGCTCTATCGGGACCTTTAATACATTCGATGATATTCAGGTTTTTTTTAGAATCACAACTGAGAGTGTAATGGCCATGGAGGCACCACGGGAGACACGGATTACACATGCTGTGCTGTAGCGAGCTTAACCGCGCCCGGGCACACAATCTCTTAATACCTTTTTATTGCCCCCCCATTTGAAAACCATAATATTATATGTAAAATATATCATTTGGGCGCCTTTGTGAGTAGCGCTCGGGTGCCTCGCCCACCCCCTCACGATAACAATGTTTGTTATTTTACGTCTTCAGACTTAACAACTGTCTTATACTTCCGTCTATTCCATAAGGGTGAGACTTGAGCATGTTCTTACTCCCCCTCTCCTCTGTCCATCAATGGCCAGGGAGATGAAGGCATGAAGAGGTCACTCTTAATCAGGTGTCACCAAATCTTTCACTCTGTGAAATCACTGGTCAAGAGTCCAACAGAGGGTCGCGTGGAAGAAATATTCCAGACAAACAAGGCCTGGGTTAGTCTCTGTAGATTGCTTCATTTCTACGTCTCCAAAAATATTTATCGATACAGATAAAATTACCGACTTTCTAAATTGAATTTCCGGGATTCGATTCGTGGTTCCGACATACATATTTTAGCAGATTGGCGAATGCTTGAATTAGGTTACATCGGAGTTCATTGAGTCGTTTGAGAAATTTGACATTACTTTAAAATTATCCCATTTCAGAATTCCAAAAAAAAGTTCAGACGATTAACCGCGAATTAGTGAATCGGTCAATTACTGGTCTACATAAAAACAGTTTTCACTGAAAGCATAAAACCGGTGTCGACTGAAGGTGACTGCGACCAAAGTCTGTATTAGTATACATGTATTTCAATTTGATTTGGAACTTACATTGTACGACCAAATGGCGGCATTTGATGATTTCAATTTTTTTATATACGCATACGGTAGCCGTTCACGTAATACGTAACGGTTTCATTTACCCCCCTCCCCTTCCTCCTACAGCAGGAACGCTTTTTCACTATTCCTTGTCACACATCGTCACACTTGGGACAACCCATCTTCTACTTTGAAGCGTTACGTGAATGGCGCAACACGACACACGCACTTAGACATAAACACAGCAGTTGCATGTTATTTCCGTTTAAAACTACCAACTCTTAGAAGAAAAAGGGGGGGGGGCGCGTTTGCTGCGTGACTCATCACCAAAACCACGTGACCCAAGTATCGCGCGTCAGAAAGTGAAGTCCATTCCATAATAGTGAAAATATTCAAAATATGTATATTTATTCTAAAGAAAAAATTTTTCTTAATGTGAGGGGAACCCGCAGACATATTTTTCGCACCGTTTGAGGTACAATCGTATAAAACGGTTGAGAAGCACTGGACTATGTAAGAGCTTACAACAATCAATGCTGCAGGATGTCTTTTAAAGAAATTCGGTAAAACTAGGGGAGCCCCTGCGAGGGCGGAATTGTTGAGTGAAGGGGGGGGGGCTCAGGTCAAACATTTAGCGGGAGGGGGGCCTGAAAAAAATCTGAGTGACGCGCTGACGCCACTTCACACAAACTACATTGCACCAACACATCTAACAAAATGTTACCGGATTCTCTTCGTCTATCGCAGTATCCTAGCACAGAAAATTTATTTTCAGACGCGACATGTCATTCAGGTCACAGCTGCGAGATATTTTTTTTTTAAATTTCACCGGGGGGGGGGCTGCAACAAGTGTCCACGGGTACCTGGCCCAAGTTTGTGTACACCGGTAACGTGTGCTGTAATCTTCTGGTTTTTTGTTCACCTGTTATTTCTGCCGTGATCTATATGTGTATAGTTTTCTTCATGCGTTCTTTTGCCCTGAATCGACCTTCTCTTTGTAATTATTTTAATTTAATCTGGTGACTGAGAAATGGTTCAAAAGATATTCTTGTATAAAAAATGTGGCCAGGTTATATTTCAAACATGAACTTCCCCATCAAGTAAAATGTTTATATTACAAAATATACAGTGGATTTCACCAGGATTTCTTTTTCTCTTGATGTGCCTTTCAATTCATTCCCAAATCTTCGTCTCTTTCTTTCTTTCTTTCTTTCCTCAATGTACGTTCGTGAATGCAATAGTTATAGTCTGTCCCTGAATGATGAAGTGATGGTATGGAGGAAGAATGATGGTATGGAGGAAGAATGATGGTATGGAGGAAGAATGATGGTATGGAGGAAGAATGATGGTATGGAGGAAGAATGATGGTATGGAGGAAAAATGATGGTATGGAGGAAGAATGATGGTATGGAGGAAGAATGATGGTATGGGGGTAAGCGGGGAGGGAATGGTGGGATAGGGTAAAGGGGGGGGGGAGAATCATGGAATTGGGGAAAGGGGTTTCATGGTCTAAGAAAATTCTGTCTAGCCATTTTTGTTTTTTAGTTTATTAAAAAAGTTTATTTTATTAATAAACCAAAAGTATCGAATTCCAACAAGCATAGGACACGTCAAATAAGAAACAGTTACATAAGGTTATATCATTATTTGTAGATTTTTTTTACAATCGTTATGTTATATAAATAAATGTAATTCGAACTGAATTTAGACGTACTTTCAGTATTTCGTTACTTCTAGTTTTTTTTTTTTTAAGACAGGGACATATTTTATATAATGCATTTTTCTTTAGCTTTTTGTATTTGTTTACATTTCATGGTGAATATTGTTGTCACTATATTTGAACACCAGGTATGTGATTACATATGTAATGAAATTTCCAGTATAAAAACATGTAATCTTACATTCTAAGTCGGCGTGACGTGAAATAAAACACAAACTAATCGATAAACTTTTATTATTTGTTTATTTATTTTTTTTATTTTGTTTTTAAGTTCCTGCAAGAATAAGACGTTTATCTCATAGATGCCCAATCTTTCATCCAGGGAGGCACCACGGGGACACATGCGTGGTTGACAATCACGCTCCCCCCCCACCCACCCCCAACCTCCAGCGAATGTCTGGTACACCATTTTAAGTGATTGTGTGGACTAGGGGAATCTTGTACCATGACAAGAAACGATTCCCCCAAAACTTCAGCGAAGACCAAAACTGCGGACTTTTTAACCGCTTGAACAACACAACCATCCGCCACTCTGAAATCTTTACACCAGAATAGACGAACTTTACGTTGACGACTTTCAAACATCATTGGCGCCACAGATGTCGGCAAACATCACCACTTCACATGAAAGTTCATATCGCGTCGACATACGAAGCCCATCATTACCATCACAAATGACAAACCGACATCACCGTCACAGATGACCACAAACATCACCATCACATATGACACCCATCATTACCATCACATATGACAACCGACATGACCATCACAAATGACAACCACCATCACCGATGACAATCGACATCACCATCGCAGATGACAATCGACATCACCATCGCAGATGACAACCGACATCACCATCGCAGATGACAACCGACATCACCATTACAGATGACAACAGACATCACCATCGCAGATGACAACCGACATCACCATCACATCAAGACCCAGTCATAAAGCTGTCTTGGGTTTCCCCCCCCCCCTCTGTCAAATGATTGACTGTGGTGAGTCATCCCCACCGCTGACCATATTCAACATTTTTCTTATTGCTCTGTTTATGTCATTTGTTTGGTGGTTTTTCTTTCTTTTGGCCTTTCATCAATGCCAGGTAAGAAAAGCAGGAGGGTTATTTTTAGCAGCTAGTGACGTAGATACCAATCTATTTTTAAACCAAAACAAATGTGTCTCATCTATGACAGTGGTTCTCAAAGTACGGGTGTGAGTCGGGGTTGAGGGGTGGGGGGAGGGGTACGGGAGCTGATTCGAAATCAGTTACCAAAAAAAAAATTGTTAGATCGAAAAAATGTACAATTAATTAAAGTTTCTCTTTCTTTTATCACTTTTTTTTCTTCATTTTTAGGTGGGTAGCGAAAACTGAACAAGTTTATAAGTGGGTAGCGAAAACTGAACAAGTTTACAGTGGGTAGCGAAAACTGAACAAGTTAATAAGTGGGTAGCGAAAACTGAACAAGTTTATAAGTGGGTAGCGAAAACAGAACAAGTTTATAAGTGGGTAGCGAAAACTGAACAAGTTTATAAGTGGGTAGCGAAAACTGAACAAGTTTATAAGTGGGTAGCGAATCGCAAAAGTTTGAGAGCCACTGATCTAAGAGAATGACATCTGATATCTAGGAAGTTGTCTAACATATTTTGTTTTCTTCCGCGACATCTCACATTTGAAAAAAATTTATAACAAAAAAAACAACAAATTCCTCTGTTAGTTTTGAACTAATTAAGTGTACTCAAGACCACATATCATTGGGTTGGTTGGGGGCCCCTGGGATAGACTCCTATAGATATTTTGGGACGGGGGGGGCTAAAACTATTTGTTTGGGCTCTATTAGCATCAGATTTATTAGGAATTCTATCTTATAGCCACCCCCCCCCGCCCTTTGGAAAGTAGGAAACTTAAACGATTGCATAATTAGCCTGTCCATATGTACGGCCCTGGTAGTAATTGTGTAAATATAACTTTTTAACCAGCTAAGAATCAACTAGTCCTAAAGTAAACAAAAATAAAATACAAACAAGACTGATGGGCTAGGGATTGGTCCTCACAGAAGTTCGAACCAGGGACCTCCAGGTCGACAGTCGAGCTCTTTACCGCACGACCATCCGTCTTGACATAGATTTAAAAAAAATGGCAAAGGCGGTAGTAGGTGTGGCGGCTGGGGCCACTACCCCAGGCCGATCGCACGAGAGTCGTCACGATGGGAGATTTTGGTAACCTAGCTGTAACAAAACTATACGTTTATGGTGTGGGGGGGGGGGGTGAGTTAAAGAGCGCATAGTGTTAGACAAAAAGATGAACCCGTTTGGTTTAAGATCCTTACTAACGGTTCTTGGCTCCGCTTCTGATACTCCCTCTAGACCCTGAGTCTGCACTCCCTCTAGACCCTGAGTCTGCACTCCCTCTAGACCCTGAGTCTGCACTCCCTCTAGACCCTGAGTCTGCACTCCCTCTAGACCCTGAGTCTGCACTCCCTCTAGACCCTGAGTCTGCACTCCCTCTAGACCCTGAATCTGCACTCCCACTAGACCCTGAGTCTGCACTCCCACTAGACCCTGAGTCTGCACTCCCTCTAGACCCTGCGACTACAGTCATTCTAGACCCTGTGACTACACTCCCTCTAGACCCTGCGACGTACACTCCCTCTAGAGCCTGCGATGAACCATTGTATGTAATGTTCATAATTTATAAAAAAAAAAAAAAAGTTCAAGATTTTACTTCAGTCACCTTTCTTTGGCATGTACCTGTTTTAAAAAAAAAATATTTTTCTTCGGATAAGATTACAACTAGAAAGAAAGTGATTAGTAAGACAGAAAATAAATAATCCCCCCCCCCCATATCTTTACATTTCACTTTTATTCATTTTGTTCTATTACAGAAAAATACAATAAAAACATTCTTCAATTAAAATATCTCATGCATAACTTTATTTTATCTTCATCGGACATCGGCAGACCAAAAAAATTAGGCCATGGAATTATATAAGATATACCAACGGTCCTCAAAACACACCTAGTTCATGGACTCATTTAAATCACTCTGTTTCTGCCCATTTTCAATGATTAAAATGAAAGATGCCAAGTAAGCTATTGTCCAGTTTTCAGAAAGTAAGGTGTACCCACCACCTGTATTCTGATGTCCAGTTTTCAGAAAGTATGGTGTACCCACCACCTGTATTCTGATGTCCAGTTTTCAGAAAGTATGGTGTACCCACCACCTGTATTCTGATGTCCAGTTTTCAGAAAGTATGGTGTACCCACCACCTGTATTCTGATGTCCAGTTTTCAGAAAGTATGGTGTACCCACCACCTGTATTCTGATGTCCAGTTTTCAGAAAGTATGGTGCACTCACCACCTGTATTCTGATGTCCAGTTTTCAGAAAGTATGGTGTACCCACCACCTGTATTCTGATGTCCAGTTTTCAGAAAGTATGGTGTACTCACCACCTGTATTCTGATGTCCAGTTTTCATAAAGTATGGTGCACTCACCACCTGTATTCTGATGTCCAGTTTTCAGAAAGTATGGTGCACTCACCACCTGTATTCTGATGTCCAGTTTTCAGAAAGTATGGTGCTCTCACCACCTGTATTCTGATGTCCAGTTTTCAGAAAGTATGGTGCACTCACCACCTGTATTCTGATGTTCAGTTTTCAGAAAGTATGGTGCACTCACCACCTGTATTCTGATATTCAGTTTTCAGAAAGTATGGTGCACTCACCACCTGTATTCTGATGTCCAGTTTTCAGAAAGTATGGTGCACTCACCACCTGTATTCTGATGTCCAGTTTTCAGAAAGCATGGTGCACTCACCACCTGTATTCTGATGTCCAGTTTTCAGAAAGTATGGTGCACTCACCACCTGTATTCTGATGTCCAGTTTTCAGAAAGTATGGTGCACTTACCACCTGTATTCTGATGTTCAGTTTTCAGAAAGTATGGTGCACTCACCACCTGTATTCTGATGTCCAGTTTTCAGAAAGTATGGTGCACTCACCACCTGTATTCTGATGTCCAGTTTTCAGAAAGTATGGTGCACTCACCACCTGTATTCTGATGTCCAGTTTTCAGAAAGTATGGTGCACTCACCACCTGTATTCTGATGTCCAGTTTTCAGAAAGTATGGTGCTCTCACCACCTGTATTCTGATGTCCAGTTTTCAGAAAGTATGGTGCACTCACCACCTGTATTCTGATGTTCAGTTTTCAGAAAGTATGGTGTACCCACCACCTGTATTCTGATGTTCAGTTTTCATAAAGTATGGTGTACCCACCACCTGTATTCTGATGTTCAGTTTTCAGAAAGTATGGTGTACCCACCACCTGTATTCTGATGTCCAGTTTTCATAAAGTATGGTGCACTCACCACCTGTATTCTGATGTCCAGTTTTCAGAAAGTATGGTGTACTGTAGTGGCACTGGGCTGTCCACCGACTTTATGGTTTCTTGCATATTTCAGACCAGGCTGCAACGAAACAAACAATGTCACCTCCGTTTTCCCAAAACCCATTAGGCTACACTTTTTTTTTAGCTTCCCATATCTACTTAATCTTGTACACATGTATAACACGAATTCATACATAATGATTTATACGTCTACACTCTACAGGACTCATGTTTGTATGAGAGTATGTGTGTGTGTGTGTGTGTTTCTGTGTGTGTGTATATATATATATATATATATATATATATATATATAATGTATGGATTTTTATTCTGAAATATTACATGAGTCTACATTACTTGTAATCTCATATTTATAAATGTGAGCTTCAGTGTGTTTGTATTGTGTATGTTCACCTACGTATCACAAAAATGTTATAATTATTTCTTCAATAGCGTTGAATACTAAAAATAGACCACATCCTTGAACGAAAATATAGTAGTTGCGCATCATAATACTCAGAAATGTGTTTGTGCCAGCAAAGATCTGCCATCACTTTCTTTGTGCCGCCAAACATATAACATCACTTTTACTATGTGCCACCAAACATGCATGATCATTTGTACTGATGGCAGCAAACATGTGCACCCAAACATAAACCGTAATTTGTATATGCACCCAAACATAAACCGTAACATGTGTATGTGCACTCAAACATAAACTATAACATGTGCATGTGCACTCAAACTTAAACTATAACATGTTATAACATGTACACCCAAACATTAACCGTAATATGTCAAAGTGCAAATCAAATTTCTATTATGGAACTCTCTAATGCAAGATAAAATGTTAAATGTATTTCTTGCAATTACAACAGTTTTATTCCTCATTATATTAATTATTAACAAAATATTTGTACAGGAGTAATAAAAAAACGTAAATAAAAAGAAAAACCGTGACCTTGAACCGATGAACGTAAATCTCCATAGAACATATTCTAGTAACGAAATCTTTACTCTTTTTATCTTTATTACTTTACTTGGAATGTAATGAAAATTGAAATCTGCTATGAAGGAGATTTGAGAGAAATAAAAAGTAGAATCTGATGTTTGAGTGTTGTTGCTTTTTTTAAAAAAAAAGGAAACAAAAGATTTGTAATTATTTGAGAGAGAATATAAAAGGATGCAATGGAAGATGATAAACTAAGCAGATGAACTATTCTTGCTTGAATGATTAATGTAGAAATAATTGTCTTACAATGAATGCCAACCAACGTAGAAATCTCTGGACAATGTTGTGCGAAGTATTTGGCCCATCAACAAATTAACAGTGGTCGGGGAAATGTGTTAAAAGCATGTGTCTTGTCTTTACTAGGACTTTGTGTGTGCGAGAGTTTGTGCCTTTGAGTGTGTATGCGTGTAAAAAAAACAAAAACATGGGAGATGATCTGTACGCCTGACCTACATAAATGATACAGGATTAGATTTTATTCTTTGTGTATTTTCGCCTCTATTACCCAGCCTGTTCACAAACTGCTTTCAGACTAAACACCAAAGCCTGTTTTTACCCTTTAGGCCTGGGGTGGACACATTTTTATTTTCAGCTTGAAAGGTGAAGCGACAAATGAAGGAAAAGATGGATTGAGAAGAGTCGTTATGCTAAACTAACATGCGAGTGTTTACCTATAAAGCTAACAGAGTGTTGTATAAAGCATAACAGAGTGTTATATAAACTTTAACATAGTGTTATATAAACTAACAGAGTGTTATATAAAGCTAACGAGAGTGTTTTGTATAAACTAACAGTGTTATATAAACTAACTAGAGTGTTATATAAACCAACAGAGTGTTATATAAACTAACAGAGTGTTAAATAAACTAACAGAGTGTTATGTAAACTAACAGTGTTATATAAACTAACAGAGTGTTAAATAAACTAACAGAGTGTTATATAAACTAACAGAGTGTTAAATAAACTAACAGAGTGTTATGTAAACTAACAGTGTTATATAAACGTCATTGATGTGAACGAGCGAAAGGTGAGTGAAGTGCCGACCGGATGTTAAAAAAGAAAACCTAAACGACCGTACGTGGGCCGAGTGCCGTCGTTTGCCGACGACTGACCTAAATACTTTTAAATTTAAATTCTTCGCAGGACATTTTGTAACCTAATATAAATTGTGAAAGAAATATTTTATGAAGTCTTTATTTCTCCCCCAGAACTAAATTTGATCAGAACTAAATTTGATCAGAACTAAATTTGATCAGAACTAAATTTGATCAGAACTAAATTTGATTAGAACTAAATTTGATCAGAATTGAAATCGGAAGAATAAAATATTTTGACAATAAAATTTATCTGTAATTTCTTTTTATGTAACAATTTCTTGCATTTTTTTTTTTAGTTTGTTCAGTGTTCTATTCTTTGTGTGTAAATGAGTTAATAAAGGAATTAGGAACAATATTTGACGTCAAAATGAAAAAATATCATTACATCCAATCAGTGGCGCAACCAGGGGGGAGGGGGCTTGAGCCCCCCCCCCCCGACCAAATCATCAATACATATTTTACTAAATAAAGTTACTAAAAAGACTGTCAAACTGTCTTTTTTCACTATGTGAGCCCCCCCCAGCCCTTTTTGCTGGTTGCGCCACTGCATTCAATCTCAGTATGATTAAAAAAAAACCAATCTGAATGGTTCTTATCAAAACACAAGTTCCAACAATCCAACTCAATTTCTGACATTTTTATTTTTCTTGATCCTGTATGGGCAATGGAGTATATAACCAAGTGAGGGAGTAAATGGCTGTTTATTCAAGGGAGTCCATTTAATAATGAGGTGTGGCCCTATAGACCAGTGGTCCCCACAACCTTTTTTCTCGATGCGGACCGATCAACGTTTGATAATTTCACCGTGGCCCGCTGGGGGAAGGAGGGGGAGGGGGCGTAGATTATTCACGTCTTAGATTGTTTTGATTTACAACGCCCACTGACGCACATCTCCCGGTTTAAACTCTCGCCCATGGAATAGTCGCACAATCCCCGAGAAAAAAAAATACACACCCCTAGTAAATGGCGGCCCGTTTCTGTTTGATCCACGGACCAGCACATGTCCGCGGCCCCCGGGATGCTGGGTTGGGGACCACCACTGCTATAGACCCACTTTATTCGTACAGTTTTGTTTTTATGCCGCGACCTTTCTACCTCCTCAGCTTAGTCGATGGGTGGGGGCCACAGTCATGGGGGGCACCACGGTGGACATGGACCGTTTCTTAGCGCTTTCAATAAACATGGCCGGGGGGTGGACAGTGGGGGCGCTATTTAGGCTACATCCCTCCGCGCACCCCGCCCCCATCAGCAATCAAACGCTAATGCACAGTCTGCAGTTAAAAGGTCAAGGTTTGGTCAAGTGTTTGTCAAGTCTGCATAAGGTCAGACCGCAATGGGAAGCAGTTGTGTACACACAGTCCACATTTTATGAGTGTACATACATATGACCTCTTAGACCTCTTTTGTACAGTAACAGCTCGGGGGAGCTCTGTTAGTGTTATATAATTATAAACAATATTGTTTAACGATAAATGCTCTTGTTGCACAAAATTTCCCCTCCCCCCACCCCACCCTTCCCTTTGTGGCGCCACTGCTTAAAATGAAGCTAGGTAAGACAGTATTGGTTTGAAATCGATGTCGGAGGTAGCACCCAGATTTGTACGCCATCGCCTTCCGCTGCCTTGCCGCATCAGAGGTTGGTTTGTCCAACGCGTCATCAATATGTGGTCTTCAGCACCAATACCCTCCAACTATGTCATTCATATCATCTATTCTCTAATCTCGAAATCACGTTCACTAATCATATAAATGACAGCCATGTTTGAACAAATCTCGTCAAAGATAGCCCAATCTTTGAACACAGTCCATTTCAGTTGTTACATTTTTGTTTTCAGCTATTTCAATTGTCAATTTTGGCTTGGAGGATCATGTTTTTCTTTGGATCCATTTTCTTTATGAAACTATACGTCATTTTGATGGAATAGATACTTGTTATTTAACAAAACTGACCTATTTTCAAATCTGTCGTTCTCTGATGTTTGTGTATTTATTAATTTCATTAATGAAAAATAATTTCAAGAAAAACAATTTCTCTCATGTTCTTACTTCGAGTATTACATGTTTTGTTTATTTTTTCGAGGCTTTTTTTTTGCTTTAAAATAGGCTACCTCATCATCATGAAAACATTCATCGTATTATATTATAACAGACATTGTGCTCTAGTAATTATTGTAACTCCATCCCGCGCAAAGCTTTTCAATGGTTGTTATATTCTAAAAAAAAAACCATTAATCTAATTTGTCTAAGCTGCTTTTCTCTCTCGGAGTAGACGGGGAAAATATCTATGTCAGTGATTCCGGCTTCTGTTACACCAAAATATCTATGTCAGTGATTCCGGCTTCTGTTACACCGAAATATCTATGTTAGTGATTCCGGCTTCTGTTACACCAAAATATCTATGTTAGTGATTCCGGCTACTGTTACACCAAAATATCTATGTTAGTGATTCCGGCTTCTGTTCCACCGAAATATCTATGTCAGTGATTCCGGCTTCTGTTCCACCAAGATGAACACAAAATATTGTGTCTTGGACAGTTGTTGTTGCTTTTGTTTTGTTGTCTGCGTGTTGTTTTAAAAAATTTAATGTACGTCTTGTATTTGTATTATAGATACTTTTAAATTCTATTTCAACACGTTTCATATATCTCTTAAATAAAAAATTCTCCGAAGAGGTTTTTATCAGGGTAGTTTATCTATGAAATCCACGTGGGAAAACTCATTCGATTACTTTCAAATGTGACCTTGCAAAAGGAATTTTTTTGATCGACGGACGAATTTCAACTTCACCACCCCCCCACCCCTTCCCTTCTTTCCGTAAAACACTAATTGTACCTTAAAATTATTTTTTTTTTTAATTTCTTTTTTTTAAAGGTGCCCGAAAAAATTTTCTGCGCCCGGAACATCAGCCGACTTAAATCCGCCTTTGATTTTTACATTGTAAGGTTCAATGTGCCCTGATAATGTGAGACCATCGCTACACGTTTGTAAAGGACAGTATCGAACTCTTTTTTAAGAGATTCGATTCTGCCCGAATTCAACACTTAATTTTTTTTTTAATCTAGTTTGTAATGAATCAACTCATCACTTGTTACCGTTGTCAGGGTAACAGGAGAAGACAATCAGCAACCAGAAAATTTTAAATGTGTGAAAATGTCAATTCGTTCAAGTAAACATTGTATTCTAAACGTATAGCAGTGCCGGGTCAATCAAGGTCGGTTGCGATCCGGGCACTTCATTGGAGCGCATTATGTGCAAAGGCAAACATGGGTGGACCACGGCCCACGGGTCCAGTGCGACACGTTTGGCCCGCCATCTTCTCCCGCCCAGTCTATCACAGCTACAGCGCCCTTGAAAGTGTGAATTAGTGACTTAGGAGGACCCTCCCCCCCCCCATTACTTCAAAACTTATACGAGAGATCAGGCTGCAAGGCTGTTGGCAGGGGCGGCCTTTGAAGAACTGTTGAATTCGTTGTGCCAAAAGGTGTGTCAATAGCGGGGCCTAGGGCGAGTGTCGATAGCGGGGCCTAGGACGAGTGTCGATAGCGGGGCCTAGGGCGAGTGTCGATAGCGGGGCCTAGGACAAGTGTCAATAGCGGGGCCTAGGACGAGTGTCGATAGCGGGGCCTAGGACGAGTGTCAATAGCGGGGCCTAGGGCGAGTGTCAATAGCGGGGCCTAGGGCGATTGTCAATAGCGGAGCCTAGGGCGAGTGTCAATAGCGGGGCCTAGGGCGAGTGTCAATAGCGCGGCCTAGGGCGAGTGTCAATAGCGGGGCCTAGGACGAGTGTCAATAGCGGGGCCTAGGGCGAGTGTCAATAGCGGGGCCTGGAACTGTGATAGGTGTCTATATATCGTATCAAAACTCCACTATCACAGATTTAAGTTAGGGGCCTAGGTTGATCGCCCCCACCACACACACATACACACACACACACACACACACACACACACACACACACAAAGGTAGCTACTGCTGTTAGCGACACCACTGCCTGAAATATTTGTCAAATTTTCTTAATGAATTTTTTTTTTTTTGATACAAAGCGGCCATCTCTCAACGCTATGTCATGTCTAAAATAAGATATTGTTATATATATATATATATACATATATATATATATATATATATTCTTTAAAATCGGTGGGTTTGAAAACACGCCTTCAGTGACCTGACGTATAAACAATCCGCTGATTATGTCATACAATGTTTCCTCAGCACTAATCATTACATTACGCTAGAAATATTTTCTTTTTTAAAAAATGTGTTATGTTATGCTTCCTTGTTATTTACAGTTCCGAGTCAATATTTTTAATAAACCTTCAGGTGTTTCGTGTACTTTACCTGGCGTATGTATCTTTTGGATCTTGATGTATGTCAATCTGGTTTAGACGAAAATATTTACAATTACGGGGGGGAAAAAATAAAAGAATTCTGTGTATCGATCTGGTGATGTATTATTTATAACAGCCACGTGGCCAGCTAATTAGCAGAATGGTAATACTTTGTGGAGTCTTAACAAATCTGTTTGAGATGCTATCTGCTGAGCCGTTCTCCGGGACAGGCTAATTTAGAAATTGGGGGGGGGGGGGGGGGAGGGCTTTCTGGATTTTTATTTTGCCGGCAACTAGGAAGAGCGAATGTAATACTTATTAGGGGGCGCCGTGCTAGAATGATTCACTCGTGTTTGTAATCGAAGGTGGCCCCGGTTTAATACTATTAAGGGCCCCAATATTTACAAGATCTTTACAGCGTTTTTATACACGGTCCGGAAATAACGTTTTCCCCGGGGAACCCCTAATGTACTTTTGCTTCAGGCCCTCTAATAAAATTTTTGCATAGAAATGTCCTAAATGTACCTTTTCCAATCCCCTCCCACACACACACACACACACGCACACACACATAGACACACCTCCATGTACATTTGCGATTAAAACAAAAAGTTCCCTTAGCACTTTGCCTAAGACCTTAGATTTCATTTCTACTTGGGCCCTTCGAAAGTCTGGGGACACTTGCATGTGCGTATTCATGGGGGGGGGTGCAAGGGGGCATTTGCCCCCCCTACATTTTGAAAAAATGTCATATAAGAGGGGGGCATTTGCTCCCCCCACTTTACATTTTAAAAAAAAATGTCATAAAGTTGTTATTTGCCCCCCCTCCCCTGGAAAATTTTTGCCCCCCCCCGGAAAAATTCCTAGCAACGCCCATGGACCCTTGGCCATCGCCTAGTTCGCCTATCCATAGGTTACGACTCTTCCTAGCAATGGAATGTAATGTAAGACACACATTGTTATATTTTCTTGACTAGCAATGCAATGTAATGTAAGACACACATTGTTATATTTCCTTGACTAGCAATGGAATGTAATGTAAGACACACATTGTTATATTTTCTTGACTAGCAATGGAATGTAATGTAAGACACACATTGTTATATTTCCTTGACTAGCAATGGAATGTAATGTAAGACACACATTGTTATATTTCCTTGACTAGCAATGCAATGTAATGTAAGACACACATTGTTATATTTTCTTGCCTATATAAAACAGACACATAGGGACTATTAATGTTTACACAATCCACGACCCAACTACGGCCAACGAGCCCCAGTACTGCCCCCAGTATCGTGTAGCACAACACTAACCTTTAACGTCATGACGTCGTTTACATTTTTTTCAACGGTTTTTAACTTACGTCAACAATCATTTCGTCTCATTTTTGCCCGGGCCCGCCGGTGAAATTAACGAACCCGATGTGACCCGGGGCTTAAAAAGTTTGCCCACCCCAGGTTTACGCCAATACGTTTAACTTCATTAAATAAGGTTGTTGTTTTTTTTTTTAAAATGGCTTGAATTGGGTATCTCAGTCTAAAAAAAAAAATCTCTCTCTGGTTTGTTTTGTGTTTTTTTTGATGAGACGGTCTTGAGTTATTCCCGGCCTCTTGGTTTTATTGATTTGTATCGGCATCATGGGCGTAGGAAACTGGTTGAGGGTGATGGTTGGTAGTACGCGCTGTGAATGAATCACTTTCAGGTTGTGTCCAGCATCTGGACGATGAAGATCAACGAGGCCGGACGGTGTTTATTGTTATGTTCCGGGTCACAGAGTCACAGACAGAGTATCTCACCAGACGACAGATGATCTTTTAGACTGAACGGTACGGGTGGATTGACTTTTCGTTTGATCCCACCGTCTCGCTTATGGCACTTCCACGGTCGAACGACTTTCTCACCGGTCAACGGTTGGGTGACTTCATCAATCGGGGGGGAGGGGGGGAACCTTTCTGTCTGCGCTAAATATCACGCTGACCTTCAGATATCTCCCTTGTTTCGACATGCAAAGGGACTATTCCTTGTCCACAAAAAACTCTGGACAAAAATGGAGTTAATGGCTATGACTGGCTAGAGAATAGGTTATTTTTGACACAGTTGTCTAGTATTGGCTAGAATTGGCTAGAATCGGCTAGAATAGAGTATATTAGGCAATAAAAGGCTAGTATTGGCTATGATTGGCTAGAATTGGCTAGAATAAGCTATGCTTGGCAAGCAGTGGCTAGAATTGGCTATGATTGACTATGATAAACAATGACAACCTTTACAATTTAACTTTCATTAAGTGACTGTCAGATTTACTGATGAAGTGTAACATGATATGAATAAGAATGATTATAATTTGTTGAGCTTAAAAAAAACAACTTTATTAACAAAATATCATATGAAATGATATAAAAAATAAGTGCAGCTTTCTATTTTGTATCATTTTATTTAAATATACTTTTAAAAAAATGAAAAACTTTTTGAAGATGTAGTTTAATTTAATTATCACGCCAAAAATATATTGTCTTCTAAATAAATAAACATTAACTGTTATCTTTCTAATTTAGAGAATTCTATTTGAAACTCAACTTTCACACTTGCATATCATTTTATCAATCAACATTTTTTGTTTATTGTGGACTTGCTACATTTGGGTGAAGAAATACGGTAATGATTTAATAGAAAAGCTTGAATATCAGGAAAAGGGAATAAATTCATATAAAGACTTGAACATCATTTTACAATTCATCATCTTCTGTGATTTTTTAAAATAATATGTAGAGAATTATCAATTTTACTTTTTGTTTTTGTTTTTTTTTAGAAAAGTAGAATTAACACCATGATTTAAAATGTTCATGTGTGTGTGTGTGTGTGTGCGCCGGTGTTTACAGTCTCCTTCACTGTAAAGAGATTTAGCCGCCATTTTCTGAATAAATTAATAATGTTTTAGAAAAGCATCACAGAACTAGAAACTGTCTATTTCTAATTTTTTTTTTTTCTAATAGTTAATCCAACCTTGAATTATTTTGAAATTATACAACACTATTTTCGTTTTTTTTTTTTTTTAAAGAGCATCGATCTATTTCGTCTAAATATATCGCACAATAGAGACTGTTTTACCGTAATATGGTATCGTCATTATAGTGACGTCATAGCGGATTGATTTCGTTAATTACAGCGCAAGGTTATTTTATTTATCATATTCATCACTTCTGTCGATAAAACAAAATATGAGATATCAATCAAACAGTCGGATGTGTCTGCGTGTGTGTGTTTGGTTAATGACATTAACTGAAGTGGACATCTGAGATGGGGAAATTATAGGGGAAAAAAAACGAATTTTATTTAGTATAACGAGGGGTCCTCAAACTATTATATATATATAATAGCGATTTGGCATCTGCGTTAAATCGAAAGTAAAGAATTAATACAACAGTATTCCAGTTTAAAATACAATCATGAAAAATTTGGATCTGCCCGAAACAAAAAAATAATCTAGCCTACCGATCCAACCTAAGGGGATGTAACTCTATGCAAAGGTTTTGCGCGGTACAGATAGTATAATACATATATTATTGATTAAATAGCTATACAAAAAATGTTGACGACCCACCTCCAAACAACCCGCGGCCCACTGGTGGTCGCGACCCATACTTTAAGAACCACTGCGCTGTGTGAGTTTTTTTGTTTGTTTTCTTCATGAAAGCGTAGAGTTTAGAAATCATGTTTAGACAATAGCATCAAGGCAAACACCCAAAGAAAATCAGCACTCATTTAGCCTCTTTAGTGGTCAGACAATTTAGTAGTCCTCCCCCTCCCCCCCTTCCCCTTCCCCATCCCCATGAAATTCAAGAACCCAGATCTATAATTATTTTTTTTTTATTGTTCAAGACAAATTCTGACAGAGACAAGGTGGGGTGGGGGTTGGTGGGGGGGGGGGGTCGGGGTGTGTAGCTAGGAAATAAGGTTGATGAAATGTAGATTACTGTGTCAGCCTTTAATAAATGTGACCTAAATATGAAACAGGTTTTGTCAATCTTGTTAACATGGACAATTTGCCAATCGTCTTGGACAATCTAACGACATTTTTGTCTTACATTTCCAATGTCTGCCTTTACTTCTCTATTCCTTCCTTCCTTTTTTTTTTATTTCTTTATCTTTTTTTTCTATATTTCTCTCACGTTGTCTTTTATTCATTCATTACTCATTTATTTCTCTCATCTATCTCTGTTATTGACTTATTCTTTCTTACAGTCTAACATTCTTTCAATCTGTCCTTTTCCTTTCTTTAATGTCTTTCATCTTTCTATCTCTCACACAATATTTTATGCCATTTCCTTTTTGTTTCATATTTTTTTTTATTTCTTTTTCTGGTACTTTTCTATTGTATCTTTCTTTCACATATTCACTCAATAATTCTTTATTTCTCACATTCTTTCATTCTTATTACACGTAGTTATCTTTAGTTCTCACTTTTTTTCATTCCCATTACACGTAGTTATCTTTAGTTCTCACTATCTTTCATTACCATTACACGTAATTATCTTTAGTTCTCACTTTCCTTCATTCCTATTAAACGAAGTTATCTTTATTTCTTTCATGCTTTCTAAATCACTACAATTTCCCGTGACCCCCATGACCAGCGTGTGAGACAATGACCCCCATGACCAACGCGTGAGACAATGACCCCCATGACCAACGCGTGAGACAATGACCCCCATGACCAACGCGTGAGGCAATGACCCCCATGACCAACGCGTGAGACAATGACCCCCATGACCAACGCGTGAGACAATGACCCCCATGACCGACGCGTGAGACAATGGCCCCATGACCAACGCGTGAGACAATGACCCCCATGATCAACGCGTGAGACAATGACCCCATGACCGACGCGTGAGACAATGACCCCCATGACCGACGCGTGAGACAATGACCCCCATGATCGACGCGTGAGACAATGACCCCCATGACCGACGCGTGAGACAATGACCCCAATGACCGACGCGTGAGACAATGACCCCCATGACCGACGCGTGAGACAATGACCCCAATGACCGACGCGTGAGACAATGACCCCCATGACCGACGCGTGAGACAATGACCCCCATGACCGACGCGTGAGACAATGACCCCCATGACCGACGCGTGAGACAATGACCCCATGACCGACGCGTGAGACAATGACCCCATGACCGACGCGTGAGACAATGACCCCATGACCGACGCGTGAGACAATGACCCCCATGACCGACGCGTGAGACAATGACCCCCATGACCGACGCGTGAGACAATGACCCCCATGACCGACGCGTGAGACAATGACCCCCATGACCGACGCGTGAGACAATGACCCCCATAACCGACGCGTGAGACAATGACCCCCATGACCGACGCGTGAGACAATGACCCCCATGACCGACGCGTGAGACAATGACCCCCATGACCGACGCGTGAGACAATGACCCCAATGACCGACGCATGAGACAATGACCCCCATGACCGACGCGTGAGACAATGACCCCCATGACCGACGCGTGAGACAATGACCCCCATGACCGACGCGTGAGACAATGACCCCATGACCGACGCGTGAGACAATGACCCCCATGACCGACGCGTGAGACAATGACACCCATGACCGACGCGTGAGACAATGACCCCCATGACTGACGCGTGAGACAATGATCCCATGACCGACGCGTGAGACAATGACCCCAATGACCGACGCGTGAGACAATGACCCCAATGATGTTGATGTAACACTGTCTATGCAACCATTGCGCCAGCAGAAAAAAAAAACTGAATTTTGAAAGTTGTTCTCGAATCATTGGCCTGTGTGTATGTGCGTTATTTTTACACAAACGATTAAAGCAATATCACAACAACGCGATAATACCAATACAGAAATATGTTGAAGATGGTAGGTAGTGTTGATTTGCATTATGTATTGTATAGCAATAAGGTAGATCAATACCAATTTTCGTTTGTGTGTGGCTGTGTGTTCAGGCAAATCATTCCATTGTTCCATCATTACGGTCGTCTCAGGGAATCTGTCTTTGGGCTTCGAAGTTTGACTATGAAGAGTACAAATAACTTGTACGAAACAAGTCATTCTTGACACAACGAGACAATGTCGAAGAAACAGTAACAGTATTACCGAGCTACAGCAACAACAAGACATTAAACTACGTTGATAATAAAATTAATTTTTGACTTAAGAGTAGCTATAATTTGTATTGATGAGACGGATTGATCATGACATCAAAATTGAAGTGCAGGGAGGTTATTTTTAGGACATTCATAGTAGGGAAAAAAATATAAATCAAGTTAAAATAAAAAGTGGCTGAAAAAAAATAAGCAATTTAAAAAAACATAAACGAGGAAAATGTGACCGTCGACAAAAGAGATTCGAACCGCATCATACAGCATTTATAGCTCATAATCATAATCACCACCTACGTGGCTATGACGGCTCTGGAACATTACAAAGGTCATGAATGCAACACAAAGACCACGAGAAGACTATACACCACATGTGTCACAACAGATGGTGTGTATTGTATTCTTACAGACATTGTGTTGTATTCTTACAGATGGCTGTTGTATTCTTACAGTTGTTGTGTTATATTCGTACAGATGGTGTGTTGTATTTTCACAGATGATGTGTTGTATTCTTACAGATGGTGTGTTGTATTCTTACAGACGGCGTGTTGTATTCTTACAGATGGTGTTTGTTGTATTCTTAGGTAAATTATGCTTGCAGAGTTTAGCAATAATTCCTACATATTTTTAAATATAAATAATACATTTCATTTCAGACAAATATAGATCAAGAAAAGATAACTCCCTAGATTGTAAAAGAAAAATGTCCTTTGGTCAGGACGACTCGGTCAAGTTTGTCAAACTGTGACATTCATTTTTTCGCCTAATTCCGAAAGTAATTCAGAAAACTGTGTCACAGCATGCGGCTTGTTGCCAAACTAAACGTTCGCTAACAGCCACAGAAGAACACAATTTTTTTCTTTGAAAATAATTTAGCTCATCACGAGAGTGGCTATTTGTGTCGCTGATTTTGACAAATCTTAAAACAATCAATTTTGATGATTGAAATTAAACTTAATTTGGTCTGTGTTGGAGGCGTGAGTAGTGTTGATTAAAACTAATCAAACTAAACCAATGTCATTATTGTTCTACTCAGTTTAGAACATTTGTGTTTGCTTCGTTTAATGTTTTAAATTTCGTTATTTTATTGACCTTGAATATTTCCTTCCCTTTTTTTTAAATCCAGGATTGACATTTTAAAATCTACAATTAATTCTTCCAGAAAATTTTTTCATAAATTAAAGATTTTTATTTTTAGTTATTAAAACGATCATTCACTTATCCATATATTCGTTCAGTGTGTCCACAAAGTCACTTTGAAATTTTTATTTTTATTTTAAACACAATTGCTAGTACAGTACAATTGTTCGCACAGTTCGCGTACAGTCTTAGTTACTTTATCGGTTACTAGTGACGAGCATTGCTATTTTTTCTAAAAAAAAAAAAGGTCCCGGAACACCGTCGTGTTATGAAGAAGTAAAACTGAAAATAGTGCAGTAAACAAAAGTCTACGGAAAATAAAAAGGTACTGTACCAAATAAAAAAACAACCCACGGGTGATAAGAGTGTACAACTGACTAGCATTGGATTGATTTTTTTAGTACAGTTTGACTGCGTCAATTTAAACTGTCGTTGACTGACTTACACCTGTGATTTCAGACCTGCCTGTCTGTTGGGGCTAAGGAGCCCTTTTAGGTGAAACTAGAAGAAATACCTTTGACACCACCAACATAAAGGTGTCTCAGCATTCCAGTCTTTCATTACATTTCATCAAGTCATCATTACTTTTCACCCAGTCTTTCATTACATTTCATCAAGTCATCATTACATTTCACCCAGTCTTTCATTACATTTCATCAAGTCATCATTACATTTCACCCAGTCTTTCATTACATTTCATCAAGTCATCATTACATTTCACCCAGTCTCTCATTACATTTCATCAAATCATCATTACATTTCACCCAGTCTCTCATTACATTTCATCAAATCATCATTACATTTCACCCAGTCTCTCATTACATTTCATCAAATCATCATTACATTTCACCCAGTCTCTCATTACATTTCATCAAATCATCATTACATTTCACCCAGTCTTTCATTACATTTCATTAAATTATCATTACATTGTACACCAAGTGTACCAATATGTCGGAGGACTGGGTTGGACCATCCTTGAATACGGATAGAAATGAAATAGTACTGTTGTAACCCTTTTCCTACAGACCCACTATTCTGCGCCATTTTATCACCTGGACAGGTGTCTACAATAAAGAGATAGGGGTAAGGGGGGGGGGCGGTGAAACAATAGTCGTTCCCCTCCCCTCGTCAACTGGCGCTAGCATCAGGACGATTCATCGAGAGATCAGTCACGTGACATGGTTGTGGGGGGGGGGAGGGGGTCTACTCATTGATATAAGTTAGTGACCAGAGAGAAAGTGGACAGTTAGGAAGTTATTTTTAGCACAGTGAGCTCTTTACCTTAGCCTTAGACGTAACACGTTCATCTCGCCTGTAGTGATTTTTACCATCTGGATTTATTAGTTTAGCTTTAGTTTAGTTGTAGATTAAATGTTTAGTGAATTTGTAGTTTTAAATAATAAGTATTAGTGCAGTTGTTGAATCCACGTGTCTTGAATCATTCTATCGTCGGCATCCGTTCGTCTCGAGAGACGATGGTGTAGCTAAGTTGAGTCTACAATATATAAAGCTATAACAGTATATTGCAATAGCCTACAATATACAATATATAAAGCAATAACAGTATATTGCAATAGTATATTGCAACTTGGTGGCAAGTTTTTTGCTTCCTTCGTGGGCGGAGGAAAGGTGGGAGGGGGGAGATATTATCAGTAATACACAGTTTATTCTTTTACAAAAATATATGAAACTTTGTTGTTGTGTTTTTTAGACTAATAAATGTTCTACACGGGTGCTCCATGTCATACCAAGAAAGTAACACAAGTTCCTTCTTCACTTGACTTGACTATCCCTTAACCCGTGGATGGGTCGTTGGGGCACCGTTGTTGACTTAAAACTAGTTAGGTTTTCAGTCATGGTGTATCTGGGGCAGGAAATGCTTGACGGCGCCCAACCCTCTCCAAGCTTGACCACAGCCGGTTTCCTCCTTATCGGTGGCCCGCCTTGATCACGGACACGTAGCCGTTGAGTTCGCATTTGATCTCGTCCGCGCTGGCCCGTGTCTTCGATTTGGAAGTTCATACGCCCAGTGGTGCCGTGTCAACACCACCCCCTCACGCGGTTTAGCCGGTCAGCTGAGACCGTTGCCCGGGGTGTGGCGCGAGGAGCCACGCGTGAGAGATTCAAGAGATGAGCGAGGACTTGTGAGCTTGACCACTCGAGGGTGCAGCTGTCAGAGCATCAAAGGTACTACCTCTGCCAAGAGCCCTCTACAAGTTCCTTCACGATTGTTGCAAAAAGCATTTTTTTAAAAATCAGAATAAAGAATCTTTATAATTTTTGAGTCATAGACTTAGTATTAGATAGGCGGCACCAGTGGAAACTTTCCGTGCGACACCAGTGGAAACTTTCCGTGCGACACCGGTGGAAACTTTCCGTGCGACACCGGTGGAAACCTTCCGAGCGAATCCACGTGAGTTTAGGACTCATAGGCAAAGGTGCACTTAGCAAAAGTACATTACACCGCCCTAAGCAAAGGCTCTATTAGTGACCCGGGGTTTATTAAGGGGGGGGGGGTGTAGATAAAACGCTGTCGATTGCCCATCACCTCTATCATTCTGAACTGGTCTGGTCAACCACGGTGGTTTGGGACGTTTTTGTTTGTCCAGTTTTTGTAGTTTTGAAATCAATATTGAGTTGTACATCCGATTGTCTAGCTGAACACGTGAATTAGGTTCGCGGAACCCCATTGTTCCTCGGAACAAAAAAAAAAGCTCTAGATGATAAAGTCCACAGCTACCATCGTATATGTCCGAGGTGTAGTAGTTTATCATAGCGTTAGATGAATAGTTTTTGTTGGTCTAACTTGAAGCACTAGACTTAACAGTAAAGATCAGTAAATTCAGAGCAGTAAATACATTTCGAGAGACGCAAGGTAAGAGTGCATTTGGGGCCGTAGGCAAAAGTACATTTTGAGTCCTAGGGAAGAATACATTTTGGGCCCTAGAGAAGAATACATTTTGGGCCCTAGGGAAGAATACATTTTGGGCCCTAGAGAAGAATACATTTTGGGCCCTAGGGAAGAATACATTTTGGGCCCTAGAGAAGAATACATTTTGGGCCCTAGGGAAGAATACATTTTGGGCCCTAGAGAAGAATACATTTTGGGTCCTAGGGAAGAATACATTTTGGGCCCTAGAGAAGAATACATTTTGGGCCCTAGGGAAGAATACATTTTGGGCCCTATGGAAGAATACATTTTGGGCCCTAGGGAAGAATACATTTTGGGCCCTAGGGAAGAATACATTTTGGGCCCTAGGCAAGAGTAAATTTGGGGCCCCACTGACATCTCCGAAAGTGTTGATTCATTCAAGTCTGCGGGCCCTAGTGGTGACAGTGCAGAGAGTAAACTAGACAGACGATTAGTTTTCCTGTACATGAGAGCGGCTCTACGTCAGGTGTTGGCCGTGGGTTCGAATCGACTGCGGCCGTGATGTGGCCTCGTTGAATTCATTGACTCACTTGACCATGACCTCCATAGACAGTTACGTGGATATATGTCCAATAGCTGTGTAAAGAACAGGCGAACAAGCGACTGGGCCGGACAGAACGAAAGTTAAAACTGTTATACACATGTGTGTGTGTGCGGCTTCGTTAGGAGATGAAAAGATGAAACTTATTCCCCCGTGACCCGGGGTATTCACGAGAAACATCTCCGGACACGAGACTGGTTGTGAAAGTGTGGGGTGGGGGATGACGTGATATCCCTTCATCCAATTTACAGCCCGCGACTTTCTCCCGTTTTTGCTGTAACGTTTTTCTGTTGACCTTTGCAATGTGTGTGTCCCCCCCCCCCCCCCACTTACATTGTGGAGGATGGCCTGGCCCTGGCGTGTCACGGTGACCTCTAACAGCAGATCATTGCCGAGAAACAGATGTCGGACAAGACATTTTTGAAAAGTCGAAGTTTTTTCTTTGTTTGTCGATAGTTCTTAAGATTATAAAAAAAAAACCACTAATTTACCAAACTCTCTCTCTCTCTCTCTCTCTCTCTCTCTCTCTCTTTCTTTCTCCCTTCCTCCCAATCGCTTTATCTATCTGTCTTCTATTATCTGTCTCTCTCTCTCTCTCTCTCTTTCTTTCTCCCTTCCTCCCAATCGCTTTATCTATCTGTCTTCTATTATCTGTCAATCTGTCTGTCTGTTACTCTACAAATATATCAATTATTATCTATCTGTCTGTGTGTCTCTCTCTCTATATATATATTTGTCTATCTATCTATCTATCTATCTATCTATCTATCTATCTATCTATCTATCTATCTATCTATCTATCTATCTATCTATCTATCTATCTATCTATCTATCTATCTATCTATCTATCTATCTATCTATCTATCTATCTATCTATCTATCTATCTATTCATCTATCTATCTACCTATCTCTCTCTCTATATATATATATATGTGTGTGTGTGTGTCTGTATGTCTGCCTGTCTGTCAGTCTGCCTGTTTGTCTATTTACTAAACATACAAATAATACCTAAAATATTCTGTGACCACTTTATTTGAGTTTAACATTTTTTTTCATAAATATTTAGTTGAATAAAACCGAACTTCATTTGCATAATTCTGAAGTCTATTGAAACAGGGCCACCAGAAGAGATACATCCCAAACATATGTATGGTGCCCCCCCCCTTAAAGGCACAATAGGTGACAGTCATCTGGTATAAAATGACTAAGACATAGATGGGTATATGTGGTACAGCAGGTGACAGTCATCCGGTATAAAATGACTAAGACATAGATGGGTATATGTGGTACAGCAGGTGACAGTCATCTGGTATAAAATGACTAAGACATAGATGGGTATATGTGGACAGAGGGCCCAATGCAGTTAAAGATGGGGGCCCCTATGTTAATTATCTATTCATGTTTTATTCTTTGAGTGGTTGTCACAGAGACCCTAAAACATTCTTTGGCCCCTGGGTGTCCCTAATACTGCTAAGACTTCAGTAGGAGGGGTTAGGGGGTGAGCTACTTGTGTGTACATCAACTACTGTTAGATTACATTTAGTCAAAAGACTTGAAAGTAGATTTATATATATATATATATATTGTGGAGATCGGACCCCCCACCACAATACCCCATATTATGTTCCCCCCCTCCACCACAATACCCCATATTACGTCCCTTTCATTCCCCACCCTTAAGCACAGTTAAAGTGACCGAAATCAAAGCCCTATTGTCAAACCTCCGAGTCAGGCTTTGATGTGCGTAACGCCCCGCCCCCTATTCTTCTCCCGAAATCAAAGCACCACTGGACTCAGGTAAAATCTCAGAGTCAGGCTTTGATGTCTGAAATACCCCTTCCCCCCCCCATCCCCACCCACCAGATCGGGGACCAGAAGTTTAAGTTAGTTTTAGTTAGTGTTGTATTAGAGTTTGTATGAGATAGTCGTGCAGTCACGAGTAGTTTAAATAAAGTTCATTTAGTTTATATTTCAAATCAATAAGCGTTGACTTATCTGTTGATATACCTGTGTGTTTCACTGTGTGTTTAATGGTTATCCACAAAAGAGCCCGTAACATATATATATATCATGTTAAGTTTCCCCAGATCACAACTAATAGCTTAAAGTCTGGTGCTACCAACGTATTCAAACATTTATATGTTATGTTTTCACACTTAGTCAAATTATTGGAATCTCCGAGTACAGCAGTCAACTAAATTGAATCACCGAGTACAGCAGTCAACTAAATTGAATCACCGAGTACAGCAGTCCACTAAATGAGACGATACAATAAGCTGTTGTAAACCTTTTAATCGCGACTGTACCCCAAAGGTTTCGAAAGTATGTGCGGGTAACCCTGATTCGGAAATCCGCGAATAAATGTACATGTTGTCATTACGGAATTAGCTCCCTTAACTTTCCAATGCGATACGTGATTTGGTGAGGAGTCACGCAGCGAAACCGGGCGACCTTCTTCAAAAACTCTTGGTTGTTCGACAATTACATGTCGTTAGGTACCCGTGGATAACCTTTTCCCGTCGACCCTGGAGTTACGCATACCGCCTGATGAGAACCACCGTGATAAAAAGATGACATCACTACGTTGTCCAGCATTCGCTACAGTGACCTGACTTCAAGTGTAGTAGACCGTAGTCTGTGTGTACTTTCTGAAACTCGACCTGAAGAGTTCAAATATTCCATCAGTTGAAGGGGAAAAAAAAATAATCAGGATCAATAGAGTATCATGATAAATGTCAACGCATGACTAAATATAGTATCTCAGGTATATTTTATATTGTACAAGACAATGGTTAGTTTAAAAAAAAAAAAGAGACATTCTAATGAACTGAGATTATTGTGAACATTTTTGAAATTAAATGCTGCTTTTTTTAACGCAAAAAGCTATATATATATATATGTGTGTGTGTGTGTGTGTGTGTGTGTGTGTGTGTATATCAAGATATTCTAATCGAAATATTGTCAATAAATGTTCAAATATACACAATTAATTAATTGTAAAGAATTTAATTTGTAATTAGACAACGGTGTTGCTCTTTTTTTTTTGACACTCCCTTCTAAGCTCGACATTTTAACAATCTGTAGCTGAAATTCTAGAACCACGTGTCACATGATATTTAACGTCAATCAAGAAGAAACCATTCCCCACAAAAAAAACAACAACGAATTTCACCACTTAATTGACGGAATACTTAAGACAAATACACTAATGAGAACCTGACACCCCCCCCCCCCCATTGATCACAATCTAATCCCATATTGCGTCAACAATTGTTGACTAATGAGAAAATTTAGTTCATATATGACGATTTTCAACCCACTCAATTCAAGATGACGTCAGTTGAATAATTTTACACGCCCCCCTCTTCCTACCCCCCACCCCTCCCCTCAAGATGGTTATAAGGTCTAGTGTACCAAAGCCACGATTTATTTTATTTTTATTTATACATTTTAACTTTGCTGTTTTAACATTAAACATAATTCTTATTGAATTGTGCGTTGAACTCTTTTAATTTCTCAGTGGGGGGGGGGGGGGTGCGGAACTCTTTTTAGTAAACTATGTTTACAGTAAACAACTTAAAGGAGAATGCCATCTCATTATAGAACTGGTGGGTGGCCTGCATGATGCTGCTCGACCTTCATGCTGTGTAGGATGTGGGTTCAACTCCCGGTGTATCCAGTCACCTACCTGAGATTACCAAGACCATGGCTCTATCGTCTGGTTGGGGAAGGGGGGGGGAGGAAGGGGAGAAAGAAAGACATGATATAAAAAAAAGGGTCCCATTTGGGTTTTATAGATATAAAAGTTGTATAGATCTTATAAGTTGTATAGATATAAAAGTTGTATAGATCTAAAAGACAAGGACCTTTACAACAAAAAATTCTTATTGGTGCATTAATGGACACTACAATTTAACTTTCATCGTCTCGAGAGTTATTCGTCCATTGATGTCTTGAAAATATTCATGGAGATTGGGTGAAGGACGTTGTGATAGCCACAGTGACGTCACTAGCCCAGGACGGTTCTTACAAATGCCGTCCCATTCCATGACCAAGAAAAATACACAGTGGTGAAAATGTCGCATTGAGCTGGTGGCCAACTAGGTACAGCTCGGGGGGCGAAACGCCCCGACCCCCCCCCACTCTCCCACCACTTCGCCCGGCCCTAGTTAATCTCGTGGATAGCCACACCGCCTACCGGTCAGCCGTTGCTACAAACGACATGTAGAATTAAATTCCTTGTGAGATTTATTAGCCAATCAAAATGTTTGAAAAAAACCAGGACAAATGTTAATGAATTCATGAAGCCAAATTAACAAAAAAACAAAATCAAATGACCCACAGACACTGATGTACTTAGAACAAGGGCGTCCAACGGGCGTTTGACTTTTTTTTAGGGCCGGCTTGATGGCCCGCGCAGAGAGTGCAAAGTTCAAATACCTCACCACAGTACAAGGCCACATTTCACTGAAGTCATTTTTGGTGGTTTGAAAAACAAAAAAAAAAACGATCTAGTGAGATTTAAACAGAGCCGTGTTAAGAATAATATCATGTCAATTGATAAACATGTAAACACTGCAAGTCATTATGTAGTCATTATGTAGTCATTATGTAGTCATTATGTAGTCATTATGTAGTCAAATAAATCTTTTGATGGACATTTTGTTACAAAGCAAACTTATCTACTGATGGTCGTGTGGTAAAGCGCTCGACTGTCGACCTGAAGGTACCTGGTTCGATCTCCGGTGAGCACCAGGGATATTTTTCAGGTTTTGGCTCAAGTTTCCGATATATCTCGCGCGGTGCCTCCGTGGCCATTGCACTATCGGCTATTGTGGGTATGAAAGAAGGGCATCATAAAATCCGTGCCATTAGTTGTTTATAGGACCTGACACACACACACACACTCACCCACCCACACACACACACCGATGAGTTCACACACACATTGATGAGCACAAGTGCACATAAAATATTTATTTTAACTCACTTCGACAAAAAATCAACAAATAAACAGTGACAAGTTCAGAGGTCAAATTAGTACAAATTTCATTCAAGAAACTTCCGGGAACATGACGTCACTCAGTTCGATTTGATCCCAGTTTTATGGACACAGCCCGGGGGGGGGGGCTGAGGGCGGTGGAAAGGTGGGGGGGGAGGGGAAGGAAGAGATTTTTTTTCCCCCTGTTTTCCGATTTCCAGGTCGCTGCGAGTTCGTCTTCGTCGCGCGACGCAATATGGAATTAGATTGTGATCTATAAGGGGGGGGGAAGGGGGGTCAGGTTATCAAATTAATATCACCCGTGGCGCCCTAAAAGCGTTCCAGAGGGCGTCCCCTCCAACCACCACCGCCCACGACGGTGTCACACATTTGACGGGTGCTCGTCTCGCTCCCCGGCGAGGTGGGTGGTGGGGGAGGGGGAGGGGTCAAGTGGGCGACACCCACACTTTTGTATGGAAATATATTACGTCCGCCCCCTCCCCCATTCACCCATGTGACAGACTTGATGAAATATGTAAATTTGTTTTATCCCAAACCCCCGCCGATTTAGAATCATTTTCTCGTCAGGCCCGGAGGGGGGGGGGTGTGGAAAGGGGGGGGGGTTATAAAGAAAAAACACAAACAAACTAGGTTACACAAATTATTCTGTACTGGGAGCTCGCTGGAAAATATTTTCAAAAGATACTCAATGTCAAGGTCACTTGATCTTTACCTCCCCACCTCGTTCAAATGTGTATAACTTCATTTTTTTGTTCATTCCTTGTATTTATTTATCGTACATACATGTCGTCCATCTTTTTCTTCTTCTGTTTCTTTATTTCTTCATCAATTTATTTTTTTTTTCCTATTTTTATCTATCGGATTCTCTTTTTATGTCTCCCTTTCTTCTTTTTTTTTTTATCATTTTCTTTTAAAACTTTCTCTGCCCCCCCCCTCTTTTTTTCCCAGCCTTCTTTTCTTCTTTGCAATAAGATTTTCTCTAGTAATTTTTAGAGCATTTTCGAAAAAAAATGCTCTATTGTCCCCGTTTTGTCTGTCTGTCTGTCCGTATGTCTGTCTGTCTGTCCGTCATCACCCTAGATCTCAACAACCATAAGTCCTAGACCCATCATGTATATATCATTTTGTAGGTCTTGGCCTGCCAAGAAATGACTTTTGTCCGTTTCGCGATCTGACCTCTGAGAGTCGTAAAAGGGGACTTGAAAAGTACCGTTTTTTACTATATAAGCTATATTAACAAAGGAGCGCCCAAGATCTCAGCAACCATAAGTCCTCGACCCATGATGTATATATCATTTTGTAGGTCTTGGCCTGCCATGTGTACATCAAAAGTTCATTTCGCGATAGGACCTCTGATGGCCGTAAAAGGGGGCTTTTACTATATAAGCTATATTAACAAAGGAGCGCCCTATATCTCAGCAACCATAAGTCCAAGACCCATGATGTATATATCATTTTGTAGGTCTTGGCCTGCCAAGTGTACATCAAAAGTCCATTTCGCGATATGACATCTCAGGGCCGAATATTAGACTTTCCAAGGTACCGTTTTTGCTTATATTTTAAATATAAATAATTAAAGCTAATCAAAGGGTCGTAATCATTATTTATTTTTGTAACAGTTATTCATTCAATATGATTACTTCCCTCTCTATTTATCAAAACCCGGGAAAAAAATACGGATTTCGTCCGGCGTAACCGGCGAAAATGCTCTAAAATGTCCTTTGTCCGAAACGGAAAAGACCTAAATTGCTTGTTTTTGTAACAGCCTCTTCTGTCCGTTCATCTTCCATTGGGTGAGCCCATACGTATGTGTGACGTTACATTTCAACATTTATTCTTTCTCTTCTTTCACCTCCCTTGTTTTTATTTCTCTCATTTCATCTTTAATCTTCTGTCTTTCTCTTCTCGTCTGTCGTTCTCTTCTCGTCTGTCTTTCTTTGGCTTATACTCACCACACCCTAACTCCCATCCCAACTCCACCCCTTATCTTTTATCTCACTGCCAGTTAGATTTCATTCTCTCTATCTTACACACCCTGTATTACACAATGTGTATTCTATTACATATCTATCGAAGCCGTTATTATGGGTAGACACAATGCGACCGTCTAATGCGCCCTTCCCCCATACAAAAGAGCCCCCCCCCTTTTAAGTATTGATTCCTAACAAACCTGAGGGCCCTGACTGGTGCTTTTATTTAGGGCCCCACTGGACATCTCGGACAGACTCTGCTGCTGTCATTGTCTCTGTCTTCATTAAACTATCGATCCATTTATGTCTTTCTATTTATCGATCAAACTCTCTCTCTCTCTCTCTCTCTCTCTCTCTCTCTCACACACACACACACACACACACACTCTCAGCCTTATTCCTTCTTTATCTTCCATCCTGATCTCCTCCATCCCTCAATCCATCAGTTTCAGACCAAACAGCCAAAGATATTTGGTCTAGCTGGGTGCGAGAGTTCAGCCCCATAACAAGAAAATAAAGTGAAAACGAATTGATGCCGGTTGGGCAAACTTCATTTTTGCTCCTTCTTCGTAGAAAGAAAAATGTTTTTTTGGAAAAAACAAACTTTCATCAAGTGAACTTTGTGTTAAGAGCAGATAAATATTGGCTTAAAGGAATAGGCACGCGTGTCTCTGTGTTTCTGTTTGTGTCTCTGTGTTTCTGTATGTGTCTCAGTGTTACTACATGTGTTTCTGTGTTTCTGTATGTGTCTCTGTGTTACTATATGTGTCTCTGTGTTTCTGTATGTGTCTCTGTGTTACTATTTGTGTCTCTGTGTTACTATATGTGTCTGTGTTTCTGTATGTGTCTCTGTGTTGCTGTATGTGTCTCTGTGTTGCTGTATGTGTCTCTGTGTTGCTGTATGTGTCTCTGTGTTACTACTATATGTGTTATTGTGTGTGCTTTCTAAGTTGTATTTCCAGTGTGTCTTGATAGATTGTTCATGGTGTATCTGTGGTTGATAGAGTGTTCATGGTGTATCTGTGGTTGATAGATTGTTCATGGTGTATCTGTGGTTGATAGAGTGTTCATGGTGTATCTGTGGTTGATAGATTGTTCATGGTGTATCTGTGGTTGATAGAGTGTTCATTGTGTATCTGTGGTTGATAGATTGTTCATGGTGTATCTGTGGTTGATAGATTGTTCATGGTGTATCTGTGGTTGATAGATTGTTCATGGTGTATCTGTGGTTGATAGATTGTTCATGGTGTATCTGTGGTTGATAGATTGTTCATGGTGTATCTGTGGTTGATAGATTGTTCATGGTGTATCTGTGGTTGATAGATTGTTCATGGTGTATCTGTGGTTGAGAGCCGCTTATGATGGCTGAGGCTTTATTGGAAGATTTACTCCGGAGGGGGGGGTGTGGCAAACTTTTTGAATCGCGGGCCACAATGAGCTCGTCAATGAAAGAAGGGCCGAAGCAAGGCAGAAATTTAACTAACAGATGGGGGCAATGTCAAAATGGAAAGGGGGAGGGTAAATATATGACCTGATATAAACTCAACGTAGGCCTACCTGTCACTTTAAATTAAATCCGTGGACGAATGAACACAGAGGGCCGTATTTGGCCCTTGGGCCTTAGTTCGGGCCACGTCTGATAGAGTACGTCATGGATAATGGAACGCTCGGTTGACCAATGACCATCGCATGAATTGTGCTGTGACAACGGTTGGGTGAAGATCGTATTGTTCTATGTCATGATGAGCGATGTAGGTTTATATAAGTGTCAGTGATATGAGTGATAGACTCAAGATGTTGATAAATTCTAGGGGGGGGGGGGGGGGGGGGGAGACGAATACGTAGATCTATGTAAAGCTTTGATAAAGTAACACCTGATTCGTACTCAGGGCCGGATTAAGGCTTGATAAGGTCCAAATCTATTTGAGATTTGGGGCAATGTATAAATCCAGATATTATATTTAAGCAAATATGACAACTGCTCACTCGGACCTTTATTTGGAGGGGGGGGGGCACCAAGAAAGAGTGAGACCCTAAGCTATAGCGTGTGTACTTTGTGTAGCTTATATGTTAATCCTGCACACCGTAACAATATTGACTCATTAATAAACTTTTGAAAACATATTTGTTAAATTACACCATCAGACGCATTTCACCCCCCCGTGGGTAGAAGAATTTATTTTGGAAATCTTCTCCCAGTTCTGTGTACAGGATAACCTACCTTTAACCCCCCCCCCCAACTCTAACACACACACACGCATACACACACAAACACACATATACAAACACACACCCAAATCAAACGAAAAGCCTGTTTGTTTGTTTGATTGTTTAAAATTTGTTTTACTAAACAAATGATATCTGGAATTTGATCGCATCCAGGATCTACTGAGAGAATCTTTTGGAGTGCATGATATAAAATCGGGTCATTTTGGTATTTGGTTTAAACCAACGTGCGCACACATCCATGCACACAAACACACACACGCGCGCAAACACATTTATACACATACATTCATAATTTTGTTTAAGAGCATCTTGTCTTTATCGATGTTTCGTTGATTGAATTCTCTCTCATCGAATGAATATTGTGAGTTCTGCACCAGCTCATTCAAACATATTTTTTTTTCTTCAAAGTAACGAAATCTACGTTAAACAAATATAATTGTTGAGTGACGTCATCTTAGTGTAGTTCTACTTCTGTTTAGAAATGTTACACAATACCTTAAAATATTGGACAGTGTCATAGACAGGTAGATGATAGATAATTAGACAGGTGGATAGATAGATAGGTAGATTGATAGATAGATAGATAGATAGATAGATAGATAGATAGATAGATAGATAGATAGATAGATAGATAGATAGATAGATAGATAGATAGATAGATAGATAGATAGATAGATAGATAGATAGATAGATAGATAGATAGATAGATAGATAGATAGATAGATAGATAGTGTCACATTCTGTGATTTAATGGATAAAATCAAGTCCAAGCCCTACCCTGCTTTCATCACCCGAGGGTGAGATAAGATAAATACACAGGGTAGACAAAGGCATTGTCTTCCCCAGGTTCTCACTGTGGTCGGTCTGTCTAGTACCCACTTATCACGTTGTCACCTGGGAAGAGAATGTGTGCACGGGGAGATAACCTATGCCCTTGTTATATTCAAGCGGGAGAGGGATGGGCTCCTTTCTCTTTATCCCCCACGCTTGAAGGCGCCACTGATCACGCGTGATCGTTGTGACGTACACGGTCACTGCGATTGGTCAGTGAAGCGGAAGTCGCGGCACGCATGCGCGGAGATCCGATGCGCGTCGCGGGACTTTGAGTTAGTGAGAATTAGTGAGTCAGCGCTGATCATTCAGCGGGGAGATAGCGACTGAGTGAAGTCGTGCTATTGCTCGAGCGGGGTGGGGGGTGGGGGGAAATAGGCTGTTAGCCTAAGTTCTTTTAGAACTACCACACCCCAGCTATTCTGTCGTGGTGTATTATGTTTGTTATACGTATTGCTTTTGTAGTAGCTGGTTAAGCTACGGCCCTTCTTAGGGCCTGCGGATGTTCTGTGTTTTTGATGTGAATAAAGGTGTTGTGTCGTATTAACAATGGAATTGTGGATTCATTTCTTGTTGTGTTGTGCGTCCTGTATGACCACGTAGCTGAGACAAATATAAATGCTGGCCAGAACTCAGTAGGTGATCATACCCATAGACGACGGCCGCAGGGACCCCGCAAGGGGGCCTTGACATATAGATAGATAGATAGATAGATAGATAGATAGATAGATAGATAGATAGATAGATAGATAGATAGATAGATAGATAGATAGATAGATAGATAGATAGATAGATAGATAGATAGATAGATAGATAGATAGATAGATAGATAGATAGATAGATAGATAGATAGATAGATAGATAGATAGATGGATAGATAGATAGATAGATAGATAGATAGATAGATAGATAGATAGATAGATAGATAGATAGATAGATAGATAGATAGATAGATAGATAGATAGATAGATAGATAGATAGAGTATATTTAGTAGAAAAAAAATGAATACATCTCATTGAACAAATCGACCATGACCAGCAATCAAATAATTATAATTAATGAATTATTCTTACTTGAAACTGCAGCTCGTGTACAGATGTCTGTCTGTCCTTGTTTATACAGATTTGTGTGTTTAGTTTCTTCTGCTGTCTTTTATGTCAACAGTATTTCCATAGAGGAGACGAAAATCAACGTGAAATTTACAAGTCACATTACAGTGCATCTACAGATCGGGTCAGTGAACATTAACATTTTGTTTAGAAAAGTTAAATGTTAACGAAATCTGAGCTAAACTTTGTGGATATGTTGATCTGTTTACTACATATATATATTGATCTGATTGCTAAATATATTGATCTGTTTACTAAATATATTGATCTGTTTACTATACATATATATTGATCTGATTGCTAAATATATTGATCTGTTTACTAAATATATTGATCTGATTGCTAGATATATTGATCTGATTGCTAAATATATTGATCTGTTTACTAAATATATTGATCTGATTGCTAGATATATTGATCTGTTTACTAAATATATTGATCTGATTGCTAAATATATTGATCTGTTTACTAAATATATTGATCTCATTTCTAAATATATTGATCTGTTTACTAAATATATTGATCTGATTGTTAAATATATTGATCTGTTTACTAAATATATTGATCTGATTGCTAAATATATTGATCTGTTTACTAAAAATATTGATCTGTTAATTAATAATGCGTATGTTTTTTTAAAATATAAGCTGTAGGAAGATTTTAATGTGAGGCTGTCTTTCATTTACTTATTCAACTTCTGAACGTCTTTCTTTGCTTGCAGTGATGAGAAACGGTGTTTTGTTTTTTCCTTTCAAAACTGCCAATGTATGTACAAATCAAGTCACGTATCTCGAGTAGAATTTAGGTCATCCTTTTCTTCAGGCCATTCTTAGCTTTAGGTGCTTTGCGTTGGACGGACTGCCATTTCACACTGCCCCTGTTTGCAGACACGTGACATAATTGTGGGTTTGACCTGATATGAGAGGGGGCACCCGGCCATAAGCGCCTCAGGGTGTCACTCTCTCCCATGTGATGCCGTCGGTCACGTTGAGGAATTATAATTTCTTTGTTTTTGGTGTTCTGGCGACATCTCAGTAACCCCCCCCCCCCCCACCCCCTCCACCCCCCCACCCCCCGAGGATGATTTCGATCAGCGTGACCTGAAGCTATTTCCGTTATCTGGAAAAAAAAAATTTATTTTTTTTTTAAATCTTTTCTAAATGTTGTGTCCTGTATATACCGACATTTTGGCATCGCTCGACCTGAAGAATTTCAAATATTCCATTAGTAGAAGGAAAAATAATCAGGGTAAGTAGAGTATCATGATACATGTCAACGCATGACTAAATATTTAGGCAGACATTTAGCCAGACGTTGAGGAAGACATTTAGGCGGGCGATTAGGCAGACATTCAACTAAACATTTAGCCAGACATTGTCTGTATGTGGTCGATGATAAGTCTAATTCACTTAAATATATCACCCCCCCCCCCACCACGTGTTTTAAGGGAGAAAAATGAATGTATTCTGGCCAATGGGATGCTCATGTATAAACTGTCTTTTTTTCTATATGTGAGCCCCCCCCCAACATTTTTTGCTGGTTGCGCCACTGTGTATAGGCACTGTGGGACAGCAGCCCCCTCCCCCCCCCCCCATGACTACTTGATACTATCGATAACGTTCAAAATATTAAGTCATTTTTCTTTTATTCTTTTTTTTTCCGACTGTTATAATGTCTCAACCAATGAACAATAAGTAATAGAAAAATCGTTGCACGGAACTGCACATTTCACAGTTCCAGGGGTGTAGTTTATTTTTACTTCTGTGTGCTGGATCACAATTCACATAGGTGGCTGCACGTTAGGGAAAGAGAACAGATGAAGTTTGGACTGTAGCAATTCAGATTATAGTAATTAAAGTAAGATATATTAGGATATAGTAAGTAAAGTCAGATATATTAGGTTATAGTAAGTAAAGTGAGATATATTAGGTTATAGTAAGTAAAGTGAGATATATTAGGTTATAGTAAGTAAAGTGAGATATATTAGGTTATAGTAAGTAAAGTGAGATACATAAGTAATAATATACGTGATAATACTTTGTTGCCATGGTAACGTACAACAGATGAACTCTTCCTTGGAAAAAAAAATTAAAAAAAACAGGAAACCACGTCCAGTTAAGTTCGTCGGTCAGTGGCCAGTCCAGAATTAGTTTATCTTCAACGCCACCACCCACTCACCCACCCACGCACTCCTCCACACACACACACACAACCTTTTTCCACTCTGTCACTGTCACTGACATAATGACGTAACCATAGTTTCTGCCACCAGGAATGGTGTGTCGACCCCTTTCCCCCCACCCTACCCCCCACCTCAAGTACCAGTCGCCGGTAAACATTGAAGTAAATCTAAACTTGTTTTTTTTTTACACACAATAAAAACAAGACCAGGGGTTAAAGAAAAGTTTAAGTAAAATAATACAGGTTTATTTTTCTTTAACTTCGTGTGTGTATATGTGTGTGTGTGGTGTGTATGTGGTGTGTATATCTGTGTGTGTGGTGTGTATGTGGTGTGTGTACGTGTGTGTATGTGGTGTGTGTACGTGTGTGTGTGGTGTGTATGTGGTGTGTGTATATCTGCCTGCGGTGTGTATGTGATGTGCGTATGTGTGTACGACTGTCTGTGATGTGTGTGTGTGTGTTACGTTGGCGGATAGTCCTAATGCTAATCCTGGCCACGTACAGATCGTTGTCTAGAAGTATGAGAGAGTAGATGTAGATGTTCTGGTGACAATATTTATATTTTCACAGCTCACGTTCAGTCTCCGCTAATAAGTCAACAAAATACCGGTTTTTTTGCTGATAACACAAGTTTATTATGTAGATATGTTGACGCCAGTTCTCACATACAGACTTCAGCTTGCGTCCTACTCTGCTATATCACTCGACTATCTAGTTCTCAGTCTCTCTCCTGTCTCTTCTCTCCTCCTCTCTTACACACAAAACCGTCCTGCTTATATACAGTACACTATTGGCTTTGACATCGGTGATTGATTACTTCTAATTAATTCTCAGTCCGACTGGCTCTACACTCGGGATAATTTATGTGATGGGTCTGTGGGTGGGGAATCTAAATAAGGAAACCTATGACACCCTCCAACTCAGTTATCCCTCGTGAGAAGATTCTGCCCCACGACTTTCGTCATGGTTCCAACTTCATCCTACGTGTCACGGTCACGAACAATCTTTCCCAGGTAAATTGGCTCCGTGAGCCGTCAGTATCACCGGTGACTCACAACTAATTAACATGGGGGAGGATGGGGCGTGCTTTCGCGTAAATTATTCTTCTATCTGGTCACAATGATGCAACCCCCCTCCCCACGCACATTTTGTTCCTAAACCGTAAACTATTGTGCTAAAATAACCTACATCGTAACAGTGTGGTGTGCGGTATATGTGAGTGCACACAGACACACACAGACACACACACACACTAGATGCACACTCTCTTGTTCTGTCAAAATAAATTCGGTTCGTAATGTGATGTTCCATTGTTCGTTTTGAGATAAATAAAAAAAAATGGACGAGAAATGTTGAGACATTGAATTCTTCTGATAAAGACGGATCAAACAACTCCATCAACGCCAAACAATGACCAATCAGACGGATTAGGTCCAGCCCCCCCCCGAGGGGGGTGGGGGGAAGGTGGTGCACTTACCTTCCCACCACCCAGTGGTATAGTCTCCTCTACTCTGAATTGTGTAGGAGCCTAAATAAAAAAAATGTCAGGTGTAATTGGAGGCTGGTTGTCAACGTGGGTGTAACTGAAGGCTGGTGGTCAAGGTGGTGTAACTGAAGGCTGGTGGTCAAGGTGGTGTAACTGAAGGCTGGTGGTCAAGGTGGTATATCTGAAGGCTGGTGGTCAAGGTGGGTATAACTGTTAACGACGTCACTACCAGAGACGTTGATGGCTAGATCCCACCGCAATACACAAGTCAGTACAATAGGGGTGGGGGGGGGGAGAAGATAGCTTATGTCACCGAGACTCGAACTTCATACCATGCCAACACACACACACACACACACACATACACACACGCGCGCACGCGCACACGCACACACAGTCCTAGCAGTACAGCCACATTACTTACATTGAATGAAACGAAAAAGAAATCAAATTTTTTTTTTTTTTTAATTCACGCGACTTACGTACATCAAAGGATTTTTAACAAACACGTATTCACATATAAAATGGCGCCATAAGCTAACTGCTGCTAACTAAAAAAAAACATAATTAAGTAACATGACCGTATTCCCCATGTATAAGACGCAAATTTTTATTTATTATTTTTTTATTATTTTAATCAACATAAAAATTGGGTGCATCTTGTGCAAGTGAAGTAAATTAATTCCATTTTTTTTTAATTCCATTATTAAGGTACGCACCTTACGCATGGGAGTGAGTATCTTGTAAACAGGAGAAAAACGTATTCGTTATAATAAAAGAAAACTTTGTGTGTACAGCCATGCACTCTTGCGGGCCTCAGTTAACATGGCTCCAAATCAAGTTCCAGGTTTATAGGAAATATGTCAATCCATAATATTTAATAGATTGGCGGCCCAGCAATCCATCCCATAATGACAAACTTATATGTGCTTAACCCTTATGACAGCAATACACAAAGTTTAGAAATACCCCATAAAAGTACCAACTGAGGGTTTTTTATTGGAATTTCCAGTCTTTTAACGAGCATAGGCGGGGCAGAATCGAATACCTATTTATAGAATCGTAACTTATATAGCTTGACGGTCTTTAGTGCGGTGAGTATAGAATCAACGAGTATCAAATATCAGGAACAAGTATCGGTGAGGGAAGGAAGAAAGAAATAAATATAAAAAAAAAAAGTGATTAAAATGTTGGATTGGATCAGTTGATATATAATCTCATTCTGAACAATTCAATTATTTCATTAATATTTTTTTTTGTTATATTTTCCATAGAAAATTTAATACCGGTGTCTTATAAATAGGAGGAACTTGAGCAAACTTTGAATTAATATGAATGGAATGGTAAACTGGTTTATTATCCAACAATGTAAAATGAAAAAAATTGAACATTATGTTTATTTGTTTATTTATGTTAGTCAAATATTAAAAACTGTAACAAATTGAAACTTATTTGTTTGATTTGTTTTCAGTTTGAAATATGTAGGTGGAGATTGTCTGTTTCACAGCCGCTTGTGTCAGGTTAAAAGTCTAAACAATTACGCCGATTGGTTCTGTTGAACTACCTATTGCTGAACCGAAAATCTAAAAAAAAACATAAACTGCCTATCCATGAATGACGTAATAATCTAGGCTATCAGGGCCGTATTACCGAATGGCCCCCTCTAGGCACCTGCCCTGGTGGTGATGGTGGGGGTGGGTGGGGGGGGCGGGCACTATTACAGGGACACACCTCAATTAACAATCTGAATTTCAATCTCATTGAAATGATTGTCGTGAGGCGGTGGCGTAACTATGGTGGGGCAGGGGCAGGGGCACTAGTCGCCAGCAAATGGGCGGTATCTCCACCTCGTTAGTAAATTTAACATATCAACGGGGGGGGGGGGGATTTTTGTTTAAAGTCCGCACCACGGGTCACTAACGCTCCTTACGCTACAGTCGTGAAGGGTGGAGGGGGGTGTGGAGGGAGGCATCACATTTGTATGCCTGGAGGGAACATAATGCTGTATAGACGGCCAAGTAACCATGGTTACCCCGTATAAACATTCAATCCGTCTGGAGACAGTGCAACAGAGAAAAATGCCCCGCCCCTCCCTCCCACATCCTATATACATTACAACAAACTGTCACGTAGAACTGAATCTTAAAAAGGAATAGGAAAGAAATTTTTTTGTCTATTAAATCTGTTTGTTGCGAAAGATTCCCCCCCCCCATATCTTAGCAACTGAAGCCCCGTAGATGTCTGTCTATACATGCATTGTTTTATTTTTTAACGAAAAAATTTAAATTAACTTAGCAGTTGTTGTTTTTTTTAAAAAAAAGGAAAAGATCTGAGCGAATAACAGCAGAAAGCCAATTGTAGAAATAATTAGCGCGTGACCATGTTAGGGTCAACTCCCACATTCATTGCAATTCATACTTAACCTCATGTCCATTAAACACAAAGCTGAACACACACAAGAACACTTAACAAACAACACTTACACAGCCGAATCTTTGAGTGATATCAGATCAACTAACAAACACTATACAATAGGACTGGACAGTAAACACACACATTTAACAAACACTAAACAATAGGACTGGACAGTAAACACACACATTTAACAAACACACTTTTAAACACCGGGCCAAAACAACAAGCACATCTATGGAACTTCTTTATATCTGTGAGTTTTCAACAACTTTAGGCAACGGGCGGAACTCAACTTGCCCCCCCTCCCCCATCCGCCCACTTCCAATTCAACATTCCTTGTAAATTGACCAAATCGTTCAGACTAAAGATCAAATCGAGATTCTGGGATCTATCCTTGCAATGAGATTGACCAGGTCTCAAAAAATCATTGTAATACTGGATGGAATGAACTTAAGATATCCACCGGGTGACCGTGCGTCTGTTGACCAAGAGTTCAAAAAGATTACAAGAAGAGTCCGGAACATTTTGGTCCGGTGAGTGAATGAGCAGATCTACAGAGTGAGTACTTGTACAGGTGAGAATATGTTTATTTAAACATGCATAATACATACATACCTACAATAGCTTACATACATTCGTACATGCGACATGCATAATACACACATACTTACAATAACTTACACACATTCGTACATACGACATGCATAATACATGTATACATTCGTACATATATCCGCGCGTGTGAGAGAGAGTGTGATTGTGTGTGTGTGTTTGTATATATGTGTGTGTTCATGTGTGTGTGTGGTGTACTTTATCTCCTATTTTGTAAATGCTAGTCAATAGACACCAACCTGACCAGCGACGTCCATCTAAAAGTGATTCCATGGAGAGTACACTCCTTGTTGTTTGTTATTGCTGGGGTGAGTACACTCCTTGTTGTTTGTTATTGCTGGGGTGAGCAAACGTTTTGAGTCGCGGAGCATAGATTTGAAATGTTCCTTGTATTTCATGCATGTTGTTGTCTAATTTTTTTTATGTCAACCAACCAACGGGCAGGGTAGTGAGTGTACTGATTGTAGTGAGGAGAATGAGGATAGTGAGGATTGTGACGGTATTGAGGGTAGTGATGGTAGTGAGCTGTAGGACAGTTTAGTTGCAGCTGTTGCTAATGTGAAGAGTTCATAAAGATTTTGACGTAGATTTATTGATTTATTGAATTTTGGCTTATTTGTATTTTATGTCCTTGAAAAAGAGTCTTCTGCATAAGTTATTTGTTTTTAAATTTCTTTTAAAAAGCGAAATTTCAAATCAATTTATTTAACCGATAAAATAAAATACACTTTGTACAATTATCAGCCGGAGTTGCGTCATGCGTTCTTGTGGCTTGGCAGACCATATGTCGAAGAGCCCCATTATTTTAACGCATTCCTATCAGGGCCCCGTCAGATACATTCCCAAAGTCTCCACCTGACTTCGCCTGGGGCCCCCCAAATTGGCATGAGAACGGCCGAGAAGGAATGATTCAGTTAAGTTTTAAACTAGACTGCCTGATTAATCGTTTCGAAGTATTAAAACTATGCTAAAAATTCTTCATATTGTGTAATTTAATAAACATTACATAACAAGAGAATTTTTTTTTTAACTAGACAAATATTACTTTCCTTTTTAAGTTGTTGACGGCGTGTTTGGGTAATTGATCTCGGACTGTAGGCGGCCCATGGGAATCCAGTCCAAACCAATCTTCGCCTGACTGAATGGCTCTGAAGAAAATGGTTGTGTAATCGTCCGATAACTTAATATTACAATTTGATATAACCAGAAAGTTATATAAGTGCAACCTTATAATAAAACTGTGTTGATATATCTCATAGAGAAGTTTGTATCTACTTCAAAATTATGTAAATACTACAGTTTTAACTGTTACAAAGAAAGAAACCCACCTTTACTAGATGCATACTATAAGTTTGGTATCATTTTTAGTCTAATTACTAGATGCATAACATATTAGTGTAACTAGTGCAACATTATATTTAGGGGAACCTAGAAAGAGACTTGGCATAGATATTTTTGAAAGACACGTCTAGAGATGTTTAAAGTTCTAGACAAAAACTACCACTGATATTTTGGGGGCCCTGAGCAGCGGCATTCGGAGATGTTGGGGGGGGGGGACCGAGGAAAAGATTTGACAGTAATTTATAATAGACGGTGCCTTTTTTTGCAGTGTGGATTACAAGATTATAGTGCAAGAATGTAGTGGGTCTGGTTACAAGATTATAGTACATCAATGTAGTGGGTCTGGTTACAAGATTATAGTACAAAAATGTAGCAAATATTGAAATGGACATGTTGAGATGACGCCCATAATACAAGCATCACACGCCCATAATACATGCATGTATGTATTATGGGCATGCGATGCCATTTCGTAAGAACGCCTCTGGCAGAGATGCCTTGACTGGGCATAGGCACTGGAAGAACTTTGGCAAAGTTCGAGATGATTTCTGTTTCTGACGTCGTAAATTAAGTCTTGCACGGGTTATCCCTGGGCTGGCAGAGGGATCACTTATAGGAGAAATGGGAAGAAGGATGTATCGTCAGGTTGTTCCTAATCCACACGGGTATATGATTTCAATAAGTCTGTGCTATGTACGGATACATTGTCTACAACAGTGATGCTAAAATATTGGCCCGCGGGCCAAATTTGGCCCTCTATGATAATTTTTTGGCCCCTCACAAGTTTTAAAAAATAACATCTCATTATACACATACATATATAAAAATGATATTTTTGGCCCTCCAAATGTTTTTGGCAGACAATAATGGCCCACAGAAAAAAAAAAGGTTTAGCATCACTGATCTGCAACGTGTGCAGTCTGCGTTGCCCGCCTCGACACGCCCAACTTGGTCTCGTGAGATGGTTGATGATTCGGAAATGCAAATCAGGCAGCCCGTGCCGTTTGTCTAAAAAAATACAAGTCACTTATTGCGGTATAATGCTTCTGTCTGTGTTTTAACAAAGATGTATGCTAATTATGCAGTGTTAAAGGTCACAGTTTCAGCAGCTTTGTTTTTAACAAAAATGTGTAACATTCTGATTGGAATCGTCGCGCGTCGGTCATGGCGAGTCTGTGGCCGGCCCCAAGTCGTGTGTTGGGTCACACCCAACTCTAAAACCGGGGTGGGCAGACTTTTTCAACGCCAGGCTAAAAAAAAATGAGTTCTTACATTTGACAGGAGGGTCTAAAGGGAGCAGGCTAATGGAGTATTTATATTGACTAATTTAATACACATTGGGTGTAAACGTGATTATTGTACACGAGCGTTGGGAAGCTGATCCCAGGCTGAATATGGACCACACTTGGCAGGGGGGGGGGCCGTAGTTATACCCTACTCCTAGACCTTGTGATGGGCCACCTGACTCTAAAACTCATGTTGGGCCACCTCAGTCTAAGACGTCATGTTGGGCCACCTCAGTCTAAGACGTCATGTTGGGCCACCTCAGTCTAAAACCTCATGTTGGGCCACCTCAGTCTAAAACCTCATGCTGAACCACCTCAGTCTAAAACCTCATGCTGAACCACCTCAGTCTAAGATCTCATGTTGGGCCACCTCAGTCTAAAACCTCATGTTGGGTCAACTCAGTCTAAGACCTCGCGTTGGGTCAACTCAGTCTAAAACCTTATGCTGAACCACCTCAGCCTAAGATCTCATGTTGGGCCGCCGAGGTATAATACCTCATGCTGTGTCATCTCAGTTTAACATATTGTCCTCGTGTAGATAGCTCGCACTGCTGGGATTCGAACCCATTGTCTACGGTACCGTTCACTTTTTACGTAATGCATTGGCGGGGAAAGGGGGGGGGAAGGGTGTACATTTAAAATGTACAAATCTACTTACCTAGTTTTCTGTCTATAAAACTTAATTTTTTTTAATGCGTTTCGCAAATCTCAGACAGGCTAGGAAAAACAAAGAAAAAAAAAATAAAAAATATCAAAGTCGTATGGGATTTATTTAGACTTTATGTCCAACCCGATTACATCCCTTTATAGTTCAGTAAAAAAAATATTTGTAATCATGTAATGGATACAAGACTATGTTGCAATCACAGACCAATCTTTGTCTGGTGGGTACAAAAATAAAAATAAAAAAGAAAATAGGCCAAAGACAAAATGAGACATGTAGCTAGTGGATTGGTTAGTGGTGCCGGTGAAAGACAAAATGAGACATGTAGCTAGTGGATTGGTTAGTGGTGCCGGTGAAAGACAAAATATAATTCACCAGTCGTATATGTGTCTGATACAATCATCTTATAATCATACTGGGCAACACTGATCAACATGGTTTTATCCTAAAGACTATCAATGGTTTTACAAATCAACTAAACATCATATACTGTTTTCACTTATCTAAAAACCAGAATACATCAATCATCTGAGTTTACAGGTCATAGCGACCTCCACTTTCACCAATCTTTTCTGACCGTTCAAATAAAAACATTCAGTTAACCTTCAGTTAAAATAATCAGACTGCTAATTCCTCTACAGTACCTTAAAAGTCTGGGATTTCCCACAATTCACATAAACCTATTCAACAAAATGAAACTTAATTAACACCTTCGCAGCCAGGAGCAAAATCAAAAAACAAGCAAAAACTGAAAAACAACGGCATTAAGAGTGGAACATTTCATCTGCCGGAACTGAGTGATTGAAGCCATGAATGAAATTAAGTAATGAATGGAAATATGGCGAGTAGTGACGTAACTTAGGTGGCGTCGTTGGAAAGAGTTACTATAAGTGAAGTAGACAGTGGTACCGGTGGTAAGACAGTTACTATAAGTGAAGTAAACAGTAGTGTCGCTTGAAAGACAGTTACTATAAGTGACGTAAACAGTAGTGTCGTTGGAAAGACAGTTACTATAAGTGACGTAAACAGTAGTGTCGCTGGAAAGACAGTTACTATAAGTGACGTAAACAGTAGTGTCGTTGGAAAGACAGTTACTATAAGTGAAGTAAACAGTAGTGTCGCTGGAAAGACAGTTACTATGAGTGACGTAAACAGTAGTGTCGCTTGAAAGACAGTTACTATGAGTGACGTAAACAGTAGTGTCGCTTGAAAGACAGTTACTATGAGTGACGTAAACAGTAGTGTCGCTTGAAAGACAGTTACTATGAGTGACGTAAACAGTAGTGTCGCTTGAAAGACAGTTACTATAAGTGACGTAAACAGTAGTGTCGTTGGAAAGATAGTTGCTATAAGTGACTAAACAGTAGTGTCGCTGGAAAGATAGTTGCTATAAGTGGAGACAGTCGAGCTTCCCGCAGCACTTGCGGAAAACGTTGTGCGAAAAATTGGGCAACATTTTCTGAGTCTGCCCCTGACTCCGCCCTAGCTACGCCACTGGTAGCAGCTACTTGCATTTTTTTTTTATGTTTCTATTGTAAGTTTAGTGAAATTGTTCAAAAGTCAACACACAAATAGACCAAGTCGCATGAGTCACCCCATTATCAGAATTACGTCCCTCGTGTTTAGCCTCGACCAGAACTACCTACGTCAGCCGGGTTTACCTGCACCGCAGCTACGTCACAGGTATTTACCCTTTACCGTGATTACGTCACACATGTGTGTATTACATCACACGAACGTCAAATCTGTTATCCCCCCCCCCCCCTGTACGGTCACAGCTAAAAGTACACCGCGTCACACCCCCCCCCCCACCCCACTCCCAGATAAAACCCAGATAAAAAAATTTTCATTGGTTCGGCGCAGACAACAGATTCTCTCTTGTTTCTTGATGTTTGGTTTCTGTTTTTTGTTGTTTTAATTAAAAACAAATCTATTTCAACGTCTGTTTTATTTTTTTGTTCATAGCAGTTACTTTTATTTCCTTATTCAGTAGCGTTATATCTGGTTCAGTTTAATTGGATTTATTATTTATTGTGCGTTTATGTAAGTGTTGGAGGGATGGGGGGGGAGGGGGAATGAATGTTACACTATGGACCCAGGGGAGCGGGTCGGATCTCTTAATGGGGAAATGTTAATTTTACAGAGTGAGGGGGTGGGTAAGAAACATCGACTGAAAGAATGAAAGAAAAAAACATAGAAACTACAACAAGACTATAACAAATTATTGTTATTTCATTATTTCTTTCCCAACATTTTTTTTTTATATTTGACCGTTGTCTGGGGAAATGGAAAGAGGGGAAAAAAGAGATAAAATTATTCGACAATCCGTCTGAGACCAGGCTATTGAAAAAGAAAAGTCATCAAGTTAATTTAGTTTTGATATGATGAAAGTAGAACAATTTGATATTTAGTGCGCCAATCACGTGATGTAAGGATGGGCGGTGGGGGTGGGGGCCCAGTGGTTGTAACGAGATATTATTACATTGCGGGGCGCGGTGTGAGATAACTTTTTTGTGATTGTGATGAGTGTTGGTGTAGTACCACTGCTGTCATATTGTGTGATGCACGTTATTAGAAAGAAAAAAAAAGGACATAAAGAATACGAGGTGCTAACTAGAATACGAGGTGCTTACTAGAATACAGGTGCTAATTAGAAAACAGGTGGTAACTAGAATACGAGGTGCTAACTAGAATACGAGGTGCTAACTAGAATACGAGGTGCTAACTAGAATATAGGCGCTAACTAAAACAAGAGGTGCCATGAAGGAAATAAAAATAACGCACTAAGAAGACGGTGAAAGGCCAACAAGAAGTTACCGTTTGAATACCGGAACCAGCGGCGTGACTGTGAAGGGGTAGAAGGTGGAGGGATCCGCCCATGACGGCACATATTCTGCCACCAGATACAAGGGCACAACTTTCGCACATGAAAGGGGGGGGGGTGGGAGGCAGCGTTTTAAGAGTCTATCACGGGCCCCAAAGAATGGATATAAACTCCATATAAATGTGGTACATCTGAGGCCCCACAAAAGTAGCCCCCCCCCCTGCACCCGCCGTTGAATCCGCCTCTGCTCTAGTCTAGGGTACACAAAAGTTGGTGAATCCCTCCTGTGTCTAGAGAAAGCATAACTTCTATGAGTGTTAGATTGGTAATATGAAAAAGAAAAAAAAATTCTTTAAAAAAAAGCTATTAAAAAACCCAAAACAAAACATTTAAAAAACCCAAAACAAAACATTTAAAAAACCTATAAAAAACATTTTAAAACATCTCTATAAAAAAAACCAGTTTAAGTGACAGTTAGCCCTGGACTCTCGATACAAAAATATATTTGTTCATTAAAATGAAATCAACGTTGAAGCAAATTACTCAAGTGTTGCTGCTGCTGTCGTTGTTGTTGTTTCTATTGCTCTAAGCTTCAAATTCACGTTTTTCTGGCCACGCCCATCACGTGATCTAAAAATTAGGTCAGTCTCTTTGTTTACAATAAAATAATAAAATCTAAAAACAAAGTTTGGGTCAGAAACAACTGTAAACAATTATTATAATACGACCTCTCATTAGCTTGGCGTAGTTAGAAAAAAAATTGTTAGCTTTAAAAAATTTTTTTTTTCTTCTCTGTTGTTATTACTTGTTAAACCAGCTGATATTTTATTTTTTTATGTTCGTACTTTTAAGCTTTGGTTTTACAAAAAAAATTATGAACACAAGTGAAACTTTAATCATCAAAATATGTTCTTATTGGTTTATTTTTGTTTTTAATTTTGTTAAAATGTTGATACTTTTTTCCCGCTCTTGACAGTTTTTGGTTTGATCAAAAATCAAATTTAGTCTGTAAAGAATAAAAATTATATATATATATATATATATATATATATATATATATATATATATATATATATATTAGAGCTGTTGTTCGATTTAAAAAATTGATCGAAATTAACGCATGATTAAAAATTTTAATCGCAAATTAACGCACTTTTTAATCGACACAATATAATAAATTTTGTTTGTATTCAGACTAGTAAGTCATAATATCATAGCATAAAATTGGTATAATAAACAAGTCAGATTAATTTACGAAAGAGGTATAATTAATTGTAACAGATTTATTAAGCATTAGCAAATATGTCTGTTGAGTTAGTTATTGGGACCAATTTTTTGACATGTATCCATCACGTCAAGTGATGCGAGTTTTTTTTAATCAACAACCATGCCAAACAAGTGTTTTTCTCGTACCATAGGTTCCGAGATAATGACGTATTTCAACCTCTCTCCCCTCTATCCCTGTCGTATTTTGCTACACTTTGCCTCCCACGTATGTCTTGTTTACCCAACCCTCCACTACCGTACTTACCCCCTTCACTTCCCTTCCCAATGCAAAATACACACGTCATTTCTATCTCATATGTGCCTTTTCCTTCATAAAATAATAGTATAGCCAGAAAGTCCTTGCTCACTTATTATTAACGCATTTTTTTTTAATTCCCACCTTTTCCGCTCTGTTAGATTTTTGACACACTTAGCAGCTTCTCTCCCCACAAAGATGACGTTACTACGTTACTTATAGCTTACCCAACCACCGTACCCCCTATGTCCCATTTTTCCAAATCATGGCACCTGTCAATCAAACTAGGAGCACGCTACTGCAGATGTTGTGTTGACTAATGGTATCATTGAGGGTCATAATTAGAATTAAGAAATGACACTCCTATTGTTTCAAGGCCATGTGGCTGCTATGATTTTATGTCAACGTGACAGTTTCTGTGTTCGGGGTATTTTTTTGTTTTGCTTTTTTTTTAAATCTTGTCTGATCTTGTTATGGTTATAGAATTGGGGGATTACTGATTACTGAAATGACAACATTTGGCTAAAATTTAACGCATTTTGGTGTTTGCGTTAAAAATGAAGTCGCATATTTTTAACGCATTAATTATGCTTTAATTGGAGTTAAAAAACAGCCCGATATAAAATATTAAATTTAGCTCAGTGTCACAATAATTCTGAAAAATACAACCACTGTCTGGTGTACAGTCTAGGCCCTGATTGACAGGTGTCATGTATATGAAACTATTAAAGCGATAAAAAAATTTGCACAAAAAATGATGATACAAAATTTCTAGAATCTCGTTATTTGATCTAATTATAACCTGGCTCATGATACACTTATTTTTTTTTACCGTCAAGTTGACTTCAACAATACACTACAGTATATATTGTAAACTAGTGAATGAAATTTTTCTCTTTTTACATCGACCGGGAATAGAGCAGGAAGTTTACTTGTCGTAGGGCTATAAAACAAATACATCTTCATTTATATTACAAGTGGGGATTTTGTCGGCATACCTGGGGGTGAGTGTGTGTGTGCGGATTGCGACAGGGTGGGGTGGTAGATCTACTTAATAAGTGAACAAACCTATAAACTTCAAATTTGTTGAGTGAAATACTGTTATCGATTTCTTGAACATTCAGTATTTTGGTCAAATTAACGCATTTAGGTGTTGCGTTAAAAATTTTAATCGCAAAAGTTTTTTGACGCGTTAATCGCAAATTAACGCAGTTTAATCAGCAGCCCTAATATATATATATATATATATAAAGTGTGGCTGAACAGTTTTGGTTGCTGTTCATACCTATGATCATTGGATAAGAGTGTAATAAATTAAATGAGCATCCTCATCCTGAGCTATAGTAACCTCTACCTTCATGAGATGCTATCTAGCGATACAGACCATATCCTCCTCCCCTCCCCCTCCCCCCCCCCCACACACACACCTTCCATCCGTCCACCGTGGTTCCCCTACGGTCAATGGCAGCCCACGGCTTAGTTTGAGATGCAGAAAGGGCGTTGGTAATTCAAGGGCTGGACTAGCGCTAATGATAGACTTTATGTTTACATTTACATAACTACTTTCATCCAACACTATTATAGCAGAAAAACTAATTTAAAGTAAAAAAAAAAACTGATATAAGGGGAAACAATTGAGTATCATCATTCTCAGCCATAATTACCTATCTTGATTTGATGCTATATAGCGATACGCTCCTTACACCCCCACCCCCTTTTTTTACCCCCCCCCCGTCCCTTTATATCAGTTTTTTTTTTTATTAATTGTTCAGCAATAATGGTATTGGCTAAAAAAAATACCATTTAAAATGTGAAGTTAACCCTTCTAAATGTGAAGTTAACCCTTCCATAGATGTTCCAAGTACTGACCATGCAAGTAAAGTACGGGTGCAACTACAAGTACCCAAGAAGCAAGTACGGGTTCCGGTACCCATGGAGCAAGTCAGGGTAAAGTACTCAAGGAACAAGTACCCAAGGAGCAAGTACGGGTACAAGTACAGGTTCCCAAAGAGGAAGTACGGGTATAAGTACCCAAGGAGCAAGTACGGGTACAAATACCCAAGGAGCAAGTAAGGTTACAATTATAAGTATTCCAAAAATGGTACCACAAGTACTTCATCTCTGAACCATTCTAAATGTGAAGTTAACCATCCCACAAGGTCCGGCCAAAGTACATAACTTATTCTCAACTTTAAACATGTACTTCAGAATGGGATATTGTTATTTTCGTTTTGTCTGTTGTGTATTTTTTATGTGTGTCTGTTTTTATCTGTTTCCCAGGCGACAAATGTTTACGGTTTCCTCCATTTATTCTGAAAAGGGAAATAAATAACTTGACATGGTTAACCCAGTTGTCGATCATAAGACATACCAGTGTTGACCTACTTTGACAGGCCATTAATTGAAGTTCTGCTTTTATTTTTATTTTCAATTTTTATTTTCAAGATAACGAGGGGGGGGGGGGGGGAAGGAGACACATCAACAAATCACCGTATAATCGTTTTATTGAACTTATTGTCAGACGGCGTCGTCTTTAAACATCTTCTGGCTGACAACATCCGCTAAAAGACTGATTTTTTTTTTTAAATGAAAGAGGGACATGCAGAGGTTAATAGTTTGCATTGAGACAAAAAGGCGGGAGAATCAGTTGATATTTGTTTTGATATCTACTGGATTGCCATGCCGCGTTGAAAAATGTGTGATTGGTTAATGTGCTCCCAGTTTAGCCGGGAGACAGTTCAGTAGATGTCTTAGTACTGTAAACAATTGATTCGCGAACATGTTGCAGCCTTCCAATTTAAAAGAGAAAAAAAAAACGCGATGAAAGCAAGTTTTTACATTTGGATCAAATCCGTTTTTTTTTATTAATCCAGTTGTTTCTCTTTAAAGTTGAATTACGCTCTCTAGATCCTGTAGCTGACACTTTTTTTTGTGACGGTGTTGTTGTGACTCTGTATTTGTCTCAGGAACGGTGTTGTTGTGACTCTGTATTTGTCTCAGGGACAGTGTTGTTGTGACTCTGTATTTGTCTCAGGGACGGTGTTGTTGTGACTCTGTATTTGTCTCAGGGACGGTGTTGTTGTGACAGTGTATTTGTGTCAGGGACGGTGTTGTTGTGACAGTTGTGGCAGTGTTGTTTGTGACAGTGCTGTAGTGACAATGTATTTGTGACCGTGTTGTAGTGACAATGTAGCTGTGACAGTGTAGTTGTGACGGTGCTGTAGTGACAGTGTTGGTGTGACGGTGCTGTAGTGACAGTGTTGATGTGACAGTGTTGTTGTGATAGTGTTGTAGTGACAGTGTTGTTGTGACAGTGTTGGTGTGACAGAGCTGTAGTAACAATGTTGTTGTGACAGTGTTGTAGTGGCAGTGTTGTTGTGAAAATGTAGTCGTGACGGTGTTGGTAAACCACATGTACCCTATCAGCACAACAGATTCACTGTAAGCCATTGATTTTTTGCTGCGACTCGAACCATAGCCATCAAGCCAATCTTGTGACTAGCCTAATGGCCAACTAGTCGCCACAGTCCTACTACAAAACTAGCCCACAAACTACACACAACAAAACGCAATCAGGCGTGACACGACCACAGGGAAATATTTATTTGGTGATCGAAATGATCGAAGCAGCGACATAACGAACATTACACGTGTTTATTTCATGGTATATCATGTTGACACTTTACTGACAACAACCACATCAAAGTTAGACTCGAATATACGCCCCCCCCAAATCATTTTAGTATCATTAAATGTATTTATTACTGTTTATAACATGGTATATCTTTCAAAATGACAGCCTTGAAACTATTTATTATTGGCACGCAATTCAGAATCGCTATGTCTCTTCTTGTAGACCTACTCGACGACCTCCCAGACAACGTCTTGTTTTAAATCTAAAGTAAGATAATGGTCTAATCTATGGGTGTGTCACCCCGAGCTTCCCCCCCCCCCCCCACATTCATCTCCCACACAGTGTAATGGGTAATTTTAGAAATTTAAAAAGCAGACAATCGACACAGTTTATTTATTAAAGTACATCCGACTCATCTGTTCGCCAAGTCCCGTAATTCGTGTCAGTGTAAACATGATAGATTGTCTCCCTTTAATTTATAAAAGATAGAGAAACCGACTAGGGATATTTTCAACAGAACAAAAAAAAAAGAAAATCCCATTCTAGTGAGCACAATGCTGGTGGAGTAATGTGATTTCAATTTCAGTTTTCGACTCTTCTGTCAGGCGGTTGACAAATCATTTTATTATGACGACTCAATTAATTTTTTTGTTTGTTTCAGGCTGTCTTATTGGCGCTTTATTTGATAAAGAAAAAAGTAATTAAATCTACCCGTCGTCCTTAGGGAGACATAGTGCAAGATAAAATGTTTAGGTAGCTGTGGCATAATAAGGAGAAATAAGGCTGGTAGTACACCCAAATGAGAGAGAGAGAGAGAGAGAGAGAGATTCAGATAAGCGTTTTAAGTCATACTAGCCTATAACCCAAGATGTACGTTAGTCTGGCTTCAAACGATAAAATTTGGTAAATCAATTAATATAATAAAAAAGAGCATTTATTTTTTTAGAATTCGCTAATTAATTGTACACAATGTAATGAAAATTCTACAGCATGGGCCAGGCAATAGCATGGGGGTGGGGGGGGCAGGTAATACATTTTACTAAGTAGAGCAAATAAGCAGGGGTGGGCAGAAAAAACGCAGGAGGGCCCGGCCCCCCTGCACGCTACCGGCCTGGGGCCAAGGTGGAATTTGACTCTGTAACATTTGGGCCTTGTTTAATTATTTTTTAATGTCCCACATAATGTGACGGTTTTTCGCACTGCCCTTATTTCATCCCCCACCATAGCCGAGTGTGCAATGACCATGGAGGCACCACGGGACACATAGGCAGGTAAATGGACACGTTTGGGAGTCGAACCCGCAACCCACAGCATACAGATCGGGCTGCTGGATGAAGTTACAGCTCGCCTCCAATCCGACGGGCCCCCTGATTGTTGTGTCTCCTGTACTCGTCACAACATTATCGTAATCATTTCAGCTTTAAATATAAGGAGACAACGTGAAGTTGAGCGGTGTGGGGAAGGTAGTGGGTTCTAATCCAGGTATGTCAATCACCTTGTATCTCCTGTATAAAGGGAAAGTAAAAAAAAAAAGTGGTTAGGTATTAAAGTATGATCATGAGCTAGTGACTAATTCTTGAAAAAAAAAACATCTCCATCTTTTTCGTGTAGCCCGTGGGTTCAAATCCCGGCTTATTTACGTACCCACATTTTGCCCACCGTGATGGGAGGGGATGGAGAATGTACACAATGGGGGTAGAGAAACTGTAAGCAGCTAATGTTACTATCTACGGATTAGTTATAGAGTCGCAGCAATTACTGTGATAGCTGTTATATAGTGATAACTGTTATAAAGTGATAGCTGGTATATAGTGATAACTGTTATAAAGTGATAGCTACTATATAGTGATAACTGTTATAAAGTGATAACTGGTATATAGTGATAACTGTTATATAGTGATAACTGATATAAAATGATAGCTGTTATAAAGTGATAACTGTTATAAAGTGATAACTGTTATATAGTGATAACTGTTATAAAGTGATAACTGTTATATAGTGATAACTGTTATAAAGTGATAACTGTTATAAAGTGATAGCTGTTATATAGTGATAGCTGCTATAAAGTGATAACTGTTATATAGTGATAACTGTTATAAAATGATAACTGTCATATAGTGATAGCTGCTATAAAGTGATAGGTGGTATATAGTGACAACTGTTATAAAGTAATAGCTGCCGTAAAGTGATAGGTGGTGTAATTTAACCATATCTAATAAATTAGCCTTTGCTCATCAAAAGTGAAGCGTGTATCCAATGAGTTCAATACTGTATTGTTATCTCGGTGTTACTAGAACAGAAGGAAACTGTGTCAGCTAAAAGTGCATGTGTTGTTGTTGTTGTTTAGACGTAACTGTCGGTGTCATACAAAAAACAACAACAACAACAACAACCCCAAAACAATGTCACTGACCAGACACGGACTGTCATCTGCACTACTGACAGGTGACGTGGTACACTGTTGACATGATTCTCAGGGCAGCGCCATCTTCCATTGCTCTCATCTGTCACCATATAGACCTACAGCAGTGCTTTTCGAACTGGGGGTGGGGGGAGAGAGAGAGAGTGAGAAAGAGAGAGTGAGAGAGAGAGAGGGAGAGAGAGGGAGGGAGAGAGAGAGAGGGAGAGAGAGAGGGAGAGAGAGAGGGAGAGAGAGAGGGAGAGAGAGAGAGAGACGAGAGAGAGAGAGGAGAGAGAGAGAGAGGAGAGAGAGAGAGAGAGAGAGAGAGAGAGAGGGAGGGAGAGAGAGAGGGAGAGAGAGAGAGGGAGAGAGAGAGAGGGAGAGAGAGAGGGAGAGAGAGAGGGAGAGAGAGAGGGAGAGAGAGGGAGGGAGAGAGAGAGGGAGAGAGAGAGAGGGAGAGAGAGAGGGAGAGAGAGAGAGGGAGAGAGAGAGAGGGAGTGGGGAGAGAGAGAGAGAGAGAGAGAGAGAGAGAGGGAGAGAGAGAGAGAGATATTTTATTTTATTTTAAAACCATCTGATGTGATTCAACTTGTGTATTATACATAAAGGGGACATGGGGGGGGGGGTTCAAGTTTTATGAAAGGCTTCAAGTTGGGGGCGCGGCTAAATGTTTGAGAATCACCGACCTAGAGCTATCATATTCTTAGTCAATAATTCATGAAACTGAAATTATTTTACGTTATTTTTTTTTAAAGCTAAACAAGTCATTAGTGTGAGCTATTAATAGCACCATCCTCTTTCAAAGGGCAACAATCCAATCAGGGGGGGGGTTAAACTTCTCTTTTACCGTTGGCACTTTAACTGACAACCACATCAAGTTACACTGAATCGAGTAAAACCCGATACAAGTGATTAATGAAAGGCCAAGTGTATATACATGAACACCAGAATGTCAAATCAGGTGTTGCGGGTATGGTTGCTACAAAAAAATAAACGTCGGTACGGGTTCAGTCTACGCTGGACATCTACTAAAGGTACGTGAAGGCAATTTGGTAGAGCGCATGGTTGCCGACTTTAAGTACCCAGGTTTGTGTCCTCAAAAAACCCATTCGACTTAAAAAAAAAAAAGGAAACCTGACGTTTACTTTTTTAATAAAGGCAAAATGGTAGGCATGAACGTGTAACATCTAGATCAGTGGTCGGCAAAGTGCGGCTCCGGAGCCGCATGTGGCTCTTTGGCTCCGTAAGTGCGACTCTGGCATTTAGTTTTATTCAGTGTACTACTTATTTAGTGTACTACTTATTTAGTGTAATAAAATTTAGTGTAATAAAAGTTTACTAAACAAGCAGATTTGGCTCCTAATTTTTTTTTATTGTTGTAATGTTCATATTTGGCTCTTTGGCTGATAAGTTTGCCGACCACTGGTCTAGATCATCTGTCCCCGATGGGTCTCATCACATCAATTATAGTGAGTGCTTCTGTCCCGATGGCTCTCATTGGCTCGGTGAAAATGCACTTACTAAATAATATTCATAGATGTGATGGTAGTATAAATGAAATGTTATATGAGGAATGTCATGGGGGAAATGAGTTTACAATTGAAATGTTTTAAGCCAAACAGGAGCTAAATATGGTTCTAAACAATTCAAATAGTAAAGTGAGTAAAGTCCCCTTAGCCCTTGACCTGGGTGGGGGGAGGGGCATCGGGTAAGATGAAATATTTCTATAGCCACGCCCTAATAGAGATTTACGTGGCTAGAAACTACTTCAGAACACTATATATATATATATATATATATATATATTTCTATCCCGAAATCGGCGAAATAGCAAACTGGTCGGCCTAATCGGGAATAAGGCCAATGTCGCATCACATTGATCGGCCAATGTCCGATCTTTTCTAGGTTTCGGGGTTTGGCCGGGCAGTTTGCGAAATGGCATGGGGCGATCAGAAGAAAAAGGTCATGAAAGATTGTGAGTGTTTGTATACCGTAATGTGTACCGTAATACAGTACATCGGACATTGGCCACACGCCTCGGCCAAAGTGCGTAATGACCGGCCTATTCGGGCACCGGCCAAACTTTTCAACTCAAGAAGTGGGTCAAGCTAGTCTGGCTCTAAACGATTCAACTCAAGAAGTGGGTCAGGCTATTCTGGCTCTAAACGATTCAACTCAAGCAGTGTATTAGGCTAGTCTGGCTCTAAACGATTCAACTCAAGAAGTGTGTTAGGCTAGTATGGCTCTAAACGATTCAACTCAAGAAGTGGGTCAGGCTATTCTGGCTCTAAACGATTCAACTCAAGCAGTGTATTAGGCTAGTCTGGCTCTAAACTATTTAACTCAAGAAGTGTATTAGGCTAGTCTGGCTCTAAACGATTCAACTCAAGAAGTGTGTTAGGCTAGTCTGGCTCTAAACGATTCAACTCAAGAAGTAAGTTAGGCTAGTCTGGCTCTAAACTATTTAACTCAAGAAGTGTGTTAGGCTAGTATGGCTCTAAACGATTCAACTCAAAAAGTGTGTTAGGCTAGTCTGGCTCTAAACGATTCAACTCAAGAAGTGTGTTAGGCTAGTCTGGCTCTAAACGATTCAACTCAAGAAGTAAGTTAGGCTAGTCTGGCTCTAAACTATTTAACTCAAGAAGTGTGTTAGGCTAGTATGGCTCTAAACGATTCAACTCAAAAAGTGTGTTAGGCTAGTCTGGCTCTAAACGATTCAACTCAAGAAGTGGGTTAGGCTAGTCTGGCTCTAAACGATTCAACTCAAGAAGTGGGTTAGGCTAGTCTGGCTCTAAACGATTCAACTCAAGAAGTGTGTTAGGCTAGTCTGGCTCTAAACGATTCAACTCAAGAAGTGGGTCAGGCTAGTCTGGCTCTAAACGATTCAACTCAAGAAGTGTGTTAGGCTAGTCTGGCTCTAAACGATTCAACTCAAGAAGTGGGTCAGGCTAGTCTGGCTCTAAACGATTCAACTCAAGAAGTGGGTCAGGCTAGTCTGGCTCTAAACGACTCAACTCAAGAAGTGGGTCAGGCTAGTCTGGCTCTAAACGATTCAACTCAAGCAGTGTATTAGGCTAGTCTGGCTCTAAACGATTCAACTCAAGAAGTGTGTTAGGCTAGTCTGGCTCTAAACGATTCAACTCAAGAAGTGGGTCAGGCTATTCTGGCTCTAAACGATTCAACTCAAGCAGTGTATTAGGCTAGTCTGGCTCTAAACGATTCAACTCAAGAAGTGTGTTAGGCTAGTCTGGCTCTAAACGATTCAACTCAAGAAGTGGGTCAGGCTATTCTGGCTCTAAACGATTCAACTCAAGCAGTGTATTAGGCTAGTCTGGCTCTAAACTATTTAACTCAAGAAGTGTATTAGGCTAGTCTGGCTCTAAACGATTCAACTCAAGAAGTGTGTTAGGCTAGTCTGGCTCTAAACGATTCAACTCAAGAAGTAAGTTAGGCTAGTCTGGCTCTAAACTATTTAACTCAAGAAGTGTGTTAGGCTAGTATGGCTCTAAACGATTCAACTCAAAAAGTGTGTTAGGCTAGTCTGGCTCTAAACGATTCAACTCAAGAAGTGTGTTAGGCTAGTATGGCTCTAAACGATTCAACTCAAAAAGTGTGTTAGGCTAGTCTGGCTCTAAACGATTCAACTCAAGAAGTGGGTTAGGCTAGTCTGGCTCTAAACGATTCAACTCAAGAAGTGTATTAGGCTAGTCTGGCTCTAAACGATTCAACTCAAGAAGTGTGTTAGGCTAGTCTGGCTCTAAACGATTCAACTCAAGAAGTAAGTTAGGCTAGTCTGGCTCTAAACTATTTAACTCAAGAAGTGTGTTAGGCTAGTATGGCTCTAAACGATTCAACTCAAAAAGTGTGTTAGGCTAGTCTGGCTCTAAACGATTCAACTCAAGAAGTGTGTTAGGCTAGTCTGGCTCTAAACGATTCAACTCAAGAAGTAAGTTAGGCTAGTCTGGCTCTAAACTATTTAACTCAAGAAGTGTGTTAGGCTAGTATGGCTCTAAACGATTCAACTCAAAAAGTGTGTTAGGCTAGTCTGGCTCTAAACGATTCAACTCAAGAAGTGGGTTAGGCTAGTCTGGCTCTAAACGATTCAACTCAAGAAGTGTGTTAGGCTAGTCTGGCTCTAAACGATTCAACTCAAGAAGTGTGTTAGGCTAGTCTGGCTCTAAACGATTCAACTCAAGAAGTGGGTTAGGCTAGTCTGGCTCTAAACTATTTAACTCAAGAAGTGTGTTAGGCTAGTATGGCTCTAAACGATTCAACTCAAGAAGTGTGTTAGGCTAGTCTGGCTCTAAACGATTCAACTCAAGAAGTGGGTCAGGCTAGTCTGGCTCTAAACGATTCAACTCAAGAAGTGGGTCAGGCTAGTCTGGCTCTAAACGATTCAACTCAAGAAGTGGGTCAGGCTATTCTGGCTCTAAACGATTCAACTCAAGCAGTGTATTAGGCTAGTCTGGCTCTAAACGATTCAACTCAAGAAGTGTGTTAGGCTAGTCTGGCTCTAAACGATTCAACTCAAGAAGTGGGTCAGGCTATTCTGGCTCTAAACGATTCAACTCAAGCAGTGTATTAGGCTAGTCTGGCTCTAAACTATTTAACTCAAGAAGTGTATTAGGCTAGTCTGGCTCTAAACGATTCAACTCAAAAAGTGTGTTAGGCTAGTCTGGCTCTAAACGATTCAACTCAAGAAGTGGGTTAGGCTAGTCTGGGTCTAAACTATTTAACTCAAGAAGTGTGTTAGGCTAGTATGGCTCTAAACGATTTAACTCAAAAAGTGTGTTAGGCTAGTCTGGCTCTAAACGATTCAACTCAAGAAGTGTGTTAGGCTAGTCTGGCTCTAAACGATTCAACTCAAAAAGTGGGTTAGGCTAGTCTGGCTCTAAACGATTCAACTCAAAAAGTGTGTTAGGCTAGTCTGGCTCTAAACGATTCAACTCAAGAAGTGTGTTAGGCTAGTCTGGCTCTAAACGATTCAACTCAAGAAGTGGGTTAGGCTAGTCTGGCTCTAAACTATTTAACTCAAGAAGTGTGTTAGGCTAGTATGGCTCTAAACGATTCAACTCAAAAAGTGTGTTAGGCTAGTCTGGCTCTAAACGATTCAACTCAAGAAGTGGGTTAGGCTAGTCTGGCTCTAAACGATTCAACTCAAGAAGTGTGTTAGGCTAGTCTGGCTCTAAACGATTCAACTCAAGAAGTGGGTCAGGCTAGTCTGGCTCTAAACGATTCAACTCAAGAAGTGGGTTAGGCTAGTCTGGCTCTAAACGATTCAACTCAAGAAGTGGGTCAGGCTAGTCTGGCTCTAAACGATTCAACTCAAGAAGTGGGTCAGGCTATTCTGGCTCTAAACGATTCAACTCAAGCAGTGTATTAGGCTAGTCTGGCTCTAAACGATTCAACTCAAGAAGTGTGTTAGGCTAGTCTGGCTCTAAACGATTCAACTCAAGAAGTGGGTCAGGCTATTCTGGCTCTAAACGATTCAACTCAAGCAGTGTATTAGGCTAGTCTGGCTCTAAACTATTTAACTCAAGAAGTGTATTAGGCTAGTCTGGCTCTAAACGATTCAACTCAAGAAGTGTGTTAGGCTAGTATGGCTCTAAACGATTCAACTCAAGAAGTGGGTTAGGCTATTCTGGCTCTAAACTATTTAACTCAAGAAGTGTGTTAGGCTAGTATGGCTCTAAACGATTCAACTCAAAAAGTGTGTTAGGCTAGTCTTGCTCTAAACGATTCAACTCAAGAAGTGGGTCAGGCTATTCTGGCTCTAAACGATTCAACTCAAGCAGTGTATTAGGCTAGTCTGGCTCTAAACTATTTAACTCAAGAAGTGTATTAGGCTAGTCTGGCTCTAAACGATTCAACTCAAGAAGTGTGTTAGGCTAGTCTGGCTCTAAACGATTCAACTCAAGAAGTGGGTTAGGCTAGTCTGGCTCTAAACGATTCAACTCAAGAAGTGTGTTAGGCTAGTCTGGCTCTAAACGATTCAACTCAAGAAGTGGGTCAGGCTAGTCTGGCTCTAAACGATTCAACTCAAGAAGTGTGTTAGGCTAGTCTGGCTCTAAACGATTCAACTCAAGAAGTGGGTCAGGCTAGTCTGGCTCTAAACGATTCAACTCAAGAAGTGGGTCAGGCTAGTCTGGCTCTAAACGACTCAACTCAAGAAGTGGGTCAGGCTATTCTGGCTCTAAACGATTCAACTCAAGCAGTGTATTAGGCTAGTCTGGCTCTAAACGATTCAACTCAAGAAGTGTGTTAGGCTAGTCTGGCTCTAAACGATTCAACTCAAGAAGTGGGTCAGGCTATTCTGGCTCTAAACGATTCAACTCAAGCAGTGTATTAGGCTAGTCTGGCTCTAAACGATTCAACTCAAGAAGTGTGTTAGGCTAGTCTGGCTCTAAACGATTCAACTCAAGAAGTGGGTCAGGCTATTCTGGCTCTAAACGATTCAACTCAAGCAGTGTATTAGGCTAGTCTGGCTCTAAACTATTTAACTCAAGAAGTGTATTAGGCTAGTCTGGCTCTAAACGATTCAACTCAAGAAGTGTGTTAGGCTAGTCTGGCTCTAAACGATTCAACTCAAGAAGTAAGTTAGGCTAGTCTGGCTCTAAACTATTTAACTCAAGAAGTGTGTTAGGCTAGTATGGCTCTAAACGATTCAACTCAAAAAGTGTGTTAGGCTAGTCTGGCTCTAAACGATTCAACTCAAGAAGTGTGTTAGGCTAGTATGGCTCTAAACGATTCAACTCAAGAAGTGGGTCAGGCTAGTCTGGCTCTAAACGATTCAACTCAAGAAGTGTGTCAGGCTAGTCTGGCTCTAAACGATTCAACTCAAGAAGTGGGTCAGGCTAGTCTGGCTCTAAACAGTTCAACTCAACAAGTGTGTTAGGCTAGTCTGGCTCTAAACGATTCAACTCAACAAGCGTGTTAGGCTAGTCTCGCTCTAAACGCTCCCATTGTAGAACCGTTTCAATTTCTTCAATATAAAAATAAAACCATAACCACGCATTAAAAAAAATGAACACAAATAATTTCAGAATTTCATTGCATTAAATAAAAGAAGAAAAAAAAACAGCGGCTAATTCCCCCCCCCCCCCCCCCCCGCTCGTGCCAAAGTGTAACTACAGCAGTACTCACGCCCTCCCTTAGCTGTCAGCAACATCGCATCATTTTGGAAAAATAGCAGCCGGTTTCATTTTCAGATTGTATAACTTTCTAATAACCTTTGATACCTCATTGATAACTGTTGTGCTGTAGAGTTAAACCGATTTTGACTTCTGCTTCAATATTTATTGACATGTCGATTCCTCATTTCGTAAGTTTTGAAAAAGTCTGGTGGAGTATTCCCGGACGGCACTTAACGATTTCTTTTCCAAAGTCTCCGAGGAAACAAGTCTAAAAAAAAGAATTCTATCAGCGCATCATTAAGATTCATTTTTCTGCACTGGTCGTCCTGGCTTCCCATAAAACGTTTTGATTCACGACAAGTTTTGTGGGGATTGGAGTTATAAAATACCCTGATTAATGAACGCGAGAAATGGGAGTTTATGGTTGGATCACGTGACGATGTTCGTTTGGCGACACGTGACGAACTAATAGAATGAGAAAATTGGTTTATTCAAACAACGGAATGAAAGTGCTTCTAGTGCCGGAGCTGTCTTAACCTCATTGTGCCTTCTCCCCTCCCCCCCCCCCATCCCCGCACCTCATTGCCCACTAGCGTACGAAACACCGTGCTGGGCCCGTAGATTAACCACTGTATTGAATGTGTACATTGGTGTACATGTATTACTTATGATCAGTTAAGACGGCTCCAATTTACCCCCCCCCCCCGTGTCTATATCTGTAACCTTAAGTCCCACTAGATGTAGTTGACAGACGCACGCAGGTGAGGCTTAATGTGGTAGGGTCAGAATCATTCGACGACCAAAACCTCTTATGGACGCGAGGTTGAGATCCCAGGCGCTGATGACATAAACAACACCTGGACTGCATTGGAAACCCGTTGTTCATTTTTTTTAAAACCGTCACATCACTGAATGACGACACACCGTGTGTGTGTCCCTCAGCCTACGGACGCGGCCACATCGAGCATTGGACGGTGAACTGGTCCTGCCTGTGGTCAGCTGTATTGTTGCAGGGTTGGCCTTGCATGACGTCGATGAGAACCGAAGTCTTTTACTTTAGTTTGAGTTTGAGTATAGCATAAAGGATTATAAAGACCAGTACTGCGGTCGATATTACAAGATTTGGTGAAAAAGAAATTATAGAAGACTAAAGACTGAACTCAATGACTCTTAAACTAAGGAAGGATAGTCTGGCTTGAACTGGGGGTTGGGGGCGTTGAAATGGTACTCATGAACAAAATTAAGCCTCTAGAACAGAGAAGGGCGAAAAACGACCAGCGGGATAAGTACGTCACCTAATGCTGTTTGATCCAACCCGCAGTACACTCCCTTTTCTTCATGACCCGCAGTACACTCCCCTCCGTTATATGTGTGTGTGTATATATATATATATATATTAGGGTGGCCCAAAATAACTTTTTGTCAAATTTTTTTAGAGCATTTTGTTTTTTGTGTTTCTTTTTACTTCAAAACAGCACAGAAAAAATTTCATGAAAATATGACTTTATTTAGTACTGCCTCATCGACACTGAAATTTTAAATCATTTTAATGAACTTTGAATGTGAGTATTTATATATAAAGCACACAGAAAATGCTAGAAGGTTATGTAAAGTTTCAGAAAAATCTATACGATTATAGAAGGTTCTATGAAATCTCTAGAAGCTTCTAGAAAAACGTGGAAAACTTGAGAAGGTTCCGGGAAATTCTAGAAATCTTTAGAAGTTTTGATTTTCATATAAATAGCCAGCTTCACCAGTGCATTTCAATTTAGTTATAAAAATCAAGTGTTATAAGATCAAATGTTGCGGCTATATAAATATCATTCATTTAGTTATGACTAGGGCATCTGATTAAACTGCGTTAATTTGCGATTAACGCGTCAAAAAACTTTTGCGATTAAAATTTTTAACGCAACACCTAAATGCGTTAATTTGACCAAAATACTGAATGTTCAAGAAATCGATAACAGTATTTCACTCAACAAATTTGAAGTTTATAGGTTTGTTCACTTATTAAGTAGATCTACCACCCCACCCTGTCGCAATCCGCACACACACACTCACCCCCAGGTATGTCGACAAAATCCCCACTTGTAATATAAATGAAGATGTATTTGTTTTATAGCCCTACGACAAGTAAACTTCCTGCTCTATTCCCGGTCGATGTAAAAAGAGAAAATTTTCATTCACTAGTTTACATTATATACTGTAGTGTATTGTTGAAGTCAACTTGAAGGTAAAAAAAAAAAATAAGTGTATCATGAGCCAGGTTATAATTAGATCAAAATAACGAGATTCTAGAAATTTTGTATCATCATTTTTTGCGCAAATTTTTTTTATCGCTTTAATAGTTTCATATACATGACACCTGTCAATCAAGGCCTAGACTGTACACGAGACAGTGGTTGTATTGTTCTAGAATTATTGTGACACTGAACTAAATTTAATATATTTTATATAGGGCTGTTTTTTAACTGCAATTAAAGCGTAATTAATGCGTTAAAAATATGCGACTACATTTTTAACGCAAACATCAAAATGCGTTAAATTTTAGCCAAATGTTGTCATTTCAGTTAATCAGTAATTAACCCAATTCTATAATCATAACCAGATCAGACAAGATTTTAAAAAAGCAAAAAAAAAAAATACCCCGAACACAGAAACTGTCACGTTGACATAAAATCATAGCAGCCACATGGCCTTGAAACAATAGGAGTGTCATTTCTTAATTCTAATTATGACCCTCAATGATACCATTAGTCAACATCTGCAGTAGCGTGCTCCTAGTTTGATTGACAGGTGCCATGATTTGGAAAAATGGGACATAGGGGGTACGGTGGTTGGGTAAGCTATAAGTAACGTCATCTTTGCGGGGAGAGAAGCTGCTAAGAGTGTCAAAAATCTCTAACAGAGCGGAAAAGGTGGGAATTAAAAAAAACGCGTTAATAATAAGTGAGCAAGGACTTTCTGGCTATACTATTATTTTATGAAGGAAAAGGCACATATGAGATAGAAATGACGTGTGTATTTTGTTTTGGGATGGGAAGTGAAGGGGGTAAGTACGGTAGTGGAGGGTTGGGTAAACAAGACATACGTGGGGGGCAAAGTGTAGCAAAATACGACAGGGATAGAGGGGAGAGGGGTTGAAATACGTCATTATCTCGGAACCTATGGTACGAGAAAAACACTTGTTTGGCATGGTTGTTGATTAAAAAAAACTCGCATCACTTGACGTGATGGATACATGTAAAAAAATTGGTCCCAATAACTAACTCAACAGACATATGTGCTAATGCTTAATAAATCTGTTACAATTAATTATACCTCTTTCGTAAATTAATCTGACTTGTTTATTATACCAATTTTATGCTATGATATTATGACTTACTAGTCTGAATACAAACAAAATTTATTATATTGTGTCGATTAAAAAGTGCGTTAATTTGCGATTAAAATTTTTAATCATGCGTTAATTTCGATCAATTTTTTTAATCGAACAACAGCTCTAGTTATGACTACTAGGTCGAAAAATGTTGTTCCTTTAACTTGCATAGAAGTTGACACAACTCCTGTTTATTGAGCTAGGTACTTCCCCTAATTTAGACTACTAGCCAATGGTATGTTTACAAACACAGCCATCTGGTTGACATTCGGTAGAATTTTTTCATGAGGACATACTAATGTCCATTGAGCTAGGTACTTCCCCTATTTGAGCCTACTGGCCAATGGTATGTTTACAAACACAGCCCTCTGGCAGTTAGTTGGTTCAACTTTTTCATGACCTATTTCTTTGCTTGTTTACTGTCCAGTGGACATGCCAGTGTTTATTGAGCTAGGTACTTCCCCTAATTGAGCCTACTGGCCAAAATAGTATGTTTACAAACACAGTCATGTTCTATAAGACATTTGGGGGTAGTACAACTGGGCCGGATGTGATGCTATTCAAGCTCTTTAAGACGTTTTGGCCAAAAATAAGACATACAGAATTGAGTATATGCCGCGAAGTTCGACTGGAGCAAAATCTCAAGCCATTAAAAGAAGTCATCACAATTTGTTCAAATATCCTCCAAATGAAAGACAATTCAAGATATTTGCCACGTGAAGATTACAAAGAACTTCTGGCTCTGAATCTTATCTTCCTGGGAGGAATTACCCAATCGGGGTGCGTTTTCGTGTTCCAGGAGCTTATCATCTTGCAATGTGGATGTCTAAAATAATCTACATCATGAAGATTTATCTCGTCCGACATCAATTCAAGCTGACTAAGCATGAAGACAGATCAAATGCAGAATTTGGTATCTTTGCATCCTTGGTTTACATTAAAGCTTGGATTCAGTGTCCCATTCTAGCAGACGCACCTATGAATGATCTGGATTTCATCAAGCTTCTTATTGATTATAAGAATGTTTCTCCCTTCCTTTCTCAGACTGCATTGAAAACGATTGGCCGACATCTCTGGTACCTTAGTGCAGAACTCATTCCTCTGGTTCTCTTTTCTCAACGTGTGTCAGTAGATGAGAAAAACAGCTTTGCTGTTAGCTTGAGGCAATTCATAGAGAAATCTTCTGATGATCAGAAAGAAGAAATGTGCATCCGTAGCACAAATGATCCTTCAGCACTTCATAATGTGACATTAAAGGATTTTGCGACCTTGTCATCGCTGCTCTTCTTTAATGCTCTTCTGCTTCCCATAAATTTCTCATGACTGATGCTTCCACCTGGCAACAAAGTCCATCCTTTCAGAAGGCAACAGCAGTTGTCTCTTCCTTGAATGTTGTCAATGACTGTGCCGAGCGGGGTATTGCACTGGCGTCATCATTCAACTCATCTCTCACCAAATCAGAGGAGGAAAAGTAGTACTTGCTGCAAATTGTTAAACAGCATCGCAAAGAGTTTCCATATGCAAAAAAAAAAATCAACTGTGCTGAAGTGATCGCAACTTGAAGACCTTCAAGACTCAGAAAGCACAGAATAAAAAACTTTTAAAGTGTATTTTTGAATGGCGTACTTAGAACTACTCTGCAATACAGTCAATAATGTGTCATTTAACTAGTATTATTTTACTGTTTAATTCTTACTGTGTAATATAATTGTTCTTTTAAATAAAAAACAGTACTTTAAACCTTGCAAAATTTTCATCTGATGCAACTGCCGAATACCATAAAACATGAGATAACAAGGCAGTATTTATAGGAGCCCGAATGGTGTGAAATTTGGTATATACATGTTTTAAATCACAGTGAACCAGAAAACTAAAATGCTCATGATAAAAAATCAACTTTATTTTTTTCTATTATAAAGTGAGCCACCCTAATATATATATATATATATATATATATATATATATATATATATATTTACACATGAGTCCAGAACACGATTGAGCAATTATAAATAATTGTTCACTTCAGTGGTCCTAACAAGACATTTACATTTTTTTTCCGTTAGTATTAATTGAACCAGAAATGTATTATAGGAGCACGCAATAAGATAAATATTGGTAGGAATAAATAAAACATACATAAGATTATTTTTCAGATATGTTTTGTTTTATATTTTTTTTAAACAAGACAAGTACAGTTTCTGGCGTGAAGTAATAATAGAAGAAACGTAAATATCACGAGTAGCCTGAAGCAATGATAATAATCTAAGACAAGACTCGGGTGCAACATACGCCAACTATATTTTGAAGTGAAATAGATCATAGTATGGTGATTGATTCATACATGTACATGGCCGGCTATGTGTAACACCAGGGGGGTCCGCTCACAGATTAATATAATAATATAACACACGAGAGTTGCAGAAAGGGGGGGGGGGTAGGGGAGATTTCATGGTCTAAAGCCGTTATACGGGGGAATGTTGGGGGAGATTGTGTCTGGTTACATTCACGTTAAACAATAGAAATTAACTAATGTCAGTAAATTTTATTCGGAGACCCTGAAGAGGAGGCTGGGCCGAGGGGGGGTAGGGTGTTTGGCCCGTGTCACATACTTTGGTTGTACAATTTTATAATGGCATGGGAAGGGATTAAAGTATTGATAATTTCGTGTCCAAGAAAATGTAAACTGACCCCAACATCATTCAATATGTTATTGTGAATACCAATAAGCTTAGAGAAGATTTAATAATTTACTTGGCACATTGGACAGTGCAAAAAGAGGAGACATGCATGCCTATGTCTGTTGTCTATCTATCCATATATATGTATGTGTGTGTATGTATGTATTGCTGGGTAAATTATCTGCCATAAGTTGACGACCCTGCCCTGACGGAGATGGAAACAAATAAGGTCCAGATAAAAATAGTCATTAATCTGACGCTGAAATAAAAACATATTTCATCAGTTGTAATTACATTTTGTTTCCTATCCCAACCAAACTTGTTTAAATATTCAATCAATACCAGACATCGGAGAATACCAGAGCACCGAGTGGCGGGGGGATTACATGCCAGTAGCACCTGTGTTCTATCTAGGTCATCAGTGGTCCTTTCTCTGATGTCTTTGTATTTAATACGTCCCTGCTTTGATTTCGCGACCCGTGTGTAAAAAAAAACAAAAACATTCTCAATGTTGGAATTATAAAATATACCTGTATCATCATTGTTATTTTTAAAAATGTTCACTAATTATGCACACATATACAGTGGATTCCGCTTAATTGGGACAGCCGCTTATTTGGGAAAAATCTCAAAGAAACCAAACCAAGAAGCCAATAGTAAATTTGTATGTTTAATTGGGACAAAAAGCCTTGGTCCCGATGTGTCCCAATTAAGCGGAATCGACTGTATTCTAAATGTTGTCAACATTCACCCAGTGGGTCCAAACCAACTCTGTGGGAACCACTCATCTGTACTACAAATGTGTGAACTCATAATATGATCCAGTTATTGACTGTTTAGGTCTAATGCAGATCTAATTATAACAAACAAACAAGGAGTAAATTCACCTGTCTGTCAATCTCTCATTTATTTCTTTAGTTAATTAGAAAGACAAAATATAGACATTACAAGTATTTATGGTTTTTTTTTGCTTTTTTTTTAATATTCTTAAAAGAATGTGATACATGTTTATGATCTGTCTCCAAGATGTTTATTAATTTGTTTATTTCTAAACAAGCCACAAATAAAATATTTTAACAAATACATTTCAAAAATGGAAGAAGTATGGCAAAAAAATATACTTGTGTAGAATATGTCTAGCTAGGAAAATGTTCAAGTAAATATTTATTAAAATACTATTTGTGTAGAAAATACTAGAATATGTCTGGCTAGGGAAATGTTCAAGTATACATTTATTAACTAAAGATGTATCAGATACTGTTGGCTGGTGTATTTATGAAGTGGAACTATTATAAACATATTAATGATTTATCTCCAGATGAAGTGAACACAACAGGTGTATAATGTTCTCTCAGTGCACTCTTAACAATGTTAAGTTTCAAACTTGATCTAAGATAAACAGTTTCTGTCTTGATGAGCAGTGTCAAATGACTGGCTACACTCTTCTTGACAGTTTCGTTTTTAATGTGGAGTAAATTGTAATACACATACACATGATAAACATTAATGTGGACATGAAAAATATAAAGAAAACCATCAAGTTATTTATATAGTCTTTATGAGTACATAAGCACTGAACAGGGTAAAGGTATCTGTTAATATTTGTATAAAATATAAACACTGACAAGTTAACAACTTTTAACTTTTTATTTCATTTGTGTTAATCATACAAACTAATATTTCTTATCTATGACATATTTTTTTTTTGAGAAAACAGTTATCTTAAATATTGTAATACAATTATTCTTGACCAAAATAAACAAACCATACTTTCACATGATATAGTTTGTTTAAGACTAAAGTTAGACACAACAACAACACACACACACAGGGAACTAAATCCTCCAATTCTTTTGTTCATTACTTTCTTTGCACGGCTGTGACTATCATCATATCGTCTGTGTCAAGGGCAAGTCTGTGGCTATTGACTTGTCAGTGCCAGGGCAAGTCTGCGGCTACTGCCGAACAGCGAATTTCTTTTTGTACTTCAAATCAATAAAAATCGTCTGGGCTTTCTTCTCTAGCTGGGCCAGTTCAGCCACAGTTGGGGCCAAGAACTCCACGTGACCTTTAAATGCTGAGCCTGAAACCAAACAAAAAAAGAAAATTCAAGAGTGTGTCACTAACATGTAGTACAGCCTATATACTGTGACCCACACAGACTCTATGTTGAGTCTAGTGCCGCTGTTCTCAACACAAGGGGTAGGAAAGGTTATGTAAGGGTATGCAGCGACATACAGTTTTAGTTTAAACCACCAAGATTTTGAAGAAAGTCGCCTGTTTGCTGCGTGACTCATCACTAAAACATGTGCCCGTCTATGGCATTAGACAGATAAACACATTCCATTATGAAAATAAGTACATTTGTTCTCGAACTTCCTACGTGTTAGGGGTACCCAGTAGTACCCACGGACATACTTTCACACCCTTTGGGGGTACAGTCGCGAAAAAGGTTGAGAAACGCAGGTCTAGTGTAATATCGCCTATGTACTGTGACCCACACAGGCTCTATGTTGAGTCTAGTGTAATATCGCCTATGTACTGTGACCCACACAGGCTATTTGTTGAGTCTAGTGTAATATCGCCTATGTACTGTGACCCACACAGGCTATTTGTTGAGTCTAGTGTAATATCGCCTATATACTGTGACCCACACAGGCTATTTGTTGAAGCATTGCGTCTACCACTGAAACAATGTTAATGTTCTTTCATTTAAATACTGAATCATGTTAATTTGACTAATATGTGGGTAAATCTTTTTTTTTTTTACTTCATAATAACCTGGTAATGGCTGTCAACGAACAATGTTTGGGCCCACCCCCCTGATATATACAATAGAGCAGTGGTCCCCAACCTTTTTCTCGCCGCGGACCGGTCAACGTTTAATAATTTCACCGCGGTCCGCTGGGGCGGAGGAGACGTTGGTTATTTATAGTCACTGCCCGGGGGTTGGGGGACCACTGCAATAGAGTCATACATACGATCATTTGACTCCAACTGGTCATCAGTTTGACAATACGAAGTAAAATAAAAGCTCTACAAGAGATATTTGTAACATAAACTTATCCCTTCTTGTTTTAAATACAGACACGAGATTTAAGAGACTAAATGTAACGGGGTATTTCAAATTAAGAGGGAGAAAATGCAAAGAATCTTTTGGGAATATTTTAACCATCACATTTGTTTAACACATTTCTTACCATGGATGTTAATGTGATAGGAGTTTTTGATGTCAAAATGACCTTAGTTCTATGATTCTTCAATGACAACGTGACAAGACATAAGTACACAGTGACAATACGTATGTACACAGCGACGAGACATATGTATCCAGCGACGAGACATGTACACAGCGACAAGACATATGTACACAGCGACAAGACATATGTACACAGCGACAAGACATATGTACACAGCGACAAGACATATGTACACAGCGACGAGACATATGTACACAGCGACGAGACAAATGTACACAGCGACGAGACAAATGTACACAGCGACGAGACAAATGTACACAGCGACAAGACATATGTACACAGCAACAAGACATATGTACACAGCGACAAGACATATGTACACAGCGACAAGACATGTACACAGCGACGAGACAAATGTACACAGCGACGAGACAAATGTACACAGCGACGAGACATATGTACACAGCGACAAGACAGACATATGTACACAACGACGAGACATATGTACACAGCATTTACATCAACGATGGCAAATACGCGGCACGAACATTTTACTGGCACGCAGAAAGAAATATATTCAGTGATATCTGATCTATACATTTCGCTAAAATATTTTTCAAATACATGTACTTACAATGATAAATCCAGTATTTCATAACCTACTTAAGGGAAGGTATAGGCAAAAAAAAAATATCAATTCATTGAAGAGAAAACAATATTTAAGAAAAAAAACAACCTTGTAGCATGAAATTCAATAATAACTTGGAATATAGACCCAGTGTGTACTTCATCAGACACGCAATGTAAACTATATAGACCCAGTGTGACTTCATCAGACACGCAATGTAAACTATATAGAAACAGTGTGACTTCATCAGACACGCAATGTAAACTATATAGACCCAGTGTGACTTCATCAGACACGCAATGTAAACTATATAGAAACAGTGTGACTTCATCAGACACGCAATGTAAACTATATAGACCAAGTGTGACTTCATCAGACACGCAATGTAAACTATATAGAAACAGTGTGACTTCATCAGACACGCAATGTAAACTATATAGACCCAGTGTGACTTCATCAGACACGCAATGTAAACTATATAGAAACAGTGTGTACTTCATCAGACACGCAATGTAAGCTATATAGACCCAGTGTGACTTCATCAGACACGCAATGTAAACTATATAGACCCAGTGTGTACTTCATCAGACACGCAATGTAAACTATATAGACCCAGTGTGTACTTCATCAGACACGCAATGTAAACTATCACAACTGTTTTTTTCTTTGCTAAACATAAATGAATGCGGACTGGATAAGTTGAGCTAAAGAACAACTTGAGAGTTTGCAGTACATTCACTGCCCTGCTACCTGACAAAGGTCAAGTTCTAATCATATTACAGCCACTAGTTCCTGACATTTCCAATATAAACTGAAGACAAATCAAGAAATATGCGTCACAAAAAATGGGCGGTCCGATGATAAAGTTTGCCGGGATGGCTGGACGTGTCCAGAGAGAAAGACCGTTGTGTTAAGACGTTTATACTGCTCTATCTCTCCACTCTGTAATAACTACTTTAGAGAACTGCATTGAATGTCAGCACCGTGGCCGATCAAATGAAACTAAGTCGTGTAACACAAAGTCCAACATTCTTGCATGGAGATCAGCTTAAAATAAAAACTACAAAGCAGTGAGATGATAAACAAGGGGAAGTCCATGTCTATTAGTATTACAAAACACTGATTATAGTCAAACACTATTTCTGAATGAGTATTGGCAATGTTGTCACTGCAAAGAGGTATATATTTTTTTTTCCTTTTTTCAAATCAACATTAATATTCCAAAAGTATCCATCCATTCGATAACGAAAGTTATATTAAGAAGTTTTAAATAATTACAAGTTCAGAATGAGCTGCGGCTGTTAAAGTACCAATATGACAAGTGTAGTTTATGAGTACATGTATCTAATTTGACTTGCAACAGTGATCGAAAACAAACTTCAAACCCACATGTAGCCTATACTGATTGGAGTAGTAGACTTAAAGCAGCAGTGTGTACATTCAGTTGTGTGTTTTGAACGGACCAATAAAACTTTTGTGAGATATACAGTGATGATGATGTATGCAATGATGAGACACATACAGTGTTGATGTATGCAGTATTTGATGAACTCCATGTACAATACAGAAATACAACGAGATATGGAAATCAGAACAGAATTGATCAGACTAAAATGCAGTGTGGTACAGTGGCTCTTAGAGTACTTTTATTATAAACAAAGAAAGTCTGCACACGGTTAGTATCGATTAAGCAATTATTACATTATTTTTCGCGCCATGCCTGAGATTGGTTCGATCCACATTTTGAGAACTACTACACTCGCCTATTAAAAATTATTTCTGTCACATCTCTAGATGACATACTTGTGTCAACTGACATGTAACAGTGTGAAGAGGAAGAGCAAATGATAAGGTTTTAAAAATGTTTTTTTTTTAATATAATTACTGTTACAGTTTCTGTAATGTCGCATTTTAACGTTGAAAATCGAACGTCTTGCACGTGACTTGGTCATATTTATGTGGGAGGAATCAAAATTATATCTCATTTTTTTTTCTTTTGCCTATGCTATTGATATGTAACTTAAAAAAATCTTCAAAAGATATTCTAAATTTCTCCTTTCTTTTATTATTATTATCAAGTTTGAATTGTATTTTATTTCAGGGCGTCTTGCAACAGTCTGACTGTGCAATGTAGAAGTGCTCCCCCAACCGGTGTATCGCGAGGTGGTGCTGAGTGTATCGCGGTAAAAAAAACAGAATATTGAAAAAAAACACAAGTTGAAAGTATTTGGTTTTTTATATACGAACACGATTTAAATGGAATAATATTTCTTAATGTTTACAGACATACAAACACCCACATGTTCAGGTCCAGTCTATTGATTTATTTACTGATTGCATGTAACACAAGTCAATAATACGGTGACCAGAAGTGTGAAGGTGGCTAACACTAAGACCGTAACACTTAGTCATTATGTAGATAACACTATGACAGTAACACTAAATCATTATGTGGCTAACACTATGACAATAACACTTAGTCATTATGTAGCTAACACCAGGGCTCTATTTACCGCCGGGGATATCCCCCGGTACTGAGAACTGTCATCCCCGGCTCTGCTTGAGCTAATATATCCCTGCCGGGAGATGAAACCATAGACATTTATCCCCGGCCCTGCAGAATTTTTTTCACCCCCGGCACTGGTTTTTTCTTAAATCGAGCACAGGCTGACACTATGATAAAAATATCATTTGAGTATCTATTAACTCCATCATTATACATAAAATGAATGACTCTGTTATTCCTTTGCTTTATTTCGTAATTTTTTTTCGGGTGGGTTGCGAATCGATACTATTTTTGGGGTGGGTGACAAAATGTAAAATATTGATAATCATTCTTCTACGCTATTTGGAAGAAAAAAATACTAGATAATCCCAGTTGATCGTTGAAGAGTAGAACATTATGACTAATGGACAGCAACCACAAACAAATATATATTCCAAAATTGTTGAGGTAAAAACTGTGAAAGAAATAAGGCAATGACCTGAACTGCAACAATATTGAGATGTAGTGATCACAAACTGTCATCTATTTGAGACCCAATAACAACAAAGCTTTATTTAAAACTCCACCTTCTGATAGTCTGACATATATTTCTGTTCGATTGCCTTTGTATTAGTTTTTTTTTTGTCAATGATATTGTCACCCAATACTGTCAAGGAGCATAATGTTTGTCATTCCAGTGAGAAGAAATGAATCTGTTTGTGTTGTTTCTACTGAGGTAAATGAAGAACGTGATGAAATAAACAGATCAAAAGTTAAACTCCCACAACCTAGACTAAAAGTGCATCAATTAGTCCTGACATAAATACAACGTCTCCGGCCATCTTACTACACTTGAACCAGCACTACAGTAAATACAACTGTTGCCGGTCCATAGAGTAGATACTGAAACATGAGAAATTGTCACGAAGTGAAGTATGTGATATGGTGTATAGATTAAAACTGAATGTGCTCATATCGTTATTAAAAATAATGGCTAGTTTATTAAAAAAACAACAACAACTAAAATAGATCGACAAGTTAAACTAATGCAAGTAGACAATAGATAGAAACAATAGATGAATAACTCAATGTTAGAAAATATAACCAGTCAAAAATGTATCAAGTAAACAATCATTTACATCCATAGGTTATTCCAGAAGGCAATATATTGCTTTTAGTGGCACTGGGTCATTACGCGGCTAACACTATGATAAGAACATCATTTCAGTATCTATTGATTCCATCACTACTGAATGTTGTTTTTTCATGTCATTCCAACAGCAAGAAGCGAACTGGTGAAAATCATCCACTTGTTCGTCAGATGTGAATTATCAGAAACAAAAACACAAACCTTAAACTTTTATATGAGTGGTCATTTCATCACACTATAAACACGGACTGAAAAACTATTTCAAGAGTCAAACAAAATAAAACTCATGTTTACAGATGACTATGTCATCTACCAATGTTTAGAGCCCAAACTAATGAAACGTCTCAGCCAATAAGAAATTTTGACTCCAAAAATGATTGGAAACTTCTACTGGGATCAAATTCCTAATGTCAGTATCAAATATTTTCAAACGTAGAAAAAGTTTTCAAGTCTATTCAAGAGGTACAACAGATTTTATCTTCATTTGTCTCATAGTGACTTATGTACGGTGGAATCCTTGTATGAAAAACCAGGAGTTTGAGATGAAAATTGCTATATGCAATATGACAGGCATGTGGCACGGACATAACTCGGAACTAAGTCATTCGAAGTTATTGGATGGGGAGAGGCCAGCCGGGTAGGGGAGAAACAAAGAGTGCCCGGGCGAGTTGAAGATAAAAAAAAATGAGTAGTCCAGTTAGCCATGGTGTGGGGAGACTTTCTGTCCATGTCAATAAGACACAAGGGCCGTCTTTTCCCAGAGGCAGCATCAATCTGACCATATCATTAAGGTGTTTACAGTTTTACAATAAATCAAGAATCCAAAACATTTTTTTTTAAATAAATTATTTCATTAATGAACACGTCTTCACCAGATTACCTCAGTTATTTCTGAACCATTTCATTTATAAACATTTTTGTAAAGTTCGTTCCAAATGGGGGTCTTAATTGCACTGGATCAACCATTATTTCACTCATTTAAGAAAAGAAAAATACAGGTCAAATGATACATTTTATCAAAACTTATTGTTAATCATTTAAAAAAAAAAATTCCTTTATAAAACATGGACGAATTATCTGATAAATATTTCTTTTAATTTATGTATAATGTTTTCCATCATTGAAAATAACATTTTGGAGTCAACAAGTGGTGATAAAAAATGTTACAATAAATGTACTTAACAGATAAAGCATCAATCCAAATAAAAAAATACCCTCAAATCGGAAATCTGACCACACATTAAACAGACCCATCAATGTATATGCCTACATCTGACACAAGTTGACGACTGATTAGTGTTTCATGTCTGTTTCCGAGGTAATTGGTATGTAACCATCAATGATGTACTTTAAATTCAGCTCCACTACACTAGCTGACATAGATCTAGAATGTTGACACTGAGAGAAATGTCTGCTAAATAAACTGACTACAGGTTGGTGTTGAGTTCTTTCAAAATAGATAGGATCAAACACTTTTATGTCAAATATGTTAAATTAATTCTTGAAATAAAACACGTTCAACTAGCAAATTAAACATAATGGACGACTTGGGTGGGTGTGTGTGTGTGTGGGGGGGGGGTGTGTGGACGAGATATAAAAGTAAAATAAAACAGCAACAACAAAAGCAATCAGAAAAAACAACACACCATCGGTCTGTGAAGAACACCCACGGTAAGTTTCTTGTGTCTTAGTCAAAGTGGGTGTGTCAGTGCCACTACCTGACCAAAATTAGATTATTCTCACACTTCTGTAATGATAATGTGTGGCTACAAAATAATAGCTTGATGTTCATCTTTAATTCTCTAATGTTATGCGATATTAGAAATTCTACATGGCTCACCAGTCCGTTACTTTCAAAATACTCTAAGGTTTCATGTTAAGTAATTATTCAATTTATTCAATGTTACTTTCATCTACTGTTGTTAGACCACGGAGTACATCTGGAAATTCCGAAGTACTTTTAAATTATAGTTTATTACTTAATTATCAAACTTCATTTAGTTTACTTCTTCAGATGGCTGGTATTTTTATAGACTTTAATTTAACTTCCTTTTTTCAGGGATTGTAGTGTTTCGGGAAAGTGGCTATCAATTATAGCTAGCTTCTCGAAGCCCAAACATTTGAAATTTTGAAAACTTGTGGATTCGCAAAGACAACACACTTTTTTAAAATGTTCAAGTTAATAAAATCGTATGTAGAATGTTCATTCAAAAAGGAAAATTGCAGTAAGAAAATATGGCTTTTCAAGTTTAGCATGAATTCATAAAAGCACTGAGTTCTTAAGTTGTATATTTAGTTTAGTGCGCTTTTTTGAATATTGTATATAAGTTTTGCCAGCTAAAGCAAGTGTGAGGACTAGATTGTATCTGAATTTGTACGTCCCTCATGATCTATTCATTTCTAATATTAGTTTATCGATAATTGCACTCGTGCTTTTTTGAGAATATAATTTCGCAGTGGCTACGGTTGGCCGGCCGTAATCCTTATTTTTTTTTCCGGGTAACAGCCATAGATATTGCTCCACACCCTAACCCTATCCCTATTCCTAACTCTAATATACTGGCTGTTACCCGGAAAAAAAAAGGATTACGGCCATATTTCTAACCCTAATATAATGGTGCTGGCCGTAACCGTAGCCAATTCGATATAATTTCTATAAATATTTGTATGATTTAAGCCTAAAGAAATTTATTTTGTTTTAATTTTTTTTCTATTTATATTGAGTAATACAATCGTACTATGCAGCCGGCTATGTTACAATCAGTTTTTAATAACATGGAGTATATTTGTGAGAAAAAGTGTTGCTTTTTTGTTATATTGAACACTAGTTATATTCTGAAGGGGGTGAGATCAACCAAGAACATTAAGTATAGACACAGTAGAACTGTTCCAAACAACCAGCCCATTGTGATTCTGTAGATGTTACTGCCCAACAAACATTTTGTCCACGAAGTAATAAGTGACCAATATTTTTCTTCAGTCTATAGTGTTATTGATTTTTGTTTTAAACCTTGCACTTTGAATCTCAGTCTGTATTGTGAGAGTAAATAATAGATACCGCAAGGGTTTAGCAGGTGAAATATTTATGAAAAAAAAAAGAGTATATATAGAAGTCTTTATTTATTAATATTGGATTGGAAGATTCAATACAGTGTTATGTCAACAGCTGTACTAAAGGATGAGTTTATATAAATTTGAGCATACATCATTACATAGAGATCTGACTATATAACATATTCGGTTCAATGTAATGTAATAACAATCAGTGTCCCTGCACTAAAGATAGTTTTTGATTACCAACAAGGAATCATCCACATAAATATGTTACTACACTTTATGTCTTGGGGGTTCCAGCTTTCTGTCAGTGAGTTCAAATGATGTCTTCTGCAGTCTTTTAACACAATTGGGGTAACGTTTACCCTATTTGACTAGTAACCTTCAACAGACCCATTGGATCTGGTTGTCTTCTTAGCTTTTAAACATGAACTATGGACTCAATTATTTAGACAGTGTTTTTTTTAAAGTGTCAAATAAATTGAAAAGCTCTAATGATCATAAAGCTCAAGGTGTTAAGCACTGACAACTTTTCACAAACCTCCAGCTTTTCTCTTCTGTCCGTAGGTGACTTTTCCATCAAATTCATTGATAGGGACTTTCATGTCAGGACTGATTCTGTCAATGGTAATGTCCAGGTGATCCTCAATGTCATTCAGCAACTGAAACATAATATCAACAAGAACCAGTGAATTATGGAAGCTTACAGTTAATATGAAAGAAAAATTTACTAATAAAATAAAATATGGACACATTCATTCCATGCAACCAGCAGCGGGTTGAGGTCCAGGGGAAGGAAGTAAATAGACCGCAGAAATAAAATGACAAGTTTTACACTGGGGTTTTGCCAGACCCTTTAGAACTGGGGGGGGGGGGGGGGGGAGGCCTGGTGGGCTTGCCGCGTTATATCGGCTGCAACAAATAACAAATGCTTGTGTGCTTGAAGTGTAACACTTCTAAAATGTGTCATAAGTAAGCACAGTAATCTTACGATGAATATACTTTGTATATTATGGTAATGTAACATAATCAAAACCGTTAGGAAAATTTCCAAAAAAAAAAAAACTTCTACAACAAACAGGCTCATAAAATCAAGGCCACACATTATTCCACGAGCTGGTTAGATTTCAATCTAAAGTCAACTAAATTTCAGCCAAGAATCTCATTTCCAAATCTGTTCGGACAATTTCCGGACAATTTTTCTCACTGAATCTCTTAGCTATTGGGCAGTGTTACACAAATTATTATCTCGTAAACTTCCATCATTTTTTTGAAATACAAATTCAGAAGACAGGTAGTTATTTTTAGACATCGATTGAATTGTGAATGTCTGCTTGGAGTCTGTTCACACTAAGCGAGACATAGGCGTATTATAACAATACAATGTTATAGTGATTGCTATGTTTCATCTCAATATTACTAAATATAACGCTGTCTGTGTGCGCGTTCAAAGTGCGCAAAAGCATAACGCACACGTTTATACACTTCGTTATTCCACTTTAAAACCGTTATCTATAGTATGGTGTTACAATAGATATATATCTATGGGTGTTACCATTAAAAACTTTATTTTTATTATGGTGTATTGTCAAAGTGATATTTTGGCTAACAAATTTAATGAGGTGACTGACAGATTTAATTTCTTTGAAAGATTAATGGGCATTTGAGTTTTATGGTACTGGTGAAATAGGAAAGAAACGTTTTTTTTAGGGGGTTGAATATTTAGATAGTAATAAATGCGATACATTGGCCTGAGAACGAGAGTTCAGACACAATAAAAGACACAAACATAGACATATACATATAACATATTAGTGAATATGTCTTCAAAATAATAGACACAGTTTGTCAACCGTGTTTATATTTTCAGTAATGATGAATTAAATACATATTTGTATGATCTAAAGAATTTCAGTTTACTTCTGATTGTGGTTTAATATTAGATGTATTATTATTATCATTATTTTGTATTAATAAGTAGTGAGCATTGACTTCAAATAAAATCATTTTTAGTAACATTCCAAAATTGACATTTTTTAAGTACACTATTTTATTCTCAGCCTTATGTTCTTAAAAGGTGAGATTACTAAAACTCGGCGTTGATAATATTAGTGTCTTATTTTTACTTTAGTATGAAAACAGTGATCTTTTAGTATTTATAAATGGCGATACTTTTGATAACCAAGCTCTGGAAGTGTGAGCGACTAGTGTTTGTGCTCAGGAGAACTCATTGCAACAACAGGTATTTGTGTCATTGAGTGACAGCTGGAAAATTTAAAACCTGTATTGACACTATAATAAATGGCGATGATTTTGATAACCAGGCCGTAGAAGCTTGAGAGAGTAGCGTTAAATTAAAACTATGGTCAGGAGAACCAAAGAGGAAGACAAAAAAAAAAAAAGCATTGTCGTGTCATGTGACACGGCTAGTATTGATAAGGAGAAATAGTTGTCAGCCCAGCTACTACTGATCAAGTCTAATGGAAAAAAAAAACAACCGAAATAATGCCGTGTACGTGTTTGTCTGCTCACAATCAAATCAACATCAACAATGAAACAAGGACTTCTTGACATTATCCAACATTTCCAGCAATAAACTATGGTTGTCAATATTTTCATGGTTCTGATGGTTCCTCTATGTTCACCATTCACTAGTTCCATCCCCGCTAATCTCTGTATCTGCACACACGCGCACACACACACACGGAAGTTCAATGGGGGAAGTCAACCAACGAATGCCAGCGAGGTGGGAGTAGAATGGGGGAAGTTGGGCGACGGTAAACAGGGGGGAGATTTATTTTTTTTAAGTTCACAGGCTACATCGGTGGTTGGGCCGGCAGTTTACACTTCAGCGCCACTGGACTGGACCATTGGAAGCAAATCCGTTAAAGCGTTCTGTGTCGTGAGCCGTTTGTGTACATCAGCACATAGGAATAGAAGGTTGTCAGTGAGCCAAAGTTGTTAACCATCATGTCTTGCTCGGCGCATGCGCCACTGGTTGGTTGGTCATCGGTGTGCTACATAAACTATTACTGAACCTGACGACCCGCCAAGTTTGAAAGGTTATCAAGTACCCCCGGTGATTAGCAGTTCTAATAGTCAGACCCAAAGGATAAGTCAGTTCACCATCGGAGCTCCATGCGTTAAACAGTACGCCAAGTACAAACACTGTGCTTAGTGAGTACAAGCCTACAGCTACCTAAAGTAATCTCATTACCCAGCCCTGTCGAAGATGTTTGGTAAAGTCCATAGAATTATTACTTCATACCAAATTACTGCCCCTCACCACTGTCTCAGCAAGTGAAATAAACTTTATGGAACATTGTTGTGGTTTCTATTGAAAGCTGTACTAGGCGCTTTGTTTGCCTCCGTCCGAATGTGCCAGAGCAATGATGAACAGACTTATGACATCAGAATTTGTTATTTGTTCAAACTAGACATTTTTTTTAATTCAAAGCAATAAAGGGTGGGTGGGGGGGGGGGTGGGGAAAGAAGTAAAAAAAAATCCACACAGCTTTGTTAATGAAGCTGGTAAAGCGATAAGGAAAGATTTAAAAAAAAAACAACAATAGTTGCAGCAGAATGTATCAATAAGACAAGGGGCGGTGGTGGAGAGGCTGTTATAACGTAATTAAAACACAGTTTAGCCACCGCCTGTGTGTGTGTGTGTGTGTCAAGCGCTGACCGAACCAATCAATACTTTTAGATGCAGTTATTACAGAAAGAGAAAAAAATGCGTTAAAATAATCCACACCAAGAAGTCACAGTAAAACAACAACAACATCGCAACCCAATGTACAAGTCCATGTCAGGAGAACTAGCGTCAATCAGCACATTGTTTTTTTATAGATGGGTTCAAGACGATCTACACCCAGACTCACGTCATTAGTGGTGTCAAAGTTGGCATGACAATGAGGAGTAAATAATTATTTTTTACAACACGCACACACACATACATCCCCTCTGTCTCATGCCATCGATATTCAATATCTAAAAGAAATCATTATTTCAAAGTCAGTTCATTACAGGGCAGATTATCGATCCATGTGGTTCATTCCACGACATTCACTGGGTCTTGTCCTACTTGGCTGTTTAAATACAGACCTGCTACTTGGCACCAGGGGAACGGGGGGTGAGGGGGGGTGGTGCTGGTCAGATGGTGAGAAGATAAAACCTAACTGTATGTGCTCTAGCACTACATATGGACGGCAGGGGTGGTGCTGGTCGGATGGTGAGAAGATAAAACCTAACTGTATGTGCTCTAGCACTACATATGGACGGCAGGGTGGTGCTGGTCGGATGGTGAGAAGATAAAACCTAACTGTATGTGCTCTAGCACTACATATGGACGGCAGGGGTGGTGCTGGTCGGATGGTGAGAAGATAAAACCTAACTGTATGTGCTCTAGCACTACATATGGACGGCAGGGGTGGTGCTGGTCGGATGGTGAGAAGATAAAACCTAACTGTATGTGCTCTAGCACTACATATGGACGGCAGGGGTGGTGCTGGTCGGATGGTGAGAAGATAAAACCTAACTGTATGTGCTCTAGCACTACATATGGACGGCAGGGGTGGTGCTGGTCGGATGGTGAGAAGATAAAACCTAACTGTATGTGCTCTAGCACTACATATGGACGGCAGAAAGTGGTGCTGGTCGGATGGTGAGAAGATAAAACCTAACTGTATGTGCTCTAGCACTACATATGGACAGCGAGGGGGTGGTGCTGGTCGGATGGGTAGAGAAGATAAAACCTAACTGTATGTGCTCTAGCACTACATATGGACGGCAGGGGGTGAAAGTTGCTGGTCGGATGGTAAGAAGATAAAACCTAACTGTATGTGCTCTAGCACTACATATGGACGGCAGGGGTGGTGCTGGTCGGATGGTGAGAAGATAAAACCTAACTGTATGTGCTCTAGCACTACATATGGACGGCAGGGGTGGTGCTGGTCGGATGGTGAGAAGATAAAACCTAACTGTATGTGCTCTAGCACTTACATATGGACGGCAGGGGGTGGTGCTGGTCAGATGGTGAGAAGGTAAAACCTAACTATATGTGTGTCAGAATATGGATGCGGTGGACTCTTTTATATATTTATTTTTAATTACTTTCTTTAATTGCACAACTTATACAAGTTCATAACACCTCCAGTTATTAACCAAAATCACTTTATTGAATAATCTTAAGAACTAGTTATTCAATAATGAACATTAACCATTAAATCATGTCTCTACGATAAATACCAGTTGTCCGTTCTTTTAATACAATAAATACTTCTTCCTAGCTCCTCCGTTCCTTCCTAATTCCCTTACCTTCTTCAAACTTAAAACAAAACAAAAATAACCAAAACAATGTTCTATTTCTTTCCTCGTCAACCGTCTGTGTGTCGTTCCTCGCTTTTCACTCCCGTTCAATAACCCGTTCATTAGGTGCGTCACCGTACTACAGGGAATTCCCTCTAACATCTACATTAATACAATAATTAATTGTCTATCTATATAACTATCTAACAATGTGTCTGTCTAATTATCTATGTCTGTCTATGTCCTTACAATGTGCTCTAGCACTTACATGTGGACGGCAGGGGGGGTGCTGGTCAGATGGTGAGAAGATAAAACCTAACTGTATGTGCTCTAGCACTTACATGTGGACGGCAGCAGAGTCAAGTGATTATTAACAACATGGTTAGCTTTTACAAGATGCATGCAGCGTCACACGTTATAATCAAGGGGGTTCAGATGACGCTGATATCGTCGGGGGGGGGGGGGAGGGGGGAGGAGGGGGCGCACAATACTTTAGTGGCCTTCAGCCAATCGGGTAGACTTATTGTCTTAACATGATCTACTTTAACATTTTATGGGAAGGCTCCCATATCATAAACGATTGTTAAAGACAATGGGTCACTGTGACTAGCAAAACCAAACAAAAAGACCATGGGTCATTGTGACTAGCTAAACAAAACAAAAAAGACCATGGGTCATTGTGACTACCTAAACAAAACAAAAAAGACCATGGGTCATTGTGACTAGCTAAACAAAACAAAAAAAGACCATGGGTCATTGTGACTAGCTAAACTAAACAAAAAAAGACCATGGGTCATTGTGACTAGCTAAACAAAACAATAAAGACAAGTCCAAACCTGTGGCTCGTTGTACCAGATGCAGCACCCTCCTCTGTCTGTAAGGTTGGTGTTGTAGCACCCCCGTCCTTTGTTGCTACAGTTGGAGTGATACCAGACCTGGTCAGAGATACAACAAACAATTTGTACACAGAGTAGATATCATTAGTTGAAAGATTTAATTCATGACTTATCAATAACACAGCTTCATACCAGAGCAGACAATGCCACGTGTACATTTGTGAACGATTCAAGAGACCATTTTTGACATTTTTATCTCATAAATTATTCTCATTTTAACTAGATATCGGCGTTAAATGTAATCTAGGTTAAATAAAACCTTACTGAGATTTGAAGCCAAATAGAAAATAAAAAATAAATGAAACAGAATAATTAATTAAACTTTAGTGATGAAATATTTCAGGAAATCTAGATTCAGACACATCAACACTGGACAACTATCGGGTGAAACATGTCACACTATAGTGGTGGTGGTGGTGGTGGGGTGGGAGGAATGTGACTCGACTATGATAGGTAGGAAGTTTCAAACCCACGAGGGCAGCTCAAAACGTGAGCAGTTCTAATTGTACGTCTTAGCAACTTGAAATGCAATGATCTTTTTTTAATAAAAACGTTGATAATAAAAAGTAAAATGATGCAGACTTTTTCCCTTTCAATATTAAGAATACAGCCTTTGATTCTATGTATGTGCGTGCGCGCGCCGGAGATTCAATTTAGACCTGCCGTGAAACTCCCCCCTCCCCCCACAACAATTCCATTCGTCTGTGAAAATGTTGCCATCATCAACCGGGTCTAGTCACCATAAGACCAGCAAATTAAAAAAAAACAACAACAATGTTTAAATGTATTTGTTCGGTCACTTAAAGTGTATTCAGATACATATCACAATGTATACACAACGTTTGGTTTCTCTCATCTCAAAATCAACCAGTTCAGACCTACATACGCTGTGTACAAATCAATGCCGGTGGTAGGCCTGGACCATCCAATCAGCTGGTGTCACAGGTTGTGACTAATTTATCGAAACTACCTACTCCAACCCTTAACGTAAAAATAGTAATATCTTTAATATGTATATCAAAGTAAACTATACATTCCCGCTCCTTAGTTCCCCCCCCGTTCCCACCCCACCCCCGTTAATTGCATCTCTCGTCCAGGTGTTCGGACCGAACCTCCCTCGGCGAACCAAAGTTACGGGTAACAGTAACATGTTACATTCTTCCCTGGCCACCGGACGGCGGCGTCTTCAAAGAGACAGCGACTCGCGGGATGTCCAGTTGTTATTTTACGGCGGACTACTTTCCTTCTCCCCCCCCCCCCATCTAGACGCCACACCCCACCATTAGTTTGAAAGTTTGAATTAGCAGTTAACATATTTGATTGGCTAATGGTCACGGGGGAGAAAGTGTTGAGCGGAGTAAAAGATAGATTCTAAGACAGTCGGCCTGGGGACGGCGTCTCGAGAAGCCGATTTGTGGATAGCAATCGGACTTAGTGATACCCAGTCGATTGCTGTGTCTCGGAGTGAGAGAAAGTGAGACATATATATATAGAGAGAGATAGAGAATAGAGAAATTATATATATAGAGAGAGATCTAGGGTGGACCCGCCCCTCCATTTATTGATCATTTTACATTGGATTACCACATTACTTGTCTTTTTGGATTATTGTTGTTATCGTTGAAAGGCCACCAGACTTCCGATACGGATTGGTGCCTTTGCACCGAATAAACATTTATTTGTTGTACCCACGACGTTGTTGAATTGATCATAGTCACCTGAATTACCTTAATTGCTGTGAAGACAGTGTGAGTGGCGGAAATATAAATAAAATACGGGTCGAACGTTGAGTCGGCCCTCATACGCCTAGACACAAGCCCAGGTTACCCTTCTCGGGATCCTCAACATCTGGGGTCTCGTGAGTGGGGCCTGTAACATCTGTGAGGCTCGTCTTGGGATCGAACCTTCACCTGGAGCAGCACTCTGCAACAACCAGGCGGGGCCGAAAGCCGATCCAACTTAGACTCGGGGGACTCAATATCTGCCACGAGTCAGCTGGAGTCACACCAGACTCACCCAGTCATCAGGAGCCACACCGGGCTCACCCCAGTCATCAGGAGCCACACCGGGCTCACCCCAGTCATCAGGAGCCACACCGGGCTCATCCCAGTCATCGGGAGCCACACCGGGCTCACTCCAGTCATCGGGAGCCATACCGGGCTCACCCCAGTCATCGGGAGCCACACCGGGCTCACTCCAGTCATCGGGAGCCATACTGGGCTCACCCCAGTCATCAGGAGCCACACCGGGCTCACCCCAGTCATCAGGAGCCATACCGGGCTCACCGAAGTCTCCCGAAGTCAACCAGACAGATCAAGGAAAAGCCGCACTGATCGGCAAATAAAAAAACATTCTGTCTTTAGACTTTATGATTGTGTGTGAGATTGTGGACGGTGAAAGATTTTTCTCATTCTGTTGAAAGGAGGGAGGAAGCGTCCAGGTAAGCCATTTTAATACACTTCTCTTTTGATTGTGATCATTTGTGAGTGCTCTGACCGGTGTGTTAGGCTGCACGGCGAGCTTTATCTGGGCTAACCGTTACTCATCTTAGGCTCGTATTAACGTCCCCCACCATGAAGTCTATGGAGGAGTACGTGCAGTACTTCGTAGGCTTGGGGTGCGACGTTAATACAGCCATAAAGCACGCTAAACGCGAACGCGATATAGAGGTGGAAGAGGCTAAGCATGAAGCAGTAGCTGAACGCGCTTTGAATGAAAGAGAGAAAGAGGTCGGGGGCCTAAGTGGTTGTCAGGGGGCCACGTTTGTACCATCCTTGGAGGATGGGAGGGTCCAGGACATTTTAATGTTGTAGGGGCGCAGTGCATCTCGCTGCCATATGCATGCGGCAGGAGATGGGCCCTTGGGGCGCCAATTAGCTGTTCATGATAGACTCCAGAGAGTCGGCGAACACTAATATATGTTAGATTTTGAGTGGATGGTTATACGTTTCATGCATTATATATATTTTTTTCTCTCTGTTACTGTGGTTGGGGTAATCATTTTGAATGGATGTTGTGTACCTGCATGTGACTGTGAGCACTTTTCTTCTGATGTTGTGTACCTCCCCCTTTTCGTTTGTTGTCAGGGCGCCACATTAGAACCATTCATAGATTGGGTGGGCCCCTGACCATATGTTGTTGATGCCATGCCACCTACCTCATGGTACATGTCCCTTAGATAGTTAAGGTCCAGCTGCTCTTTGGTAACACGAGGGTTGGGCGTGGGACTAGAGGAGCCAAGGGGGCCCTCGAAACCGCGCAGTAGAACGCCTCGTCTGGTGCGGCCAGCGTGGAGTTATCCAAATGATTGAGTGGACCAGGTCGGATTTGTAGGGAAGTAAGGTTGTATGGGGGCTCGGCATACTCATTCCTTGAGAACGCTAAGAGGTTGTGCGCTACGGGCAGGCGGGCCTCATTGATTAGGCGGACGCCGGACTGGATGCATGTGTAGTCGTCCTAACGGGTCCCTTAAGTGAATGAGTGGCTGGCTCAACTATTCCATCAAACTGGAGGGTTTTGATATAGGTGAGACCCAGGGGGGGGTCTGTTATACAACAAAGGAAGAAATGGCTGTGCATGTCTGTGCATGAGTGATTGTTTGTTTAGGCGGTCCTGTAGGGGCGCGCCCTTCTAATTTTCGTTGTAGAGCCGAGCGTGTGAACCAGGAACTATGCATAAACCACGGAGAATTTCCCAATGGGGAGGGGTCGGGCCCTAGTAAAGCTAGGCTATATATCCCCCCATGTAAACGGGACAGGTTGGGCGTGGGGGCAGATTTGATGAGTCGGTGCCCAGCATAACTTCGTCAACGGCAGCTGCATATCGGTTTGAGCTCACTCACAAAGGGGCCACTCTTAGAGGGGTTATTATATGGCTTGCCTAGAGTGAGTGAATGCCGTGTGAGGGAGGTTATGTCAATTATCACTTTTATTCATGCATGCTTTCTTTTCTATTACAGGTTAAATGTTGTAACTCTGTTGTGTCTGTCGATGTAAAGTCATCCCCTCAAAGGGAGACTATCTTGATTTCTCTATTGTGTATTCAGTACCGCCATGTAGGCTTACTGATACAATCAGTTTTGTTTAAGTGCCACCTTTTGAAAGAAAGAGTGTCCACCAATTTTCTTTTTTTTTTTAATTTTATCTCTGGACCAACTTGTGTTGGCCAGACCTTATGTCCGGCTGTACGCCGTGGTAATCGTTCTGACATCCTTAGAATTATTTAAATATGTATGTTTTACTCACTGGCCCTATTCATTATGTTGTGGTCCGGGTTACTGAGATAATTTCCCCTTTTATGTTATGTAATGGCCTCACCTACTACGGTGTCATCCCTATAGTTTCGATTTGAGTTGGGGGGTGATGACACAGGTTGTGACTAATTTATCGAAACTACCTACTCCAACCCTTAACGTAAAAATAGTAATATCTTTAATATGTATATCAAAGTAAACTATACATTCCCGCTCCTTAGTTCCCCCCCCCCGTTCCCACCCCACCCCCGTTAATTGCATCTCTCGTCCAGGTGTTCGGACCGAACCTCCCTCGGCGAACCAAAGTTACGGGTAACAGTAACATGTTACATTCTTCCCTGGCCACCGGACGGCGGCGTCTTCAAAGAGACAGCGACTCGCGGGATGTCCAGTTGTTATTTTACGGCGGACTACTTTCCTTCTCCCCCCCCCCCCACATCTAGACGCCACACCCCACCATTAATTTGAAAGTTTGAATTAGCAGTTAACATATTTGATTGGCTAATGGTCACGGGGGAGAAAGTGTTGAGCGGAGTAAAAGATAGATTCTAAGACAGTCGGCCTGGGGACGGCGTCTCGAGAAGCCGATTTGTGGATAGCAATCGGACTTAGTGATACCCAGTCGATTGCTGTGTCTCGGAGTGAGAGAAAGTGAGACATATATATATAGAGAGAGATAGAGAATAGAGAAATTATATATATAGAGAGAGATCTAGGGTGGACCCGCCCCTCCATTTATTGATCATTTTACATTGGATTACCACATTACTTGTCTTTTTGGATTATTGTTGTTATCGTTGAAAGGCCACCAGACTTCCGATACGGATTGGTGCCTTTGCACCGAATAAACATTTATTTGTTGTACCCACGACGTTGTTGAATTGATCATAGTCACCTGAATTACCTTAATTGCTGTGAAGACAGTGTGAGTGGCGGAAATATAAATAAAATACGGGTCGAACGTTGAGTCGGCCCTCATACGCCTAGACACAAGCCCAGGTTACCCTTTTCGGGATCCTCAACATCTGGGGTCTCGTGAGTGGGGCCTGTAACAGCTGGACATGAATAATGTCTGTAATCACAACCTAGATATGCCGACTGAACTACTTTGATGTATAATGATCCAAGCGAACGTCCTTGATATCTTTCCTACATAAACAGATTTCATTGCTGGCTAATGTTTTTTTTTTACCCAGTGGTATATTGAAAGAATAAATGTTGATATATCCGTGTACTGTGTGTATTCATGTCACTCATTAAGATATGGAGTTTTAAAATATTTTTAATTGGTCGTAACTTGCCATTTCCTGGACTATATTTTTTTAATTTCGACGTGTGTGTCCCACTTAGGTTCTTCAATACAATAAACTATACTTATAGGATTGTATCAAATAAAAGGACAATGACTAAGACGGCTGACCGGAAGTAGAGACCACCATACATAATCTATAGATGGCTGCTATAAAGACAAATGATCTGACATGTTATTGAATATTTTTTTTTTTAAAATCAACTGTCTTTCAATATTACTGATGACTGTATGCTGGTATCTTCATTAGAAAATATTAGTTATTAAATTACACTGATAAACAAGTTTTGGATTTCTTATATGTCATTAACGTTTTCGGAATCAGTTTTTGATGCTGATTTTGAATCTGTTAATCATTTTGCTCTATCAGCTCAAATTATTAAGATATTGCCGAACAAAGTTTTGTATGCGCCCAAACAGGAATAGACTGCTGACAGCATAATTTTATGCACACAAACGCACGCACCTGCGCGTACACACATGTTCACAAACACACATACCTCGTTATTATATACGTATATTGGCAATGTTCTTTTTTTTTCTGATGATGTCAGATTTTTGTAGGGTGAGTGTTGATTTGCAGTTGTGTTATGAATTGCGCATTATTCTTAGAATTTGATTACATTGCAGTTTCAGACTTCATAAAAGGAGCAGTGAATGTGGCAATTGCAAGTTGTTTAAAATATGGTGACCAGAGGATGCGTAAATTCACCGGATCTGTTTTTCTATGTGTGCGGCTTTTTCACAAACAAGTCTCATCAGAAGACTTTCACGCCGTTACTGAAGAAAGCTTATCAACTTTATTTTGACTCAAAGGTGGATTGTGGTAAGTCGTGGGCACCACAGTTCATCTGTTCGACATGTTCATGCAACTTGCATGGTTGGATGAGGAAGGCAAAGAAAAACAACCACATGACATTCGGAGTTCCTATGATATGGCGTGAGCAAAGCAATGACTCCACAGATTGTTATTTTTGTTTGGCAAACATCAATGGAATTTGTTATAAAACTCGTACAACTGTCAATTACCCAAACTTTACATCAGTTTCAAAACCAATTCCACACGATCCTGTCATTTGTCCAGTACCACAATCGCCTGTAGAATACACAATAGACGAAGAGAAGGATGAAGAAAGTGATGTTCCATCTTGTGCCGATGACTCAGACCCTGACTACAAAGCTGCCGGAGAAGGAATTCATTTGATGAATTATGCTGAACTTTGCGACCTTGTGCAAGATCTGGCGCTAACAAAAGGCCAAGCTGAACTTCTTGGTTCACGGTTAAATTAATTCAATTTGCTTGCACCAGGTACAGCTACAGCAAACTTTCGTCACAGGCATAAACAGCTTGTTCAATACTTTGATGTGACTGGCAGTATTTGCCACTGCACAGATGTTAACGGCCTTATGAGAAGTCTTGGTGTCGAACACATTGTTGAAGATTGGCGACTGTTCATTGACTCGTCAAAGACTAGCTTAAAAGCAGTATTGTTGCACAATGGAAATAAATATGCTTCAGTACCAGTTGGATATTCTGCCCACATGAAAGAGACATATGAAAACATGTCGGAACTGTTGGAAACAATACGTTATCGCGTGTACAACTGGAATATCTGCGGCGATCTAAAAATAATAACTATTTTGATAGGAATGCAGACAGGGTACACGAAGTACATGTGCTTCATATGCGAATGGGACAGCCGAGATAAGAAGCACCACTATACAAAAAAGAATTGGTCGATCAGAGACAGAATGCAACCAGGAAACAAAAACGTTCTTCATCAACCGTTGGTTGATCGTGACAAAATTCTCATGCCACCGCTTCATATAAAATTAGGACTGATGAAGAACTTTGTCAAGGCATTAGACAGCAAATCGGATGCATTTATATACCTATGCAACAAGTTTCCAGAGCTCAGTTATGCTAAAGTCAAGGAAGGTATTTTCATAGGTCCACAAATAAGAAAAATCATGGCCGATGAAGACTTTCAAAACACTTTAAGTCATCCTGAAAAAGATGCGTGGGTGGCATTCAAGTCAGTCGTAACCAATTTTCTTGGAAATAAGAAGTCTGTCGACTATGAAACAGTTGTAAAGAAATGCATTAGTGCCTACAAACACCTGGGATGCAATATGTCTCTGAAATTTCATTTACTCGATTCACATCTAGACTTCTTCCCAGAAAACCTAGGCGCAGTAAGCGATGAAAATGGCGAACGCTTCCACCAGGACATTTCTGTGATGGAGTCACGCTACCAGGGCCGGTGGAGTGCAGCGATGTTAGCTGACTACTGTTGGACTCTACAACGCGACTTGCCAAGTACTCAGTACAAGCGGAAGTCCACAGTCAAGAAATTCAAACCATGAACATTTTAAACATTTTACACATGCATTTGACTTTAAATGGAATATATTTTTTACATATAATTTTTTAGTTAGAACTGATTTCATGCTTGTGTTTAATATTTTTTTACATTAACTGCAAAAGAGAATATATGGTTTAAAAATTTCATTTTTATACATATTGGAGTATTATAACTATAATAAAAAAATTAAGATTGCGGATTTCTTAAAATTGGAGGCTGATAGAGACAAATGGTTTGCATATTCGAAATCAGCGTGTGTAAATTGAGTATGATTAGATGATGGGTACCAAGAAATCCACGATAAATTATTTTTTGTTTTCCAGTGTTATTATTAGATATAAGAAACAAACCAGTTTTTCTTTATCAGTGCAGACAAAGGGATGGGTTGGAAAGGGGGGGGGGCAGTACCACTACGAAAACCCAGACAGATATAGTCTGAATTTCTGCAACGGCACCATGATCTCTGACAACACACAACCCATTCTGAGCGCTGTTAGACAATCGTATTATAGTTGTTTTAATCATGTTAAGCTCTCCTCTCAACATATTCTGTGGGTTTAAAAAAAACAAACAATTCTATAATTGAGTTGGAGATGTCTGGTGTTTAAGCAAAAGTCTACCAATGTACCAAATGGGTCAAAGGTGGATTTAAAGGGGGAAAAAAAGAAAGTAAAAGAAACGTGGCACTAATAAGATGGGCATAATGATGAGCTGATCAGAAACACGTCATAATTCAATCAGAAACACCTCATAATTCAATCAGAAACACGTCATAATTCAATCAGAAACACGTCATAATTCAATCAGAAACAAGTCATAATTCAATCAGAAACACGTCATAATTCAATCAGAAACAGTGGAGTGGGAGGACAGAGGGGGACCAGGAGTTTCAATTATGCCAGTCTGTCCCCGACAACAAGGTCCCTTGTGCCTCCACGACTGCTGCTGCGTTGGTAGATAGACGTGTGAGGTTGGGGCACTGAAAAGACTGTCTCCGTGGCAATTAAGAGACAAGTCCATGAGATGAGTCTGTCAGCCTTAATGGTACTCCGCTGGACGTTTACAACAATATCACACTGCTCTATTGTTCTCTTGGGTGTAACATGTCAACAGACAAGTGAAGACCGGGCAGTAAACAGAATAACTCCTTCTCTCTGGCGCCTTTTGTGGATAACATTATCTTGCCCTCAATGTGTTTCGCTCAGATTTTTTTTTTCTACAAAAAATTGCTTATTATCATCACTATATCTTTAGGGAGTAATGTGTGAATGATGCTTTATGGTAAAAAGTTGTCTAGGTTACCAAAACAAAGTCTCGGTGTATGTAAAAAGTAAAGTATCTATAATTTTATAATTATGATCTATGTTCATAATGCAGGGTTAGACAAATGTAGTTCTTGGAGCTCCATGCAACTTCATTGGGGTTTTTTTTTTTGCGGCTCGGAGCCGGTCATTTATTGTTGTGGTATTTGATTTACATTTATTCACTAAGCCTTGACAAACTGACCATGGAGCGGCCCTCTAAGTATTATCTCACTATACAAAAAGGAGGAGTCTGGCTGTGTTTTCTTCATATTTTTCACACCCAGACATAGTGAACGAATACTTTATTGTAGTTTTGTACTTACCTTTTCTTTACAACTGGCTACAAGACTAATAGCAAGACCCATTCTGAAAGAAGTAAATTAATACATTGCATTTATGAAAAACAGTGGAAACATAGAGTTAAATATAGCTCTAAAGAATCTATGAACAACAAAGTGTTAAATATAGCTTCAAGTGAATTGTTTATCATCTATCTTTATACAGTTAATCAAGAGAAGTATAAGTTTAAATGTTGAACATATTCTACAGCTATAAATCATCGGGTGGATTTTTTTTTTAATTTTTAAAGGAATAATAAGTAGCCTACATTAAAAAAAAAACAATTCAATTAAAAACAATCCTGCCATCAGTGTTAATGGCTCATCTCTTTAGAGCAGGTCCAATATTTAAAAAAAAAAACAACTTGTGAAGATGAGAATATTTCTAAAGATATTGGTGAAAGTAATTGTTTTGAAGTCCCCTGTCTCACAGCCACCGAGGGACTAGGAGTAGGGTTTCTCATTTCCCGCTGTTCCCCTTATCATTTCCCCGTTGTTCCGCTGGCATTTTTTTGTTCCCGGATAAAATATGTCCCTTTTTAAAAGGCATTCAAAATAAGTTGATGTAAATATTAATGACTTATTTCACAGTGTTTTATTAAATTATATACAATCCATGTCATTTACGAAAAAAAAAATCTTTAACATTTAATTGTTCACAGGAAAAATGTCAGGTTTCAATAAAGACTGTAAATAATAGAATCAAACAGAGTACTTTCCCCCTGTTTAGAAAATCGGGGAGGGTTGGAGGGTAAATAAAAATCAAACACAGAGAAAAATAAATCTTATAAAAATCAATATTACTGACTAATTATATAATTGTGACAATGCCCCTTTCCGATTCTATTCAATACCTTCAAAAGTGTAAAACTATTCACTTTTGTATCAAAACTGTCTCAATGCCTCGGTTAGAACGTCATGTTTAATTTATTGGAAGTCATTCGAAAAAAAAAAAGAACAACAAAAATAAGACCCCTTGCCCCCGCCTCAACTAAGGTCAGTTTTTGAGCGATGCATCCACAATGGGGCGTCGGAAAGCCGTTTCTGATTCGGGTTACGGAGGGGAGGGGGGTATCAAGCTTGGCGAAACGGCGTCACCCGGCAAAATTTCGGGCGGTTTTTTGGCTATTTATAAACTAAAGTTTGAAAATAGAATTAAATTGTGACATTTCTTGTCAATTTAGCTTGTTTGGCTTGTTAATTGCGGTTATTTCTCGTCATAAATATCTAGTAACACTGGCATGTTATGATAAAAGTGGTCTGTAAAAATTAGTATTTTATTACCCTTTCATTATATAATGAATGCAGCCTACATACTTTAAAAGTACAAATAAGACAACTTGTGCCAAAATGTGTTTAACAAGAAAGGTTGTTGTTTTTTTTAAATATGTCGCCTTGAAAAGTGATTCTACAATGAACAAACTGAAATACTGTAGACTATTTGTAGCGAAATAATCAAAAGTAAAGGTGTATATATTTTGTTACTCTGACATTACTGTAAAAGAGAGAGAGAGTGTAAAGATCTAATAAAATAAATAATGCCAGATGCTGGCGATCGTCTAACTTTGTTTAAACCAGTGTGCACTAAATGACGTATCAGTTGAAGTAGTGAACACAACACAATACACCCACCTCTCGGCTCGTCCAACACGACCAATTCGGTGGATATAATTCTGTTTCTCATCTGGTAAAGTTACATTGATGACTGAAAGAAACAACAATGTCAAGGGTAAAAAAAAAACGATGCCAAAGGTCAAAGAACACATTCAAATGAATGCACTATTAGTGTAACACTTAGGTGGCAGTAATTAATTAGTAAAACTAACAGTAAAACATAATGCCGATGTTGCAAAATGAAATCTAATTAACGAGATTTATTTGAATGTACTATGAGATTTTCCCGATGTTCCCATTCAAGAAAGTGGCTAATGGCAAATTAATTGTGTTGACAAATTATCATTTTTGTATCAGTTTCCCCAAATATTTGTTTAATTGTGATTGAAGCAACCGTCCACAGTTCAACTGGTCCAGCAGTCTGTGTGTGGGCGAAGTATGTGCCTAGTAACTTGTCTTCTTTACTAAAGCCTCATGAACCTTGATTTAAAAAAAAAAGCCACTTCTGTTGCATGTTCAATTCTATGGCGTGCATCAATCAAGAGTTTATCTAAAGCTACCCTACTCGGACAAGTTATCAAACAAGCAATTTAAGTCTTTTCCGTTTCGGACAAAGGACATTTTAGAGCATTTTCGCCGGACGAAATCCGTATTTTTTTTTCCGGGTTACAGCCATAAATATTGCTCCACGCGCATGAATTTTGATAAATTTAGAGATGGGAGTAATCATGTTGAATAACTATTACAAAAATAAATAATGATTACGCCCCTTTGATTAGCTTTTATTATTTATATTTAAAATATAAGCAAAAACGGTACGTAATAAACTCTTATATTTTGGCTCTGATAGATCAGATTGCGAAATGGACTTTTGATGTACACTTGGCAGGCCAAGACCTACAAAATGATATATACATCATGGGTCTAGGACTTATGGTTGCTGAGATATAGGGCGCTCCATTGTTAATATAGCTTATATAGTAAAAAAACGGTACTTTATAAGCCCCCTTTTACGGCCCTCATAGGTCAGATCGCGAAATGAACTTTTGCTGCACACATGGCAGGCCAAGACCTACAAAATGATAAATACATCATGGGTCTAGGACTTATGGTTGTTGAGATCTAGGGTGATGACGCACAGACAAAACGGGGACAATAGAGCATTTTTTTTTCGAAAATGCTCTAAAAACTACAGAGAATACATTTTCGTGTGTGCTAATATCCGTAGTATTATAGCTTTACGTCATCATACAAACACTGAATTGTAACAAGAGAAGTCGGGTCCAGACATCAGTTATCTTACACTTCACAATGTTAATATCAGATGGTGCAAACATCTGGATAATGGTGGTTTAAACAGAAGGCCTGTTCAATGCTTTTGGGTCGCTATCAGTAAAACGCTGACATTTCAATTACCGTGCATTAAAGAGAACAAATTCTAAAGGTCTGCTCATGCCATGAACACACTTTGTCACGTCAACATTCTGATTGAGTGTGAAATGTAAGCCATACTTTGCAGGGCTAATTTGTAACAAGCATACCATTTATAATGTAGCCTACATCATAATTTAAAGGGCTATTTTTTGTAACAAGTATGCTACATATAATGTAGCCTACAGCATAATTTACAGGGCTACGTTTTGTAACAAGCATACCATTTATAATGTAGCCTACATCATAATTTACAGGGCTACGTTTTCAAACAAGCATACCATTTATAATGTAGCCCACAGCATAATTTACAGGGCTGTTTCTATAACTTCCTAATTTGATATACTGTTGATTTTCCTTTGAAAGCTGAATGATTCCAATTGTTTTTTGTACATGTCTCGGAGAACAAAAACCTTTACACAAAGGAAAATGTGTGAAAAAGTCATCAAGATAAGGGACGCAGTGACCTGCTATGAAGTTGTTATCTGTCGCTGTATGGAATATGTCATAGGCTCCAACATCAGCCATCTCTACAGTAAAATGGACTATCGGGTGGCTGAGAAATGTTGGTTTAGTACTCAAGATTACTACAGAATAAACGAAAATGATGATGATGGCATGCCACGCTGTATTACCAGTTCAAGTGGTTGGAGAGTCAGTTCAAGGATGGTGACAGTTTTCTTTTTACCTGTCAGTACGTTATAATAATCTAAACAACGCGTTACAATTGTGTGTTATAGAGAAGAGACTAATCAGTACAATATTATTTTTTTCGACCGACACTAAATGAGTTTCGTTACATCGACAAAGTAATTTTCTAGAGTATGCTAGAGTACACTTGTACTAATCAAGTCTAAAAAGGTTGGCCGAGTATTCTGAAATGCAAAAAAAAATGTTAATAGAGTAGGATACAAATAAATTGTCAGTAATTACTGCTGCTATTTGTGTTTAAGCCCTAGGTACAGGTAAAGTCAAGTGACAACACTAATATGACAGATCGTGCTTACTGAGCACTCAATAAAATACACTTCAGTCTTGTACAGAACTTCATCCAGACATACATCAGGTTGAAATGTTCACTTTATTGACAACAAACTTTAACACACTTTTTGCTTCTGACAGTGTATGGTATAATCCCTTTTTTTCATTATTTTAATACTTCTCCTTTCATTTATGACATCAACTGTCATAACACATGCACTATAGGCATGTAACTTAGTTGGAGACCAAATACGCTAGCTACATCCAGCATTATGTAAACAAATATAAATACCAATACCAGTTCATAAGACGCCGGAATAAAAGTGGACTAAATATTATGAGAGTGACAATGGTGAAGAGCACAATAAACTCACCCAACATTTATGAGATGTCAGACAGCTACACCAACTGACTACTACACCAACTGACTACACG
>JAGDYQ010000060.1:1776010-1815018 GCA_021962125.1 Bulinus truncatus | reverse complement strand
CTTTCAGTAAATTGGGGAATGTTTATAAATTCAAATTGTGTAATGCATATATCTGTAAAAAAATATTATAAAGACGTTTCTTTACTTTGAAAAAAATTATTTTCTCTTAAATCTAACTACAAGTGGTTTGTGGTTACTGAAATAGGACTCATAATTGAAAACATTCGAAATTATAGTCATTTAATCGTCCGAAAACTCCGTCAATTGTTGCATAGCTCTGATACTTTCAATTAAACTCAGAACACAAGCTTACTATTTTCCATTTGATCAATTTCTTAATAAATCTTGGTTAAACGGCATGCTGCAGTATTTCGCACCAAATGAACGGGTTATTGAACGTACAAGGTGTATATATAATATATAAGCCTTTCGAGCCCTGAAGCCCGGCCCTCAGAGGTAACCTATCATTAAATGGACTTTTGATGTACACTTGGCAGGCCATAACCTACAAAACGATATATACTTCATGGGTCTAGGACTTATGGTTGTTGAGATATAGGCGCTCTTTATTAATATAGCTTATATAGCAAAAACGGTACTAAGCCCTTTTACGGCCCCAAAAATCAGATCAAAAAATGAAAAAAAAAGTCATTTCTGGGCAGGCCAAGACCTACAAAAATGATATATACATCATGGGTCTAGGACTTATGGTTGTTGAGATCTAGGGTGATGACGGACAGACGGACAGACAGACAAAACGGGGACAATAGAACATTTTTTTCGAAAATGCTTCTAAAATATAAACAACAGACACACGCTTTTTTTTTGTAGCCGTCCCTGTTTTTGTTTTTGGAGGAAACCAAAGTCCGAAGAAATAATTTCGATACTGTGTGCCGCCTACGTGTTTGCCTTCTGTGTGTTTGTGAAATTCACCTTCTCCTGTATGACAATGCACTCTGAGGGGTTCATGCTATGTTTGTTCTATTCCGGGAGACTAAAATGTGCTATTGCCAGGCTATTATGAAATGTTCTAAGTTCGAAGCTTAAAAAGTACAAGGGGCTGAACAACGGGTCCTTACCACCACCACCACTGCGCCCCACCCACACCTCTTCCCCTGTAAACTAATCAAACAAAATGGCCACATTGAATTTTTTATCCAAAGACTTGGAAAACAGAAAAGAGTAAACGAAAAAATGGAACAAATTAATTTCAATATACACACAGAATAATGTCTAATGTTTGTGCGAAAAATATTTCTAATTTATTTCGACCTGACTGGCATGAGGACATTGTTGTTGTTTGTTGTTTGTGTCCGAAAAAAGGGTCAAGATTAATTCAGGTCATTCTAGAGAGTGAATGGCTTTGAACCAAGGTCAGTTTGAGGTGAAGATTTCTGTGGCGCTACAGACAAATGGGGCACAATTTTCAAGTCATCACTTTCACATTAAATGAATTTTCGACAAGCAAAAAAATTCAATGTGAAAATTCGAAGGTTATGCAAGTACACAATAGATCTATTTGTGATGGACTTCACAACCCTGCCCTGTGCAACGCGACAAGGCACTCCAGCTACAAATGATTCTAATTTTAATTATTTTTTCCCCAAAAAAACTGTACATTTTGAAAGTAGAAAGACAATCAGAATAAATGGACGGTTAAAACACAGAATCTAGTCTCAACATGGTTATGTCATAATTATCTATTGAATGAAAGGGAGGTAGTGAGATTGAGTGATTATTTCTTTTTGTTCATGGGGTGGGGGACTAGGGAGGGGTAGAGAAAGTGGGTCTACCAATGTGGGGGAGGGGCTTATCAACGCCATCTTTTTTGTGTATGGCAGCTAAACCACGCTTCATTCTTAAACTTCCTGCTTCGGGGGCTAGGCGGGGGGAGGGCGGTGCCACTAGAGCTTTGTGGATAGAATCAAATGATGACTTCCGACAGCTGCAATAGTCACCAGAAATCAACAAGTAACTAACAATGGGAGTTAATATTCTTTTTTTCTCTTCCCCCCCCACCCACACCTTTCTTCACTTAGTCCATGTCTACCAATCTTTCTAATTGGTAATATATAAAAGGGGATTGTGGCTGGGGGTGGGTAGGTTGGGGGAATGTTGTGGGCAACACAATTGACAGGTGATAGCTAGCCACTAGGTTACCTGCAAAGAACCTGACCAGGTAGGGATAAATCTTCTTTAGGTCCTGCCTCTTGAATGTACCTGGATGTCAGAGTACCCCAGACCTGCCAGGCATTCATTCTGAAAAAAAAAAACAAACACCCACATGTGTATGGAGAGAAATCTGAAGAACTGTATGTGCACTGATACTTAATCCATATATTTAGGGTGTAATTAATCAATGTAGAAGTAATGCCAATTAATGTATAAGTTTACTGTATCTCATGTGTAAAAATTAGTGGATCTCTTGAATTGAGTACTTAATGAGTATTTATGTACATTAATCAATGTTTGTGTACTTAATGAATCCATATGTGTACAGTACTTAATAAGTATATGTGTACTTAATCAATGTATGTGTATTTAATGAATCCATGTGCACAGTGCTTATTCATTGTGTGTATGTGTACTTAATCAATGTATGAGTATTTAACGAATCCATGTGTGTACAGTACTTAATCAATGCATGCAGAATACTTAATCAATGTATGTGTAAGTTTAATGAATCCATGTGTACAGTACTTAATCAATGTATGTGTACTTAATCAATGTATGTGTATTTAATGAATCCATGTGTAATAGTACTTAATCAATGTATGTGTACTTAATCAATGTATGTGTACTTAATCAAACTACATGTATTAAATCAATGTTGATGACTACGGAATAAACTCTGAGGTAGATGCATACTGTGGGCATTGCTCATTACTGGAAAGAAAACAGAAAGCCAGATATTATTTTTGTTTACCTGGGTGGCCAATGGGCAGTCAATAGCCTCCATTCGCCTGATGACGTCTCCGCTCATTAGCTGGACATGAAGGGAGTTGCCGGGGACCCCGAGCTGGAGGCAGATCTTCTGTGCGGGTGTGGCGAGGGTGCATCGGAACAGGCGCCCCGCGGGTGTCCTTTGTCCGACACGAACACCCGGATGAACCTAACCACAACATCGAAAAAAAAAAGTGAGACAGCTGGTAATGTAACTGTCAGTGATACTAAAAACTCTAAAAATGTAATTGTTTCTTTATAGTGATACGAAATAATTTCTCTTGTAATTGTAATATCCTTATCCTCGATTCACTTTGGTTGCGATATTTGGATTGTCTACTATTTCAATACACACTCGTTCCCTTGTTAGTGAGTACTATTGGTCAATATAAGCTCACTTCCTTGCTAGTGAGTACTAATGGTCAATTTACACTCACTTCCTTGTTAGTGAGTACTAATGGTCAATTTACACTCACTTCCATGTTAGTGAGTACTAATGGTCAATATAAACTCACTTCCTTGTTAGTGAGTACTAATGGTCAATATAAACTCACTTCCTTGTTAGTGAGTACTAATGGTCAATTCACACTCACTTCCATGTTAGTGAGTACTAATGGTCAATTTACACTCACTTCCAGCATGTTAGTGAGTACTAATGGTCAATTTTACACTTTCTACCTATGTTAGTGAGTACTAATGGTCAATTTACACTCACTTCCATGTTAGTGAGTACTAATGTTAAATTTACACTCACTTCCATGTTAGTGAGTACTAATGGTCGATATACACTCTCTTCCCTGTTAGTGAGTACTAATGGTAAGGTACTCGGCTGTTACAAAAAGTTGACTACAAGATCTCTAGCATCTGCGTATAGCCGACTCTTTGAGACGCGTGTTACTGACCGGAAGTGATAAATTATTTCCTACCCGTGACTTGCATCATCGTCCAGCCACCGCTGGATGTCCACACTTTTGTCCGTGTCCACTCTGACGCTGCCCCCGGCTGCTGTGTTGGCCGGAGCTTTGTGCTTGGAGGCTGACCTCTGCTCCCTGCGTATAACGGCCTGGTAGAGGTCAGCCAGGGAGTCGCTCAGGTCCCACGTATCTTCCTCGTTACGTCCAAGGCTTAGTCCGACAGATTGGTGGGTGAGGCCTGGCAGATGAAAGCATGGGAGGGTGAGATAATGACAGTTTAATAACAAGGCAGGGTGATAACATGGCAGGGTAGATAACTGGCAGGGTAAAGGCCAACATAGCAGTGTGGTTACATTAGAAAAAAAAATAGTTACTCTACACATTAAGGTCATTTGTTGATAAACAGGTTGGTATTGCATCCCCCCTCCCCGGGTACATTCAATTGAGACTATGTCAGCGCTGATGAATGGTCATTCTAGTACAAAAGAAGCATTACATAGGTAGTCGCCATTATTAGCGTGGAGTTTTTACAGTAACTAGGACTGGAACCCACGACTTGCACCGTGCTGATCGAAATCACAAGCTCGTCATCACCCCATTCGCCCCTCCCGGTCACTCTACAATCTCAAATATATATATATAGTATTTGAAATATATATATATATATATATATATATATATATATATATATATATATATATATATATATATAGTAAGTCGAAATTTAACTATGGATAAATTGGTGAGTAACAAACTAGAAGTTCATCAGCCTAATTTCTCTGGAAGCTAGACATGCTCAATGTTCAGGACCGTGGGAATCAAACGTTTTACTTGACGCTTAGAATATTATCTAACGGTAGTTTTCATGGAAACTACTCACCTTGGTGCTGAAGTTCGCCGACGCTCCACCAAGCCTTGCTGCCATGGTAACGCTGGTTCTGAGCCTGGCCGGCGCCGGGGCGAGCCCCATCGTCTGGTCTGGTGACCGCGGTGGTGAATTTCTTGGCGCCATATCCAGGTCAGCAGGGGGTCCACCCTGAGGTCTGTGCCCCACGACGGTGTCAGTACTGGCTGACATGACGTCACATCCTGCTGTAGATGACCTGAGAGTGCAACAAGACGTAAAAAATATTCATAGGTTAAAGGACACGGGTCATACAAGTGTAATGTTTTTGGTTCGATCATCTCTTACAGTCAACGCCGTGCCAGACATGGACAAACTAGGGCCCGCGGGCCAAGCACGGCTCGTCAGGTTGTTGTTTTTTTTTAATCCGGCCCGCCATCCAACGTCCCTCGCCCTCTCCCCCCCTCTCTCTCTCCTCTATCGGCAATGGTGGGGATGGGCAACCACAAAAAGTCCCAATACTGGTTTATACTCCTAAGAGTTTTCATCTCATGCCAACAAAGACTCCACACATATGGAACAGTTCATTTTGGGCTCTCAAATTGCCTTGAGTTGTTGTGATGACATGCCGAGCCTTTCTGTACCCACAATCGTGAGCAGCAGGCTCAACCCATCCTGCAGACGGCCCTGATAAGTACATTTGCACCATACTTGTGATGTCTTTATGCATACGGCGCCGGTTCGACTTCGCCCCTGTACACTATAATTAACACGGCAGCTCGACACTACCCTGAGCTGACATTGTAGTAGTGAGCCCTACAGAATTACCCAAGTATCGGATCTGTCTCTACTAATCTCTATTTACGAGGTCAGGTAAAAAGCCGAAACAAATAAAACAAGTCGTAATACAGGAATAGTGACACACGCCAAAAAACGTTAGTGAAAATGTATTTAAAAAGAAAAATCAATTATTGCAAAAAAAAAGAAAACAAAAGTATGGAAAAGGTCAGAGTTTATGCAAAATTTGTAAAGAAGAAAAAAATATGACTTTCTTCAGAGATCAGTGTTCTATAGAAAGTTGTAAAAGTAGGTTGACAGTTTTCACTAAGCTAGCAGTTAAGAAGAATTAGTCACTGTATTTCGAACAGTACCAGTACTGTCACACTCGTGTGTCGCAATACTCATACTGATAGATAGATAGATATACAGACAGACAGACAAACAGATAGATAGACAGATAGATAGATAGATAGACAGACAGACAGACAGACAGACAGACAGACGGACGGACGGACGGACGGATAGATAGATAGATAGATAGATAGATAGATAGATAGATAGATAGATAGATAGATAGATAGATAGATAGATAGATAGATAGATAGATAGATAGATAGATAGATAGATAGATAGAAAGATTCATCTTTAGCAACATTTAACCACCATATCATAGGAAAACAATTACACATGACACCCATAACATATGACAACCATAACATATGACAACCAAAACATATGACAACCATAATTTCAAGCCTTTTAACAAGTCTTGAAAACATTCCACAAGTATAACGGTACTTAACCTTCCATCACACAGTCTAGCGAATACATTTCGGTCTAGTTTCCCGAACTGATTTAATGTACGTACTCTGGTCGTACTTTCAGTCAATGTTTATATCCCAGATCGATACCACCCATATAAAAACATTTCAACCCTTGCTTTTGTTTGAATGCGATTCAGTTCCGCCTGTTGACACGATAAAACCGACCAAGGGAAAACACATATATAATTTATTGCCAGCGAGAAGGCCTTGGGGCCAAATTGGTTAAGACATTTTGCGGGCTTCAAGTAATTATACTGGGATAATTATTTATGATTTTCTCGTGAAAGTGTTTATTTTCGGTTCCATTGTCCGGTATTTTATTTTATTGTTGACCTTTTTGACGAGTGGCGCTTTCTTTTTTTTTTTTTTTGGATCGTTAACTGGCCAGGAAGTCAATTATACCTAATTATGAGTTGGATGGAGATGTATTTGTTTTGATGGGTTTGAGGAGAGGGGTCACTGAAACGGACGAAATGGGGAGAGGAGGGGTGGGTGGGTAGAGGGAGTTGATGTTGACTTAAAGCGTTTAATTGTGTTGCTTTATGCGTGAATATTTAAAGTGCTATCGTTAGGAATTCCTCAAACTTTTACGCTTTGAGACCCACATTGAAAACTAATTTTTTCTTGGGAAGGGGGGGGGGGTTAGGGCCATGTTCCCTCTAAGCTGAGCGCGTTAGTTTGCCCCCCCCCCCGGCATATGCGCCACTATTGTAATATTTTCTAGGATAGATGAATATACAGATAAAAGGGGGGGGGGGAACCACCTAGAGATTTTGATAACTCTTGATTGATTTAATAAACGACTGAATGTCGTTTTGGAGTTAACAGTCCCGTTTAAAATAAGACCACCAACGGTGTATCAATGTTTACGATGTAACAGAGAAGGCAGCCAACCACGATATAATGAACCCCCCCCCCCCAGGCGGGATGAAAGTGACTGGCGGGGGAAAGGGGAGGGGTGGGGAATAGTGTCAATGAGAAACTCAACAGTCCTGAATAAAAATTAATTTTTAAAGGGCCACTGACTGACTGGTGTAACCAGGGCTAAATAAATATTATAGAGAATGTAGGTCAAACACTTCTACCATCCTCGCGGTGAAGGATAAGTAACAAAATGATCAGTTACAGGTGAAGGATAAGTAACAAAATGATCAGTAACAGGTGGAGGATAAGTAACAAAATGATCAGTAACAGGTGGAGGATAAGTAACAAAATGACCAGTTACAGGTGCAGGATAAGTAACAAAATGACCAGTTACAGGTGAAGGATAAGTAACAAAATGACCAGTTACAGGTGAAGGATAAGTAACAAAATGACCAGTTACAGGTGAAGGATAAGTAACAAAATGACCAGTTACAGGTGAAGGATAAGTAACAAAATGACCAGTAACAGGTGGAGGATAAGTAACAAAATGACCAGTTACAGGTGAAGGATAAGTAACAAAATGACCAGTAACAGGTGGAGGATAAGTAACAAAATGACCAGTTACAGGTGCAGGATAAGTAACAAAATGAACAGTTACAGGTGAAGGATAAGTAACAAAATGACCAGTTACAGGTGAAGGATAAGTAACAAAATGAACAGTTACAGGTGAAGGATAAGTAACAAAATGACCAGTTACAGGTGAAGGATAAGTAACAAAATGACCAGTTACATGTGCAGGATAAGTAACGGAATGACCAAAAACAGGTGAAGGATAAGTAACAAAATGACTAGTTACAGGTGAAGGATAAGTAACAAAATGACCAATTACAGGTGGAGGATAAGTAACGGAATGACCAGTAACAGGTGGAGGATAAATATCGACATGACCAGTTACGACATTAATTTTAAACATTGGTATTTATAGGTGTAGAGGAGCGACGACAGAGAGAAACACTAACCCGGGGGTGGGGGGGGGGTAGAGGGAAGAGATAATGGCTTAAACCGAAAGTGTTAAAAAAGGGGACTAAAAGGGGCGGGGGGTGGTTGAGGGGATTTCGTCGGGTTGTAACTCAAGACGGAACACGTCAACAGGTTGACACGTTGATTTTGACAAATACAAATATAGGATTCAATTAGTCTCGGGGAACCTTGTCTTTGCATTTAATCAGGACAGAGGTGGCCTCTACTTTCAAAGTTTACTCGCGCCAGAGGTGGCTTTCTGTTTCTAACATTGACTGGGACCAGAGGCGGCTTTCTGCTTTGATCATTTACTGGGACCAGTGGTGGCTTTCTGCTTTGATCATTTACTGGGACCAGAGGTGGCTTTCTGCTTTGATCATTTACTAGGACCAGAGATGGCATTCTTACCTTAAATTTCACCTCTTCTGTCTCTCGTAAATGTGTTGATTAAAAAAAAAACAGTTGCCAAGCAAGGGAAGTAATCTAAAGACAAATGTTCTGTCAGACGTGTGGGTTATCTGTCATTTAAATAGTGACACTCCAAACAAAAGCCCGTGGCACCAACACACGGGGCGGGTGACGTTTTTTTTTTAGTTAAACGGGAGAAGAAGTCCAGTTCCCAGTGATGAATTACGTCAGGTGGATTGATTGAGTGTCAGTCAAACAGATGGATGGATAGGTGTGTGGGCAACCGGACGGGATGGACGGTAAGATAGATAGACAGACAGACAGATAGATAGTTAGATAGATAGATAGATAAATAGATAGATAGATAGATAGATAGATAGACAGACAGACAGACAGACAGACAGACAGATAGATAGATAGATAGATAGATAGATAGATAGATAGATAGATTAGATAGATAGATAGATAGATAGATAGATAGATAGATAGATAGATAGATAGATAGATAGATAGATAGATAGATAGATAGATAGATAGATAGATAGATAGATAGATAGTATCTGGCGAAAGGGCTTTCATACTTGTTCACGGTGCCACTGGATAAGTATAGGCCTATTGTTGGATATGTATATTGCTGGATATATATATATATATATATATATATATATATATATATATATATATATATATATATTGGTGGATAGAATGATTGATATTTTTTACGCCAGCGGGTACCTGGCTGTGATGGGGTGGGATGGTAGGGGGGAGGGGGGGACTGATTATCTATCCAAATATTTAAATAGAGAGCAGACGAGAAATCCGGACCGCAATTGAGATTTCCCCGTCACGTCACCTGCCTTTCACTGTTAACTGCCTCTGCCATCTCTTTCTGATATCATTATCTAATTCACCATCTGCCCCCCCCCCCCCTCCCACTCCCCCATTACCTCTGTAGCTCAAATCTAAAAAAAAAAAATTGTTTCAAAAATTAAAAAAAAAAAAAAAATTGACTGGATGAATAAGTTGCCAAACACCCCCCCCCCCCCGAATCACAACATGTCCATACCAGCGACTGTACAAACCGATAGTTTGGCTGAACTTTATATCATCCGGTACCTGACAAACAATACTGAATGACGTCATTGATTCCGCATGAGATTAATACGCCGGAAAAATAAAAGGACAAAAAAAAGTCCACGGAAGGGTGGCGGGAGGAGGGAGTGGGGTGTATGCGACTGAACAAGAAGACAACAAGATACACGACATCAAACAGAATAAGGACAAACTATTATATTATCTGATTATTTTTTAAAAGGGCGGTAATACAATATTTTTTAACGAATTGTCGAACGTGAGGATTCAAAAAACAAGAATCGGAATGTTGAATATTTCAGAGTTTTAGTTTTTGTTATAGGATATTATTGAGGTTTCATATTTTCTGTTTGTATACATTTCTTTGATGGCGGTTTTTTTTTTGTCTCCCCTTTAAACTATAAATCTTTAGCCTGTAAACAAGTTATTAATGTCCTTAAAATAACATTTCTATTATATTTCATCCATTGTTACAACTTACAAGCATATGCCCGGATATAACGTTAGTCTACTTTGTTCAAGAAATACAGTATAAAGTCGTAAATTTAATTTGACGACATTCACAGCATTCTGGATTATTTCTACTTTCTTTTTTTTCGAACGTCTGAAAAATTGTCATAAATCAAATACATGTTGAAATGTAATGTTCGCACGTGTAAGTGTAACTGGCGGTAACTGAACATGAACAAGATTGTTTGTTTACATTATTGTACGCCAGGTGGTTGTTGATTTTTTTTATTAGAACTTGTACAAAATATACAACAAGTATTGGGTATTTTTGAAAAAAATTACATAACACAAAAGGAATGGCTCCTTCATTACATGACATAATAAAAATGGCTCATTCATTATATGACACAACAGGAATGGCTCGTTCATTACATAAAACAATAAGAATGGCTCCTTCGTTACATGAAACAATAGGAATGGCTCCGTCATTACATGACACAATAGGAATGGCTCCTTCGTTACATGAAACAATAAGAATGGCTCCGTCATTACATGAAACAATAAGAATGGCTCCGTCATTACATGAAACAATAAGAATGGCTCCGTCATTACATGACACAATAGGAATGGCTCATTCATTACATGACACAATAGGAATGGCTCCTTCGTTACATAAAACAATAGGAATGGCTCCTTCATTACAAGACACGATAGCGATGGCCCCGTCATTACATGACACAATAGGAATGGCTCCTTCATTACATGGCACAATAAGACTGGCTCATTCATTACACTACACAAGAGGAATGGCTAATTTCAATTTAGGTTGCAGCTGTAATTAAAATTATCTTAATTTTTTAAAAAATCTAAAAAAAATGTATTTGTTTCGTTACTTTGATTCTGAAATATGTGTACGTTAAACCTAACCATTGACAGCTGGTTGTACTGTTCTGTGGAGCCATGTAGGAAGTGTTTCATTGTTCGGGTGTGCAATAGTTTTGAGGAAAATCAGGTGCACCGAAACGGAATAATTTTATTTTCAGACAGACGGACGGATAAATAGACGATATATTATATTATGCGGTGGCGATACATTGGTGTGGATGGGGCGTGCAGTCGGGCGCCAACCTTGCTGTTTGCATTTCTATAAAATTAATTTATTATGATTTGAATATATTATAACGATTAACTGCCTGTGTGGACGAATATAGGTCATGGATGTGGCCCAACAAAAGTGGGTCATGTTTGTGGTCCTAAAAGCTGCCATAACAGCCCTGTAGGTAGACGAAAGGTAAATGTGGATATACAATAGATATATAATGATAGATCTCTCAATATGTAGATAAAAAGAGATAATTGGTAGATTTGGATAGATACTATTGGTAGATGAGGATAGTTAATAGGTAGATGAGGATAGATAATAGGTAGATGCAAATAGATGATAGGTAGATGATGACAGATATCGATAAACTTAGATAGATAATATATAGGTTAGGGTGATTCAAAACAATATGGTAAAAAATTAAATTTTTAATTTAACTTTGGGCACCCCCCAAAAATGATCCAATATATGAAAAAAAAATTCAGTACAAATTAAAAATTTTTTGGACAATATTAAGAGGGTGCTACCGCCATGTTTAGTTTTAACAAATAATAATAATGAAAAAATCAGTATATTCATTACCAGTTAAACAAATCTAAAGTTATTTTACTTGTTTAATAAAAAGTGTACAAACAATTAAATTAATAGTTCAAATCTTGGTTCAACTGCACCAATGTTGACTTGTTCCTGTCTGGGCAGTTCTGTCTATACTGTTTCACACCTTCAGCAGGTACTGTTTCTGTTCTTCATTGTTTGTGTGAAGTTTATTGTAATCTTACATAACAGCTACTCCAAGTTCTGCTATGTCATTTACAACTCTGAGAGAGGATAGTTCAGCTTTTGCTTTTTGAAGAGTTTCATTGGTCTCCCAACTATCTGGATCACTGATCAAAAATTCAGATGACAGTCCAAAAATGGCAAAAATACGAAAGGTGTTATCTGAAACAAAATCATCAAGTTCTTTGAATTCTATCAGAGATTGATCAATTGTTGTTTTTTTCACAGAGACAGGTAAACCATTTATTTTCAAACATCTCACCATTTTCTGTTTTTATGTCAAGTGGTACTTCATCATCAAAAAAAAAGCCAATGCAACAAGTTCTTCTGATAAATACCAGAGGTGTCTTAGAAATTTGTTCAAAGCCTGCTAAAATCTGTGAATCAGGATAGCTGCAAGCCAATACTTATGATACAATGTTTTATAATATTAACGATTTCACTATTCACTTGGCACATTAAATTAATTAGTCCAACTAATATTAACCCTAACCCTAACTTTTGTAGGCTTTTGATAAGCCAAAGATCATTTCAATGAGCGAAATGGCTGATAGTGCTGTAAACCAGGCTGTAGTGTAAATTCTTGTGGCAAAAATGCATATTTTTCTGGGACCCCGTTCTTCTTTTGCCGTGAGTCAGAAGTTGGGCCCAAAATAGTCATATTTTGATGGCATATGTGGCTTTGGCCATCCACCTAGCACGATGAAGTCCAGCTTGTTTTTAAGTGATATACATTTTGCTGGAATTCCTCCAAGATAAAAATGACTAAGTCAAGTAGCTTTCGATAATCGTCACGGGGTTGAAAAGTTGTGATCTGTTTTTGTGTAAATTCGATAATTTCTTTAGCAACGTCAACAACGACTGATGTACTAGACTTCTCTGTAAAACAGTCTGAGATGTTGATTTATCAATTAGTGGCTAGTGTTCTTTAAACTTCATAAAGATTGCTATGTTTGGACTTGTAGAAGGACCAAATGAATGCTTCACACCTGCTTCCAACATAATTTCAAGCATAATATGACAACGAACAGCCACAACATTTCCTTCTGCATCTTTCGCTCAAGTAGGACACATGCTCCATTGAATTTTGCTCTACTACTGGACATCTTCATTAAAATAGTTGAAACGATTTTAAGACGTAAAAATACAAAAATCTGAATGATATTATAATATTGATTTTGTGTAAACGTGGCCAAAGATATTAGACAAAAAAAATTTAACAAAGAATAATCAACAGCAAAGATTAAATTAACTATAATAAATAAGAGTGGCATTGTATCTTCATCATTTCACATTAATTAATAATATCTTTTGGGCATAGTCAGTCAGGCAGTCACGTTATTACCAACAAGGGGTAACATAATTGAAATTCGTAAATTTCACAATGTGGTAGCAACCATTAAACATGTGTCAAAATCCAATAAAAACTTTACTGGTTTATTTTTTCATATATTGGAACATTTTTAGATGGTGCCCCATGAAAAATTCAAAACTTCATTTTTTGAATCACCCTAATATAGGTGTTACATATATATTTAGGTGGACGGATGGTCGTGTGGTAAAGAGCTCGACTGTCGACCTGTGGGTCCCTGGTTCAATCTCCGATGAGGACCAATGGATTTTTCAGATCATGGCTGAAGTCCTCTCTATGTCTCCCGTGGTGCCTCCATGGTCATTACACTATCGGCTATGGTGGGGGGTGAAAGAAGGGCACCATAAAAACCGTCCCATTAGTGGTTTATAGGATCTAAGAGATTTCATCTCATCCTTAAATGGAATTTACATATATATATATATATATATATATATATATATATATATATATATATATATATTAAATATCTTACTATCTTACTAAAATGAATCAGCCAATGGTAAACTAAATCGACAAACATGTTTTTATTTTATTTAGTTTTCAATACACAGTTTACATAGTGTGTTGACATCACTAGAGTGTTTCTCTGGTCAGTAAGATGTTTAAATATTGCCTGGATGGACGAAAAAGCCTGGTCTGAGAACACACTCCCACTCCCAGACAAACTAGACCGATGGGAAACTATTTTGTTCCTCCATTTCCAGTTCAGACAGGGCAACATCTAAAACAAACGTTAAAACAAAAAAAAAAAAGGCAGAAGTGAACGTATACAACAGGTCCGTGCTGAACGGGTGTTCATTTGTACAGAAAGATCTGGTTTTATGTACACTAGTCACTTTTCAATTTCACACCATTTTATTTTGTGTTCTATCGCTTTCATCTCGTTCGCTGATTCCAGATAGTTTCTCGTAGGTGTTAGAGTATTGTAGTGTGCCTATGTATCATCGAAAGAAAGTGTGAGATGGATAAAATAAAAAACAACCGCTTATTTTGATGACGTCATCCGGACCGAATAATGGATTGCCACTGAAGACTTTTTTGATTTAAGAGACATGTCTACTTGACCGCTCACTGTAAATGACATCATACTGACATCAATAACATAAGTCAATGACATAAGTCAATGACATAAGTCAATGACATAAGTCAATGACATAAGTCTTACATGTAAACATCACGTATTATTAAATGTGAAGACTTTAAAAAAATGATATGAATAAAGTTAGGTTACATGGAAAAAAGGCAAGTAGATGGATGGATTAGATAGATGGACAGATGGATTCGAATCGATAGATAGATTAGATAGATAGATCGATAGATGAGATCGATAGATTAGATCAGATGAATCGATCATTAGATTAGATTAGATAGATGGATGGATTGATGGATAGATAGATGGAATAGATAGATAGATGGAATAGATAGATGGAATAGAATAGATGTAGATAGATGGATGGATAGATAGTTAGATAGATAGATAGATAGAACAAACTGTTTTTCAAAGTGGAGTATTTGACTTTAACTTGCATATTTGGCGATAAACCTCCAGCCTTCCAAGTACTCTTGTTCTCAAGATATCATATCATGTCTTTCTCGGAAGTATCCGAAGGGTGCCCGACATAGCATACGAAGCTGGCGATACTTGTCAGATGAAAGAACTAATCCGCATATGTCAAGTTCTATACAATGTAAAATGTACCCAAATAATGTCAGTTTTATTTTGAGCCGCATATAATTTGGCCTTCTTTTGTCGCTATACAGCTCCAGGTGAGACAGTTTGTTGTATTCAATGAATTACTTTTGATGACGTTTTTAAAAACTAGCAAGTTGGCTATTTAAAATGTTATTATTATGTTATATTAGAGACCAGCCTTACCATACGACTCTGTGCATTGGCAAATACAATGTCATAAATAAATGGTCTACTGATGATTTAAATGTTGGTCATCCTGTGATACATACATTTGATATTCTGAATTATCCTAGTGAATACATTTTAAATGTTATATCGTCTAGTGATACATTTAAATATTTGTATTATTAAATGATACACATTTCATCTTGTATTAAATCCTAGTATTCATTTAAATGTTGTGACATCATTGATGCATTAATCATTAGTGACTATTGATTTAGTGATGCATTTTAAATGTTGTTATCTCTGATAATTACCTTTAAATCTTGTATTAATCACAATGATTTGTTTAAATGTTTATGGTATTAATCTAATTGATGCATTTCAAATGTTGTGTCGTCTAGTGATGCCGTTTAAATGTTATTCAATCTCTAATTGATACATTTAAATGTTTAGTATCTAGTATTACATTTTAAATGTTGTATTCATCTAAATATCCACGTTTTAAATGTTGTATTAATATATTTAATTACGTTTCAGTATTTTATTATTCAAATATATTGCTAAATGTATATTATATGGTGTGACCCTTGTCAAAACATTCAAGACTTACTACATTTTTTTCTATGGTAAAATTAGGTAATAATTATATTAAACGGAGTCCAGTGGCCAAATTACCAAGTCTAGATAGATTTACAGAAAACCATTCGCTATGATTATTCCTGAAAACATTCCTTTCATAGATTGATTACAGAAAACGTTCAACTTTTCTGGTCAAATTCACAACATTCTTTCGCAGTCAATTCTAGAAAGCATTCCTTTCATAGTAAAATTTCCGAAAACGTTCCTTTCTTGATTAATTTTAGAAAACATTCCTTTAGAATTAAGTTCTATCCGGTTTTGTTTTACTTTGGTCAGCAGTGCCTTTTCTCCTAAAGATTTTTTTACCTGGCCAACTCCACGTGAATTTGCCCTATTTCACTTGTATGACTATTTTATTGGTAGATTACACTTTGTTCTCTTCTCCTCGTTCGTTTATTTTTTCCCCCGGTCGCTCTTTTTTATCATCTGTGTGATTTGTCATCTCGTGCTGTACTCCTCTCATTCAGCGGGTCCTTCTTTTTGTTAATTTCGGCCCCGGGGTGGAAGGGAAGAGAGACAGAGGAAACTAACAAAAGCTCCGTCTCTATGCAGTCTGACCTTAAACATCTTGATATTTTATGTTCCCCCCTAATACTACCTCCCCTCTCCATTTCTATCCCTACATCGCTCGTGGGTTGTTTTTTTTATTTTTTTTTTACCGCCCTACTGGCCGTTGAGTCCAGTCTGTCCATTATTGACGGTCCATCACTTTTCTCTTCCGAGGCCACAATCTTATTCTTGTTCGGTGGTCCGGTGGCCCACGATGTGTGGCTGCTAAAGCGTCGGACCCCATGATGGTCATCGGCTACTCCAATGTCCGTTCTGGTAAATGAGTGTACCACAGAAGCTAGATAGTTTATTTTCACTGAGTTCACGTTACCCATTTGGACCAAAGGGACAGAGGTTTGCCCCACCGTGACATTTCCCGAACAATGTTAAGGCTTAAATAAAGCTATAATATATCTCTATACTTATAAGACGCATTCGTTGTCTGTCTGTCTGTCTGTTCCCTTATAACTCAAGATCCAGAACAAACAAATAACGTGAAATTCTGTTACACATACACATAATTACTGGGGAAGGTTATAGGACAGGTTTTGTTTCATCTCGATGGGTAGTTTAATTGTAATTAATTTTTTATTTATTTAAGTATTTTACTATATTAAAGTAATCTCGACGGCGCCATAAATAAAATTCCTCTGTGACGTCATTTCCCGATGATCGAATAGAACTTGCGCGCTGGTGCTGTATTGTGCCTTTGTGATGCAAGGAATTGTTATGTTTTTTCATGCTCTCTGATTTGTACAGTTTGAGGAAGGTAAAGGAATGAAGAAGGATTTTAGAAGAAGTGTGAAGCCATAATAATAAGTATATATATATATATATATATATATATATATATATATATATTAGGGCTGCTGATTAAACTGCGTTAATTTGCCACCCATTAACGCGTCAAAAAAAATTTGCGATTAAAATTTTTAACGCAATACCTAAATGCGTTAATTTGACCAAAATGCTGAAAGTTCACCAAATCGATAAATAACGGGGGGCAGGGAGGGAGAGAGAGGAATGCGGGAATGAGGGAGGGAGGAAGGGGGAGAGGGAGGGAGAGAGAGAGGTGGAAAGGGGGAGGGAGGGAGAAAGGAGGGAGGGAGGGGGAGGGAGGGAGAGAGAGAGGTTAAGAGAGGGAGAGGAGAGAGAGATAAGAGGAGGGGGGGGGGAAGGGAGGGGAGAGAGGGGAATGAGGGAGGGAGGATGAGAGAAATAGGAGGAAGAGATAAAAGAGAGAGGGCAGGGAGGGAGAGAGGGAAGGGGGAGGAAGGGGAGAGAGGGAGGGAGGGGGGATGGACAGGGGGGAGAGAACGAAGGGAAGAGGGGGAGATGGGAGAGGGAGGGTGGGAGGGAGAGAGATGGGGAGAGGAGAGCGAGGGAGAGGGAGGGAGAAGGGAGGGAGGGAGAAAGGGAGGGGAGAGAGGGAATGAGGGAGGGAGGAAGGGGAGAGAGAGGTGAAGAGGGAGGGGAGGATGAGAGAAATAGGAGGAAGAGATAAAAAGAGAGAGGGGGCAGGGAGGGAGAGAGGGAAGGAGGAAGGGGAGGGAGGGAGGGAGGGGGATGGACAGGGGGGAGAACAACGAAGGGAAGAGGGGGAGATGGGAGAGGGAGGGTGGGAGGGAGAGAGATGGGAGAGAGAGCGAGGGAGAGTGGGAGGGAGAAGGAGGAGGGAGAAAAGGGAGGAAGGGAAAGGGAGAGAGAAGGGAGGGAGGGGGAGGGAGAGGGAGGGAGAGAGAGAGGGAGGGAGAGAGGGGAGGGAGGGAGAGAGAGAGAGGGTGGGAGAGAGGAGAGGAGAGAGAGAGATAAAGGTGAGGGGGGCAGGGAGGGAGAGAGGGGAATGAGGGAGGGAGGAAGAGGGAGAGAGGTGAAGAGGGAGGAGGATGAGAGAAATGGGAGGAAGAGATAAAGAGAGAGAGGGGGCAGGGAGGGAGAGAGGGAAGGAGGGAAGGGGAGAGAGAGGGAGGGAGGGGGGGTGGACAGGGGGGAGAGAACGAAGGGGAGAGGGGAGATGGGAGATGGAGGGGTGGGAGGGAGAGAGAGAGCATGGGAGAGAGAGCGAGGGAGAGGGAGGGAGAAGGAGGGAGGGAGAAAGGGAGGAAGGGGAAAGGGGAGAGAGAGGGAGGGAGGGAGAGAGAGGAAGGGAGAGAAGGGGTAGGGAGAAAAACAGAAGGTAAACAGAAAACCTTATTTTAAACCCGGGCAAAGCCGGGTACTTGCAACTAGTATAAATATATTAGATGTACCCTGTAGAACCTTTGCATAGAGTTAAATCCCCTTAGGTAGGCCTAGATATTTTTGGTTTCGGGCAGATTCGAATTTATCATGATTGTATTTTAAACTGGAAATACTGTTGTATTAATTCTTTACTTTCGATTTAACGCAGAGCCTAAATCACTTTTATATATATATATATATATATATATATATATATATATATATATATATATATATATATATATATATATATTTGTATGATGTGTTATATATAAAACACAACTTGACTGAGTTCTATAAAACTGTGTAGGAAGGATGTAGTAGGTGTTAGGGTTTACCCAGATTTTTACCCAAGAGATTACAAAAATAAAACAACATCATAGCCAAAATTTTTGATCAATTTTTCTCTATGTATTTTTTGGGCAGTACTTTGAGGTTTAGGATGGGGCGATAATAATAAGATCTATTGCAATTTTTAATCGGGAGAGAGAGACTGCAAAAAAAAAAAGTGGGTCACGAGAAATGTGATTCCAGCAGCCGGGGGAGGAAAAATTTTCTTTGATAATTGGTTTGTTCCAATTGATTCATGTCGTTTCTGCTGCTACTGGAAGTGGTGAAATAATTTCACTGGAAACAGTGAACAAAGTGGATCGCAAGGTGTGTTAGTGTGAATGATGGTGCGCGTGTTATTCTTAAAATGACAGTGTATGTATGAAATGTGTGTGTGTATGTATGTATGTGTGTGTGTGATGAAGGTGCGAGCGTCTGTGTGAGAGGGAATCAGGGTAGAATAAACGTATTTTTTTTACCGTCAGCCTAAATCTTCAAAGTCCAAATGCAAAGTTTGTCATCCATTTTATATGAAAGGGACGGGGGTGGGTGGTTGGTTGGAAGGGAATAGCCCTTCCGTGGATTCGAATACCGTCACCCTTAGCCATGACAAGGAAAGACTAGTGTCTGGTGCTTGATAACTATGATTTGAACCCATTTGCGACCATGTTTAAAAATAACACAACCTAAGTCCAGCCTATCTGCATCAGTGCTGTCCTAACACATCTCTTTTTGGTGCTTTTACAACATCAACTTGCACCGAACATTCGTTAGTAAGGAACTCTACAAAAATTAAATAAAAAATCTTCAGAACACCTACTAACACTTTATTTTCCGGCAGTGAACTGAATCGATGACGTTCAAGGAGCGATTGCCATCAGGGATCGTATAAGGCCTGGGTTGCGACTTTCTGGTATCTTTTGCAGGCAGGGGCGGCCTTTCTCGTGGTTGGGCAAACAATGCGGCCCAAAGGTTACTCTAGAACGAGCTCCTATCAAAATATTTTTATGCTTCTAGGGGCTCAGACTGGGGTACTGACATACCCCAAGTCTCATTTTCTTTTTCTAAATATTTTTTGACTACACTCCCCTAAGCCCACGGAACGGCTGTACTATGCAAAAGTACCCATTAGCCACCTCTTATGATAATTGTCTCCTTCTGGTGCTCTGTAGGGGGTGGGCCTACGAATCGAGAAAGGGCGGCTCATTGGCTCCCGGGGCCCTTGGATATTCAAGTAGTTGCCCACACATGAACTGAATGGCCTGAGTCTACAATGGTTACAGACACGTAGCGATAAGTCGTGGGATAACAGGACCTGCTCACTTTGAATCGATTAAAGTCCATCACACTGTTCTGTTGTGAGTGAAAATAACAAAAAAAAAAACACGTTTCTCCTAGGTCGCCGAGAGTGGGTGTGGAGGACATTGAACTCAAGATAATGAGGCACACAATCTCGGCACCCTCGGGAGTTTAGGTTACACGCCTCAGCGCAACATTACAGAGAAGATTGGGTGCTGAGATTGGTTGATAGCTGTTCCAAACCCTGTCTGCCTGTTTCTGAAGAAGGCTTTTCTGTGGTTTTATATCTCCATATATCGGGTGAGCTGAAGTCCCACCTGTAAGGATGGAGATGAAATCCACTTTCAGATCCTATATAATCTCTATAATAGGGACGGTTTTGTATGGCGCCCTTAGTCCACCCCCCCCACCATCTCGATGGCACCCAATGACTAAGGATGCAAATTACGCAATGTATGGCGGAGACTTTAACTTATGACCTGAAATATCCACTGGTTATCACCCGAAGATCAGAACAAGGGACCATCTGGGTCGACAGTTCAAGCGCTTAACTGCATGACCATCCGTCCCACTCTTGGTGTCCAGTGTTCCTGGAAAGCACTGCTTTTAAGGATAAGTTGAGCATCTTCCCCCCCCCCATTCTTCTTACTATCCGAAACTCCTACTACAGTATTCAGTTCTTAACATTGGTGCAGTTTTCGTCGAGGTTTTCTTTGTTTATGGAAGAACGGAAAGGGAGCAGGCGAGAAGATGTGCAGAAATTATTGATTGCTAGGGGGAATCCCCTAAACTCAGATAGTTTCAAAAAAGACCACCGGTGATTGTGTGTGCGGCGTGTGTGTTTGTGTGTGTGTTTGTGTCTGTGTGTGTGTTTGTGCCGTGTGTTTGGGTTTCTGTGTGTGTGTTGGGTGGTTAGACCACAAACCGGAAGTCCATGTTCGAAAATCGAGAGACAAATTTTCTCTCCTGGCTGCAAAACGAAACTGCGAAGGCAAAGAAAACAGAAATCTGACCGTATTTTCTAGATCCCATTCACTCCATCCATTGTTGAATGTTCAATGTCCATGGTTTGAATGTTCAATGTCCACATGGTTGATCTGATTCAACGTCCATGGTTTGAATGTTCAATGTCCTGGTTGAATGTTCCAATGTCACATGGTTGAATGTCCAATGTCATCGTGGTTGAATGTTTAATGTCCACTGGTTGAATCTTCAATGTCCGTGGTTCGAATGTCCCAATGTCCATGGGTTGAATGTTTAATGTCCATGGAGACACCCCTGTAAAATGGCTCACGGGAAAAGATTTTTACTACCTTAGTCGCTACTGACGTAGTTGGAATTTGATCGAACCACGAGACGGTGTTTTCCTATCATTGTATGTGACCTATTCGCATGTGACCTATCCTTTTATCTGCCCATCCTGTATATGACTCATCACTTGTATGTACCTATCTCTGTATCTGACCTCATTCTATATCTGTACTGCCGCCTGTATCTACCTATCCTTGTATCTGACCTATCCTTCATCTGACCCATCGCTTTGTATGTGATTCATCCTAGTATCTGATCCATCCTTGTATGTGACCTATCCTTGTGATCTACCTATCGCTTGTATCTGACATTATCCTTGCCATATGTGACCTATCGCCTTGTAGTGACCTATCCTTGTATCTGACCTATGTCTGTATCTGACTCAACCTTGAATGGGACCTATCATTGTTCTGACCCATCATAGTATCTGACCAATCCTTGTGTCTGATCCAGATCCTTCTATGCGACATATCCTTGTATGTGACCTATTCTTGTATGTGACCTATTGTCTGTATGTGACATGTCCTCTGTGTCTGACCCATCATTGTATCTGACCCATCTCTTGTACTGACCCATCCTTGTATCTGTTTACATCACCCTGTATGTGACCATATCCTTGTGTCTGACCCATCCTTGTATCCGGACCCATCCTTGCATCTGATCCATCAGTGCCAATATCTGACTACATCATTGTAACTGACCCATTGTTGTATGGGACCTATCCTTGTCATCTGACCATATCATTGTATCTGTCCCATCCTTGTATGTGACCCATCCTTACAATATCTGACTAATCCTGTATGTGGCTCTATCCTTGTAGTGACTCATCCTTGTATCCTGACCCAATCTTGCATATCGGTAATCATACTTGTACTTATTCATCTCGTGTATCATTCTCCATTTCATTCGTACTGACCTCTTGCTTGTATCTGACCTATCCCTTGTGTGTGACCTATCCTTGTATGCTCTAGAATAGACATAACCCACGTCCATCGTTCATGTTACATGCAACATTGTATTTTCGTTTATAGGTGAACTCAGCAGTCACCAAGAAGTCATGTTACCTGAGCACATTTAACATGTTCCTTTCTGTATTCAGTGGAAGGTTGCAAAACGCGCCTCGACTAATAAAAACAAACAAACGGCTTAAAAATTCATTTAAATGTCAAAGAAAACTCTAAGCATCAGGCGTAACTCTTGAATCTCTGTTCCCCCCCCACAATTAACTTCACAATAAAGCAGCACCAGTTCATCAGTGCTAATCGGCTGGCCAGTTCTGCGAGAGCCGCCAAGCCTTGAAATCTTTCGCCCATTCACGTAGGGGTCAGCGGCCGCTCAGTCGATTTTCCATCTCAGCCAATAGTGTTTTGTCCTATCTAGATTACTTTACTTTGCACCTGGCTTACTGGCTCGGGCGTTTTACTAAATTAGGTACAGTCATTTTCCATTTATTTTTTCCTTGCTTGAGAGATCAGATCTACACGTACCAAATGGAATCAAGGCCTGCAGAAAAATCTGTCAGGTGCGAGTCAGCCGAGGAAAATTGCCCGATCTGGAAGCGGTCGGCGACCTCCATTCGTTCATACATTTACCCCCCCCCCCTTTCCCATTTTCCCTCACTTTCCTTGCGCCGTCAGTTTCAGATGTTTCGAATTGTTCAATCAGCGTGGTTACCGGGGATGAGCTCAATCGATTGAATCATCTGCACGCTAATTCAGATATTATTAATACTGCATTGCTGATTGGCGGAAATGTGCCTGGATGGTTGGAAGATGCGGGTTCGCGGAGAGCCGGAGACAAGAGGAAACAATAACAAGAAACTTCTGCAAAAATGGAACGAGGTTTCAATTAATTGACTGGAACGTGCAACTAGACTGAAATTCATCAAATGGCGTTTCAACGAAATTATATCAAGATCTACTGATTTTCCCTCAAGGTTGATTCCGACAGTTACTTTTTATCACCATTTAATGTATCTGCAATATTGCACCTTTGTTTGTCTTTGACCCCCCCCCCTGATACCTTCTTTCCCCTGTTTGCTTTTTAGAACTAGTTAGAATTAATTGATGGCTGATCAATCAATGATTGAACTGTTCGTCCATTAATATTTGGTGGAGCGAAGATATGGTTGAATTGATCTTTCTTGACACGCTTGTTTCTTCTGCCACGCATGTTTATGTGTGGCAATTCATATAATCATTATGTAACGTCGGTGCAAGGGTTGTCACTGGCAGTCATCTCATCAAGGAGTATAGCTTGCATCAATAAAGGAAGGTTGTATGTGGCCCATTCAGTTCATCCAAGTGCTTAGCATCTCAATGCCCCTTGCGTATTGGTTGTAAGTTAAGGTGCATTATTACTTGCGATCGATGGATTATAAGCAACTTCCACATTTCAGCAACTCAAAATCCAACACTCTGTTCATTCTGTGGCGGGTCACTGTTGCTACTAATTACCAATAATGTAAGCTTGATTCATTCCATGTTAATTTTTTTCTACATTTGTTTTTATTTAATACTGTTTGTTTGTTGCTCTTTCGTTTGCTTTGTTTTCATTTCATATTTATCTTTCTTGACGTATTATCAGCGATAAGTATTATCTAACTATTGTGTCTTGATGTCCCTGTAGGATGGGGATAAATCACTTAGATCCTCTAAACCCTAATGGGACGGTTTTATTGTGCCCCTTCTTTCTCTCATTATTTTTGATAATTGCATTGCTATTATGCCTTAATTCGGGGCATAGCGGGACCAAGAACCTGATTATAAGCTTATTTCTCGGTCTACTGATCGACCTAACGATGCCTCAAGGTCGACAGTCGACTGCTTACCAAATTACCATCCGTCTTTTTAACTAACTGTACGTACTCCATGCTGGAATGAACTTGCATGACCAAACAGGTCTGTACTACGATGCGGGCGTCAAATACCATTTGTCATTTAAATCATTAAGAGAATATGCGAAAAGGGCGGGGGCGCATGTCTGTCTACCATTTATCAATCAAATCCGCCACCAGATACGTTCACTTTACTGCCATTTCAGGCCCATTGTCTTATTTGTGTATGCAAAGGTTTGCACCAATACCTATTCAAATTAAAATCCATTGTGCTGACTTGCTGTATTCGGTTGGAATGGGCTGCCTGACCTGTTCGTTAAAAATCATACTTCTTTGACGTATTCGGTTGGAATCCACCACGCTGACGTGCTAAGTTGAATCTGACTATACTGATGTTCTTTGCGGTTAAGATATCGACTTTCTTGCTGACATGCTTCGATTAGAAGCCTCAATGCGCTTTGGACGTGTTATTCGGTTAGAACCTCGTTTTGCACTGACCTATTTAGTTGAGATCCACCACTGGCGCCATTCGGTTAGGTATCCCGTTACCACGTGCATTTTCTTTATTTACTGATTTGAGAATCGAGCTGTGTGGGCGTATTCAGTTAGGAATCGACAATACCTGACATCTTCGGTTAAAATCCACTGCTTGCTGACGTGTTCTGGTTAAAGATCGACTGAAGACTGACTGTATTCGGTTAAAAAGTCCACCTGTTGCTGTTATTCTGGTAAAAATCAGCGCTGTATTTCCCATTCAGTTTAGATATCAGCTCTTACTGGCCGTATTCGATTCAGAATCGGCTGCCCTGACTATTCGTTACTAATCCTGCTGGCGTATTCAGTTAAAAAGTCCACCTGCACTGACATGACTCGGACGGAATCGCTGTGCAACAGCGTATTCGGTGGAGTCGGCTGTGCTGGCGCATTCAGTTAGAAATCGACATTGCCGGCGTATTCTGATTGCGCCTCCCTGCCCGGCGGCATATTCGGTTCGCGGGAATCGACTACTGGCCTATTCGGTCGCGACGTCTGCTGGCCGTATTCGTTCGGAATCCACTACGCAGCGTATTTGGTTGCGAGATCGACTGTACTGACGTATTCAGTTTGCAGAATCAGCTGTACTGACGTATTCAGTTAGAAATCAGCCTATACTGACGTATTCGGATTGGATTCGACCTGACCTGGCGCTATTCCGATGCAGCGGTCAGCAAAATGACGGCCAATAATAGTTCGAATTTGCAGGCATTGACCTTATTCCGGATTCCGAAGATCGGCTTTTGGCGTATTCAGGTTAAGATCGGCTGTACTGGCGCGTCGTGGTTGGGAGTCAAACTGTGCGTGTCGGTTAAGGTCTACTGTACTGGCGTAAGCGGGTTGCGGAGTCAACAACACTGACTCAAGTATTCAATGAAGAATCCACTACATTGACGTATTCAGAAACGAGATCGGCCTGAACTGACGTATTCGGTTAAAGATCCTATTTACTGACGCTGTTACTCGGTTTAAGATCGACTGTGCTGGCGTGTCAGGTTAGGAATCCACCCTGTACAACGTATCGGTTTGAATCGACCTATGCTAACCATCTCGGCGTTAAGATCAATACAACTGGTATATTCAGTTGAGAATCAAACTGTGACATATTCAGTTGCGATTCAAACCTCTGACGTATTATTAAATCCAGCATTAACCATTAGCATTCAATAGTTCAAATTAGGCGATAGCATGATAGGTTCAGAATCATTTCACCATTTATTCGGCGAAAAGTCAGCCTGTGCTGTGACGTATTAAGTTAAGAATCAACCCTATTTTGACGTGTCCGGTTAAGATCCACTAGTACTGACGTATTTAAGTTAGGAATCCACCTGTACTGACGTATTCAGGGTTTAAGATTCCACTGTACTGACGTATTGGTTTAAAAATCCTTTGTACTGGCATCTGTCCGGGCAAGATCGGCTGTGCTGACGTGTTGGTCTTGAATCTGACTGTACTGACATGTTAGATTAAGATGTGACTGTGGTAATATTCAGTTAGGATTCGACTGTATGACTATATTCGATGCAGCATTAACTCCAAGGCCGGCATTATTAGTTCAATTCGGGGCATTGGTATATTGCATGCAACTACCAATGGTACCTTTGCTTCAACAATGACATATCATACTTTAATGACACTAATTTTCTCCAAATCAGGCGTTGGGATGCGACCGGATAAAAGCTCCGGGCTTTTCATTTTGTGACGCAGCGGTCAGACGGTCTAAATGATGTGAACAAGCCTTCGTTTTTATTGTTTGAAATTATTGTCACTGTCCTCTGGGTTTGTCATCTGAGTCATGAAAAAATAAGTAATCAAACCAGAAACCTTCAAGCATTCCAGGGTGTTTCAGTTGTTTGTATCGGTTATTCTTGGCAATAATTAACATGCTGGAGTAGGGATCAGTGGGTTCATTATTGTTTTTAATTTGATCGACCCACAATAAATAACCAGTCAGCTACTGAGAATTATTTTTTGTTTTGGTCTGATAGTGTTTTTTGAATATTCAATTTCATAAAGACAATCACTTAGAAGTTTTAATAATCGTGGTTGTATAGGCACAGTACGGAGTCACTCCCGTTCTCATAAGACAAACAAAGTCGCGAGTTATAGACAGATGCAGAAACATATGGTCTGGTAAATACTGCTTTGAGTACAACTACAATATCAAGGGCGGACTGAACGGGATCAAATCCAGTTCAGCCTGAAAGAACCAACATCCCTCTCACGTGCTGCAATCAAACACTCAGTCACAAAAACATAATTACTACAGGCTGTATTTGATTTCTTGAAGGTTCGGCCTCACGGACCAGCCGCCGGCATGCATTCAATACAGACGCGCCAGTAATACGACTATATCGCGGCATGATGTTGGGCGTAATCTCTGAAGTTCTTTATACTTTCAAATTAGTTTACTAAAAGTGTAGCACGCGCCATGCTGAAACAATCTCTGATCCTTTATTTCAAGTTAGTTTATAGAGGCGCCACGCGCCATACGAAACAGAAATCTCTGATCCTTTATTTCAAATTAGTTTATAGAAATTGTATGCGCCATACTGAAACAATCTCTGATCCTTTATTTCAAATTAGTTTATAGAAATTTTATGCGCCATACTGAAACAATCTCTGATCCTTTATTTCAAATTAGTTTATAGAAATTGTATGCGCCATACTGAAACAATCTCTGATCCTTTATTTCAAATTAGTTTATAGAAATTGTATGCGCCATACTGAAACAATCTCTGATCCTTTATTTCAAATTAGTTTATAGAAATTGCATGCGCCATGCTGAAACAATCTCTGATCCTTTATTTCAAATTAGTTTATAGAAATTGTATGCGCCATGCTGAAACAATCTCTGATCCTTTATTTCAAATTAGTTTATAGAAATTGTATGCGCCATACTGAAACAATCTCTGATCCTTTATTTCAAATTAGTTTATAGAAATTGTATGCGCCATGCTGAAACAATCTCTGATCCTTTATTTCAAATTAGTTTATAGAAATTGTATGCGCTCCCATGCTGAAACAATCTCTGATCCTTTATTTCAAATTAGTTTATAGAAATTGTATGCGCTATGCTGAGGAAACAATCTCTGATCCTTTATTTCAAATTAGTTTATAGAAATTGTATGCGCCATGCTGAAACAATCTCTGATCCTTTATTTCAAATTAGTTTATAGAAATTGTATGCGCCATGCTGAAACAATCTCTGATCCTTTATTTCAAATTAGTTTATAGAAATTGTATGCGCCATGCTGAAACAATCTCTGATCCTTTATTTCAAATTAGTTTATAGAAATTGTATGCGCCATACTGAAACAAATCTAACACACGCCCCTGATTCCGCATTAAGGTTGGCCTGGGCCTGGGCCAGGGGTCGGCAGCCTGCGGCTCTTTCGATGTCAAGTTGCGGCCTTCCAGTTCAATGCGCAAATAATTATAATGATATTATTTGATATACCTATTCCTAACCAAATACCATAATATTGAAAGAACAATTTGAGTGGCTCTTTAAAAACTGAGATAATTGCAAATTATAACTTTTGGCTCTTCCATCTCAAAAGGTTGCCGACCACTTGGCCTAGGCCCCAGGCTAAGAAGAAAGTAACAGGCCCCTTGAGGAAAAACTATAGAAAAATATACTTGGTAAGTATTTGTTTAGTGTTGACTACAATAGAACATTGTTGCTAATTGTTTACAGTTGCAGCGTTGGCAGAAACTCAATGTCTTTTAACCTTAACTTAGTAAATTCTTAATAAATTCTTAAAAAATTCTTAGTAAATTCTTAGTAAATTCTTAGTAAATTCTTAATAAATTCTTAGTAAAGTCTTAGTAAATTCTTAGTAAATTCTTAGTAAATTCTTAGTAAATTCTTAATAAATTCTTAGTAAAGTCTTAGTAAATTCTTAGTAAATTCTTAGTAAATTCTTAGTAAATTCTTAATGTGGGGCCGCCTATTGTCTTAAAGCTGTGGAACAATTGTTCTAATTTCATACTCTCGGATTAGTAAGTAGAATGAAAGTCTATTACTGAACTTGAACGTGTTTTATGAAGGGGGAGATAAACAAATAAACCTATGAATATTTTACACAAGTTCAAATTATGAAACGACAAATGAAGCTCTTAGTTACAGCAAAGGTCAAGCCAAACCAAATGTATATTTCATGTCCTGAATTTGATTTGGCGCGTGGGCCCAGTATACATTATTCATGTCTTATCATTTCATCATGACATCATACAAGTGCAGAAAACGTTTTATTTACTTAATGAGTAATATTAAGATACACAATCCTTGAGTTGATCTTCTAACAGCTGTCAGAGCAATATTTACACTGGCTTCTACATGCTGTCAGCGAATGTTCTGATGAAACAATGTTAAGTGCAACCACATTTAGTTTATGTCTGTTGTATGAAGTACAGTCGGACGGGGCCGTAGACAAGTCTTCAGGATCTGATAGGGACTATATGTATCAGACGGAGGCCGTTTTAGAATCAGATTTATAGGAGAAATTACTTGAAGGGGGGCCCATTAGTTGTTGGGATCCTCGCCTGACGTGTCCGTCCATCTGAACGGCTCTGAATCAAAGGCGGACTAAGGTTGGTTGAGTCCCGGGCGCAGTACAAAATACTGGGCCCCCTTAAAAAAACCAATTAGGGCTTTCTTGGACACACACCCCCCTATCAAGTCGGGGGGCTCAAGCGCGCGCCCGGTTTATTCTTTCATAATAAAGGCTTCACACAAAAGATCATGGTGACCTCAAAAGCTATAAATATCACATGGTCACATGGGCGTCACTTATTACCTCACGAACTGGGGGGGGGGGGGGTGTCGGGTCGAAGCAGAGTAAACAGAACCAGTTTGACACAGTTGAAACTAACACACGCAATAAATGTAGAGACATTCAGAGAGTTGCAGCAGACCGTGGTTAGAGATATTATAGGTAAATGAAATAAGGATGAATAAAAAAAATTAAGTTTAAATAAAGACAAACCGAGACGTGGTGAGGAATGAAAAAAAAAAGAGAGAAAATCATTGGAAACACTTCTCTCTCTGATAGTAATGCTCTATGTGAGGCTGCAGCAGCCATCTTATCTGGAGCCGGTGATGTTCTAAGCAAAAGATTTAATAGAAATAAAAAAATGAAGGGGAGGCCGTTTTCAACATGGGTCAACTAGGTTTCCTATTATTTGAACTGGGGTTAACAAGGTCGCCTATTGTTTGAACTGGGGTCAACTAGGTCGCCTATTGTTTGAACTGGGGTCAACTAGGTCGCCTATTGTTTGAAATGGGGTCAACTAGGTCGCCTATTGTTTGAACTGGGGTTAACTAGGTTGCCTATTGTTATTGGCCCAGCACTATAAGTTTCTGATGAAAAACAACTCATGGTGTGAACAGTTAGTTATTTTAATTATTGTTGTGTGAGTTGGAGGTTGTTCTTTTCTTTTAGTGAATGTTTACACTTGAAAATTAGGTCAGTGCGATCACAATTAAATTAATTGATTGAATTAATCCAGGGTGGGGTGAAGAATTGTGGTAGTGAGAGGTGTGATATAGATGGATGGATGGATGGATGGATGGATGGATGGATGGATGGATGGATGGATGGATAGATAGATAGATAGGGAAAGTGATGAATATGAATGCTATGACACTCTATAATACGTAACTTCCAATACATAAACATTGTCCCAAATTTCTCTAAAATAATTCTTTTCTCTTCAAACTTAATTTCTAAGTTTCAAAAAAAAATAACTTTTAACAAATTAAAAAAAAAAAATTTAAGAAAAGAATGACGAAGAAAATCATTTGTGTTAAAAAAATACAATTTAATTTAAAAAGGGAAAAAGAAAGGAAAAAAACTTTGTGAAGAATTTAGTGAATGGTCTCTGTGGTAGGAGATAATCGGCTTGTTGCTAGGGAGAAAATATTTTTTATGCTGTTGAATCAACTCAACAAGTTGTTGGCAAAGAAGCAAAGGAAAAGAAAAAAACAGCAGTATTTGGAGCATTTCTCTAAGTGTAGTACCATTTTACTTGGAAGAGCTTACTTGGTCAGGGCGGGGGGGGGAACATTTTTTTAAACCGTGGGCCATATCTTACATTAGACAGAAGGGCCCGAGCAAGGTAGAGGGGGGTTTTATGACACTATGTAAATGAAATAAAACGTCATTGATGTGACATGGTGGAGTGGGGCAGAGTGAAGGCCCGGGGGTCAATGGACCTGACGGGCCGCACGTGTCCCGAGGGATGTGTAGTTTGTTTGCCCCTTTGTTCGATGTAGGTCATTGGTTCTAAAGTAGGTCATCATAACGGCATTCAACTCGTTGACGGTGGTTAAACTTGTTCGACATATCGGTACCCGGTGTGATGAACGAAACGTTTCCCGGAACTCGATGTGATGGGCTGTAACAATTGATCAGGCTCACGGCACATAACAGGAGAGTTCACTGGACAGGTCACTCCAGATTGGTCGTTACTTCCAGACAGTAAAAATAAAAAAAAGGGATCAATACATGATAGTCGCTATTGGTTAAAATTTTAGTACATACAGAGAACTCTGACAACAGTATATGTCGGGGCCCAGGGAAACCGAATATGTCGGGACCCAAGGAAACAGTATATGTCGGGGCCATAGTAAACAGTATATGTTGGGGCCCTAGAAACAGTATATGTCGGGGCCCGAGGAAACAGTATATATTGGGGCTCTAGTGACCCCATACAAATACGAAAAAAAATACATGAAGCGACATTGATTTTTCACTATTTATGTCCAAACATTTCAGGCAGCTATCAATATACAAAAGTCTACGGAATAAAAAAAAATTCCGGAACGCTGTTCCGGTGCGTTCCGCCAGACTAAAAAGCACTGAGTATCGGTATAAATGAGAAATATCCAATTGCGTGCGTCCTTATATCCGTCTCTGTTTATGATTACACAGGCCAACAAAAAATTTTTTTTTGCGAATTACCAAGAATGTTTGAGTGAATTTGTAGCAAATCATGGGTGCTGATTTCAAAACTGCTACTGCTTTTGCTGAATTGGCTCTATTTTCTGAGATATTGGACACCCTTGAAAATATCATTGTACCCTTTGTGTAAAACAAATGCAACAAGTTTGGTGTCTGTTGTTTATTTTAACTATACCAAGTTATAACTTGGTTTATTTTTTTCTCTTTTATAGCTGCTTTCTAAAGACATCGTGAGTTCATCACGAAGATGCTGCAAAAATAATTCGAATGTATTCTGTTACATCTGTGGAGAATACATGATTGAAAAGCAAAGAAGAAATATAACCGAATTTGTGCAGCAGGCATATTTGGCTTATTTCGGTGTGAAGCTGGGAGACCAAGACAAGTCTTGGGCTCCCCATAAGGTCTGCGAAAACTGTGTGGAGAGTATACGGCAGTGGACAAATGGTGAGAAGAAAAGTCTAAGTTTCGGTGTACCAATGGTATGGCGAGAGCCGAAAGACGATTTTGTTGATTGTTATTTTTGTATTGTGAATGTTAAAGGCTTCAATCGCCACACGAAATCTAAGTGGGATTATCCTGATCTTGAATCTGCAAGGAGACCAATTCCACATAGCAGTGAAGTTCATATACCAGTGTTTACTGGATTATTAGAGCTTTCACCATCAGTAGAAGCGATTATGAAGGAAGTTCTTCAACACCTCAACCATTCAGCCAAGAAGAACACAATGACCTGATACGAGACCTAAATCTGTCCAGGGTCAATGAAAGAAATTGTCTCAAACCAGAAGTTAAAATAACATCTAATCGGAAAAGAGAAGAGTTTCTTCTTCCATATATCAGCCAAGAGGAAGATCTTGTTTACTGTAATGACATCCACGTACTTCTGCTCCAAATGGGACTAGGCAAGATCATAGGACAAGAGTGACACGGCCTGCAAAGGAAACAATGACTGTTGGTAAAGAAAATATCATCAACAAGCCACTGGTTGACAAAAATAAGATCATTCTCCCACCGCTTCATATCAAATTAGGTTTAATGAGACAATTTGTTAAGGCTTTGGACAAATCTGGCAATTGCTTCAAGTATATTTGCAGATCATTCCCCGGATTGAGCATGGAGAAGCTGAAAGCTGGGATTTTTGACGGTCATCAGATTCGAAAACTCATCAACGATCGAAATTTTACTAATTTCATGGATCACCTTGAAGCTTCTTCATGGAACAGTTTTGTTTCAGTTGTCAGGAAATAACAGAGCAGAGAATTGCGAAGAACTGGTGCAAGATATGCTCGCTAACTTTAGAAACATTGGAGCGAATATGAGCATCAAGGTACATTACCTGCACAGTCATTTAGAAAAATTTCCAGGTAACCTTGGGGACTTCAGTGAGGAGCAAGGCGAAAGGTTCCATCAGGATATGAGGGTGATGGAGGAGAGATATCAAGGAAGATGGGACATACATATAATGGCTGACTACTGTTGGAGCCTCCAGCGCAATGGCCCCAAAGACACACACAAAAGGAAGTCGAGCAAACAGCGATTTGCTAATGCATTACCATTGACTATTAACATATTAATTAATTAATTAGACATAATTAGTTTTTCAAATGAAAATATTTTCTTCTATAACACTATCGCACATATTTTTGAACAAATTTCTGAATGACTTTTAACAGTTTCACTACTATTTGTTAGTATACTAGCTTCCGCTTCATGCATACATTAGCTTTAATTAATTTTAATTATCTCGTAAAATCAGAAGCCAATCTAGTAAAAGCACTTACATATTCTAAATCAGCATAGTTGACTTTGTATAAAATGATTCAAATAATCACTGATGCAATGAAGTCACTGTTTACCAGTGTTATTTAACTGCAACACGATCACCATGACAGTGTCTGAGATGTCAAGGTGTGGGCCCTACATTGTGAGTCTCCACCCCCCCCTACTCTCCCAGTTTACCCTCCCAGTAGATCATCAAACGGCAGAGACATTGTCATTCATGAAATCAGCTGATGTTAATAGAGACCACAATCATAGGGAGACTACAGACCTATGTATCACAGTCATACAGACATGTTTACCGCAATCATACAGACATGTGTGTCACATATCATGAACACATATGTATCACAATCATACAGACCTACGCATCACAGCCATATATATATAACATATGTACCACAGCCATTACAGACATATGGACCACAACCATATATACTAAATTATAACAACCCAGATAAGACAGTGAACACAAATGCACACCGCGCGTGCCATACACTAAGACACACAACAACAATCATTGTCCCGGGGGGTTCCACGAATTGTAAGAAAATAAACAACAACAAAATTAACTATAAATATTTCTATAAAGACATGAGTTGCACGTGCAAGAAAACAAATTGATTCAAATTTGCTTTACTATTTTCGAGATTGATATATTTTACAAATATTCGTTCGTTCTGGACAATCAAAATCAACTGATTTCCCAGGCATTAAAAAATCGAACCAATATTCCCTTAATGGTCTCCGAAAAAGTACCACAAACATTCAGGGCTAACCCATTTCTTTTTTTTAGACACCCACTAGTATTTAGATGTGAGGAGACACGCAAGTCTGATTAAAGACACTTCACATTCATTACTGACCATTCCAGTGATACATTAGCTACCGGACACTCCCAGTCAGTAATACATTCACTTCTGGACACTCTACAGTCAGTGATACATTCACTGCCGGACTCTCCCAGTGTAACGCCATCATAGCCGAATCATAGGCAACGCTTACGATGACTAATCCAGCTTCAAACTTAAATTTCCGTTGGAAGTTCATTTTTTTTTTTAAATAAAAAATAACTAAAATGAGAAAAAACCCAAAGTGACAAACAAAAGACCAACTCGACTAACATCTCTAGTTATATTGATTTTGAAATTGAGGCTTATCATTTTAAATATTTTAACTAATTTGAAGTTCAAATTAAGGTGAAATCAGGCCCGTAGAGTGCGGGGGGGACAGGGGCCACTTTACGTTGTCCTGCCCCCTGCTTATTTGTTCTACTTAGTAAATGCCTTATTGCCTACTTTACATATTGCCTGGCCCTGCTGTAGAATGCCTGGCCTGCTGTAGAATGTTCACGCTACGGTGCTGGATGGAATGTTGGTTTCCAAGTGTGGGGTTTTGTCCAATTGAGCTGTAATTAAAAATGTAGTTTTCCCCCGCCAGAGTAATCCTTTGTCAATCAATCAAGTCCTCAGGTGTCATCCATGTATAGCTGAAAGATAAGTATTTATTTATTTTCTCTTGACCAATACAAGACCGCGGCTAATGATTTATAAATCATCACCAGCTGATCATGACTAATGATTTATATATCATCATCATCATCATGCCTTATCACCTTGGCGGGGGCCATGGTACCAGCCAACAAGTTCCTCCCAGTCCTCTGTCTTTCTTCTTCTACCAGCTGGTTCCAGTTGTGTCCCATCTTGATGGTGTGCGGACGCCAGCCATTTCTTGGGCGACCTCTCTTCCGTTTACCTTGGGGTTCCACCTCAGTGCCTGCCTTGTGATACTGGCTGCTGGTTTGCATGGTGTGTCTATCCAGCCCCATCACCTCTTTCGTCTCTTTGTACAAGCTAGAGAGTTGGCAGGTCTTTTCAAAAAGGTTGACAGTGCCACATTTAACGTTGTCTGGCCAGCGAATTTTGAGGATTCTTCTGGGCAGCTGTTTGTCAAATGTTTGGTTTTTCCTTAGTGTAGTCCAAGACATCTTCCACGTTTCCGCTCCACTACAGCAGGACTGATTTCACATTCCCTATTGATTTATATATATCATAAACCGATATTTCTCTAAATGCCCACCGCGAACACAATCCCTAGTGGAAGATGAGTACTTGTCCACAATCCTAATTAAAGGTGAGTGTATCCCACACATTCCTAATTGAAGGTGAGTGTCTCCTACACAATCCCTAATTAAAGGTAATTATATCCCGTCCTTAATTAAAGGTGAGTGTATCCCACAATCCCTAATTGAGAGGTGGCGATATATACCACAATCCTAATTAAAGGTGAAATTATCATCCACAATCCCTAATTAAAGGTGATTATATCCCACAATCTAATTAGAGGTGGTATACAATCTAGATAAGGAGTGAGTGTATCCACAATCCTAATTAAAGGTGAGGTATATCCCACAATCCCTAATTGAAGGTGAGTGTATCCCACAATCCTAATTATGAAGGTGAGTGTATCCCTGATCCCTAATTGAAGGTGAGTGTATCCCACAATCCATCGTTCGAAAAAAAGACCACCTTTCCGAGAAAACCGTTCCCCACAAAGATGGCGCTCGAGCACTGTTCTCAAAATGGACATTTCGACGCCAAATCTACAACCTAAAAGAAATCACTTTCAGGCCATAAATTAATATATAAATGGAGGGGAAAGATGGGGAGGGTTGAAAGAAAATCAAACCCGTGAAAGGAATTCTCTTTTCTTTACTACAGCGTTGTTTAAGAAGGTATAATGATTTGACTTAACCGAAATATATGTCTGTTCAAGCGAGAGTTGACAAAAACCAAAGACAAAAAAAACATCATACACATGCAAATAGCAAACAAATTTGAACAAGGTAATAATAAAGTTTGGTACTAGATTTGTTTCACTTTTCAACTATGAAGCGCTTACTGAATTCAATCATTTGTGTTTTAAAAATCTAGAAAAAAAAATGTGTTCAGATATCGGCGAATTTTTTTTTAAATTACTTTCCGAGGGCATTTTTTGTAGTTTATTTATTTGCAGCAAATTTTTGTGAAATTTAATTCGAAATAATTATTTAACAATTCGTTGCTTTTTAGTGTATTTAAATTACCTACGGACAAAACTTAGTGTAAAAACCAACAAAATATGTTATTGACTGAAACGTAAACAAAAAAAACACACACACACATCCTAAAACTATTGTCATTCTAATCGCGGCATAACCCACATCAATCATACACAGATATTGCATTTAAAACAAACAATCATACACAGATATAATTTAAACTAAGATATTATATAGAATTAAATCATTAACAAAAAAAAAACGTTCTTTGACCCAGCAGACGATTTCAAACGTTTGGCCAGTCTTCTTCACGTATCCATGCGATGCCCCATAATCACGTGACAGGATCAAAAGAGGTTTCAGGGGGGGGGGGGCCGGCGGTCTAATCTGTCTGCTGGGTGACGTCACAATCCACCAGGTACATACGCGTTCTGTCTCCAGGAATGTCAACACAGGTCAGGTCAGTTTGACCTCCGCCCCCCCCCCCACACACACAGGAGACGACAATGTTCGGGCCATGTTAAAAGACTGGGACAGAAAGGCGAACGACTCCCCCCCCCCCAATCCCACGCACACATTTACACACACACACACAAACGAGAAAGAGAGAGAGAAAGTTTGAAAACAAGTTCTATATTTAGATCAGTCGTTTAGTTATATTTTTAATGTTGAGAAAGAGGTTGAGCGGGAGAATGGGGGGGAGGGGTTCGCCAAGTGTAAACAATATTTAAAACGAAATAGTTCGCTAATTACTGACATAAGGGACCACACACACACACACACACACACGAACGCACACACACACACACACACACGAACGCACAAAAATATATCAAAATAAAATCGATCGCCTTTCTTGACATAAATAAATAATAAACCAACGCGTGGTGGTGGTGGTGGGTTGCTATGGTAACGGTCAGTTTTCTTATTGACGCAGGCACGTGTGGAATATCGCCGGGGGACGGTCCGGCGTGTATTTTTTTTCATGCGTCGTCATTTCCGGTTCTGTCAGCTGGCCATTACAATCTACCACTCATCAAGAGCAACAGTGTCAGACGTCTGTCTCCCATTGAGCTGCCACGCCCCTGACAGCTGGGCATGTGTCGCTCGGTGCTGACCGGAAAACGAAATTTCACGTTCAGGTTAACAAAAGTTTACATAGGGGCAAAAAAAAGGGCTGAGCTGTTCTTATGTTAGTTGGGGGTCCCTTGGCAGACTTTTTACAGATATTTGGCGTCACTGGGCCGGTCGGGGCCCATGAAGCATCAGATGTTATAACATTATTAGTTATATTGGAATGGGGGCCCCTTTTAGAGGGGGGGGGCGCCTGTGCGTTCGCCTAGTTTGTCGATTCATATGAACGGCCCTAGTCAGTTCACCGAGTGTTTACAGTAATACTACCATACGAACCAATGTACTTGATCACTACTGGAGCAAAGTACTGATATGCATGTACGTTGTAAGGATATGTCCGTTGTGTGGTTGTACAGAGGCGAACATCTTTTTATATCGTCCGAGATAACGCAGTATGCATTCGCCAATTCAGTGCATCACTACGTGGCCCAAGTGCTGAGAGAAGGGGCGGCTACAACGGCGGGCGGACAGAGCTCGCACCTGACGCCCTTAATAAAAATAGGCCTCACATGGGCCTTGCTAAAACAAACTTTATATACAAAAAACCTAGCTTTGTATTAAAAAAACAACAACTCCAAAAAACCCATTTTTTACATCCGAAAAACCCAACTTCATATCCAAAAAACCCAATTTTATATCCGAAAAACCCAACTTTATATCCGAAAAACCCATCGAAAAACCCAACTTTATATCCGGAAAAACCAAATTTATATCCGAAAAAAACAACAACTTTATATCCGAAAAACCCAATTTTATATCCGAAAAACCCAACTTCGTATCAGAAAAATCCAACTTAATTCCTATTTCGGCGCCTGTGACCACATTCGACATCAGTCCGAGTCTGCTCACAACACACACACACACACACACACACATACACACACACACAACACACACACAACACATACACACACAACACACACACACAACACACACACACAACACACACACACACACACACACACCACACACACACACACTTTTTTTTCACACAGATACACACACACACCACACACACAAACACACCACACACCCCCCACACACCACACACACACACACCCACACCACACACACACACCACACACAGACACACCCACACCACACCACACACACACCACACACCCACACACACACCACACACACACACACACACACCACACACACACCACACACAC